>CM042842.1:2010243-2559067 GCA_023653725.1 Bungarus multicinctus
AGTTATATATATTGTAGGTCTTGATGCTCTCTGAATTTGGTTGTTTTCTGCCAAACATTTCATGCCCAACTAGTAACATTATCATGTCGAGAAGGGATGGGGAGGTGTAGAGGAGGATGATGAGGATTTAAAAGATTGGCCTTTGGTTCCAAAATGCCCGCCCCATTTTCCTGTGTCTGAGCCACCCGGGCAGGTAGGGCTCCAGAGGATAGACAGAATTTTTGGAAAGAAAGATTTGTGCAATTTTCCACTGAAATATTAGTCCCATTTGCCAACTGCTGGGGGTTACTACCTTGTGGAATGGTTTTTTTATTTATTTTTATTTATTTTCACTTATAATGAACTTAAGGAGCACCATCATCAGTGAGCTGTGGACAGCGTTCTTATCTGTGTTGTGGATGTTGTGTGTTTTTAGGGGGTGGGGAATTTTGATGGGTGGGGTCGTGTGTTGGGTCGGGTCCCTGGGTGTTATGTTAATTTCATTGTATGTGTATGCTGTGTAATACATACAATGACTATGAATTATTATCATTATCTTTATTATTATACACCCTTTTGTTGTTTTTCTAAGCTACACAAAGAAGCGAAGGTATTTTACTACTCTTTCTTCGTCCTCCATTTCTCCACAACAACCCTGTGAGGTAGTTTGGGAAGAGCGCAAGAGGCTGGCCCGAAGTCAGGCAGCTGTCTTTCATGTCTAAGTCGGGACTAGAATTCACCGTCTCCAATTTGACTGGCCCAAAGTCACCCAGCCGGCTTTCATGTCCAGTCCAGGGCAGGACTAGAACTCGCATCCCTCTGCTTTCTAGTGCGGGGCCTTACCCTCCAGAGACGGAATGGGCTAATATAAGAGAGACACGTGAAGCACCCCACTCGGACAATGTTTCCTAGAAGGGGATCTTGTCGGTGGCGTATCCCAATCGCACAAGGAAGCCGTGATGGCCCAGCGAATGGGCTGCTGTGAACAGGCCCCCACTGTAAACGGCCCCCCACCCAGAACTCGGGGGTGAAAAGTTTTAGAAAGTTCCTTGGCTGGAGCTGAAATGTAACAGCATCCACGACTTATGACCACTGAGGCAAGGAACGCACCCGCTGATGGTTGGATAGGTGTTCCTTATATACATGCATGGTCATAAGGTTATGACTGGTGTGAGCTCACTTTTTGTCATGCTGCTCCATGCTTCTTAACCATGAGAAGGGAGGGGAGAGAAGAAAAGGGAAAGAGGGAGGAGAGAAAGTGAGTGGGAGAACAAGGGAGAGAGGTACCGTCGTATTGAGAGTGAGAGCAGGGAGGGATAGAGAATTGCTAGAAGCGGGAGAGTCCAAATGACGAGGAGTGATAGACCTGGATCTCTTGATGTCGGGCGGGCAGCGGTAGATAAGAGATGGATCTTGTTAGTTACTCCCTCTCTCCCATGTCATTACTTCACGGAGTCTCTCTATCTTACCTGCCACTTCAAAAACGTCTTGCTCTACTTGAGCCAGAAAGCGGGTTTACTTGCCTTATTTTTCCTTTATAGAGTCATGCCCATCTTATAAATCAGCTACCCAGAGTCTCTTGACAGGGCGGCATATAAATTTAATAAATAAAGCATAAATAATGGAGAATAACAAAAGGGGTTTCCTCTCCTCCTTTCCCTCTCAGGTCTGATTCTCTGCTCCCAGCCAAGGAGCCCAGAGCCTCTTTAAGCCGCCACTGCAGTGGAAGGAGAGAAAAGAAGAAAGAAAGAAAAAACCCTCGATTTTTGCAATTCAGAGAAAATGCCCAGTAGAAGATGGTTGAAGGCCGGCCTCGCCTCCTGCCTGGGCTGTGGCAGGCCAAGTGACACCAGGGGGCTGTCCCCTCTCCCTTCCGAAGAGCAGCAGGCTATAAATTGGGTGGAAAGGATTAATAATACATGCCATATAATATATTCATGATAGTTCTATGGGCATGCTATGGATAATATACATTAATATATAACCAGCCTTACAAATAATTCACCGTGTTCTCTCCCTTCTAATTACTGGACACCGGGCAGCCTATTTACTTTATGGTAAGGATTAGGAAAGGCATTAACGACTATTGGGCCCCATCCCAAACTTCCTCCCTCCCTTCCTTCCTCTTTCCCCCCTTCCCTTCTTCGTTTTTTATTCCTTCCTTCCTTTCTTCTCATATGTTTCTCTCCCTTTTTCTCTTCCCCCCTCTTCTTTTCTTCCTTCCCTTCCTCCCTTCTTTCCTTCCTCCCTTTCTACTCCTTCCTTCTTTCCTTCCTTTCTTCTCATATCTTTTCTCTCCTCTCCCGTTTTCTCTTCCCTCCCCTCTTCTATTTCTTTTCCTTCTTTCCTTCCCTTCTCCCTCCCTCCCTTTTCTTCCTTCCTCTCTTCAGTTCTTTTGTCTTTTTCTGTCTCTTTCTTTCTTCCTCTTTCCTCTCTCTCTCTCCCTCTCTCCTCCTTCCTTCCTTCCTTCCTTCCTTTTTTGTAAAGCAGCCCCGTTCATTGGATTATTAATGGATTCCCAAACAGTCCCGGCGCAAACAATGCGGCATGAATATTTGATGGGCCATCCAGAGCCCATTCATCATTTATAACAGGCTGCAAAAACACGATAAAACATTTATTATGTGTTTATAGATCACTTCATACCAAAGCAAAGTTGTGTTATAAATGCATTATTAATCCTCCACGCCGTTTATAGGAATCTCTTGTAATAAGGATTTACCATATGTTGCTCTACAACGGGGATAATAAATAGGATGTCGGCAGCTGACGGAAAATAGATGGACGCCCAAGACTTTTTCCTCTGCAGCCGGTTCTGGCCGAGGTAAAGGAAGCCAGTCACATCTGCCAGCCTTGAGATAAAACTCAGAAAGGCAAGAGAGCTGGGCAAAAGACCTGGAAGGAAAACTCACCAGAGTTTTTAGCTCAGGCCTTAAACCAATACAACTTTGCAAGTTTTGGGCTGCCTTAAAGGACCTGCTCCAGCCTAGCATTGGCCCTGAGGCATTTAACAGATTAAAGGGACCTTGTAGGTCATCTAGTCCACTGGTCGCCAGTCCATTTATGTCCACTGGCCAGGGACCAGTGGTGGTCCACAAGAAAATCTTGGTGGTCCGCAGAGAAATGTCACCCCCAAAGCAATGAATGCAGGCTGTGCGGGAACACAGGGCTTGCGTTACTTGCATTATGAACAAAGTAGTGAGGGGAGGAGGAAAGGGCAGAGGGGGGGAACTTGCCCGACTCGCCTGGCCTGGCCACCAAGTTGCTTCTTTCCGCTTCTTCCTTCTTCTTCTGCTTTTGGCTGCACGCAAGGAAAGCAGCCAAAGTTTTTCTTTCTCTCCCCCAAACTCTGCCAGAAATGAGTCTTTGGGACTCTGCAAGGCCTCCTGCTCCAAGTGACTGCTCTGGCACGACAAGCCTCACAAAGGCTCATTTCTGGAGAGTTTGGGGGAGAGAAAGAAAGACTTCTGCTGCTTTCCTTGCAAGAAGCCAAAAGTCTCTCTCTCCCCCTCTGAGAATGGAGCTGGAGACGGTATCCTGCCATCCCAAATAAAGAACGATCGATTGGTAGAAAAACAGGGTGGGGAAATTTTCCTGCAAGACCTTTTTGGGGATTTTCCCAGAGTCTCTGGTCCACGGGATTTAAAATTATGTAGTTTGGTGGTTCCTGAGGTCCAAAAGGTTGGCGACCCCTGATCCAGTCTTCAAGATCACCCCAGTCTTTGAAATTTGCTTCGCAAATCATGATCAACCAAGTGGCAATTAAAAGCCTGTGTTGTTTGTGTGTGTGTAATTGTGGGCCAGTAATAAACCAGAATCGTTATATTTAGTGGCTGCTTGGCTTCAGATCACCCTCCAATATGAACCAATTAACCTCTTCTGCTCTGATGCGGGAACTAAATTAATATGATGAGGCCAAGCTGGCTGGCAGCTGACAGCTTTTGCCAAATACGAGCCAAGGCTTTGCAAAAGGAAAGGTTTGTTTTGAGAGAAAATGTCATCCAGCTTGGCGGCCTATTTTTGAAGGTGCTACAGACAGATTTTCCTTGGACCCTTTTTCTGAGCCCCCACGTCAAATAGGCCAAACTTAATTCGTTTTTGTTTTTTATATATATATCTTACACAGGAAAAGACCCGAACATGCCAAGACTTGCATGTATAGGTCCAAAATTTAACTTTAATTTTAATAAAATTGAAATAAATTGAAATATATATATGGAGCCTCTTCCCTTTGATCCAGAATTCCAAAACTTTTAACTAGTTACCTGGTCTGGATTCCTCCAAATCAGATCTCTTTTACAAGGAGGATACATACATTCAGCACAACTTCCTGGCGAAAAGTAGGCCAGGTTTCAAGGTACAATATTTTCAAAGAAAAGGAAGGCTCCAAGCCAACAATTCCTAATTTCTGGGCTTTTAATTCTTACCGAGAAGGCTCAATGTTTTTGGCTCCTTCAATTTGGTGTTTTTTTGTTTTTTTTAAATAAGAACAGAGTGTCAACTAAAAAAATACTTCTTTGGTCTTTTTAGTTGCCAGCAGAAAGGAAGTGGTGGGAAAGCAGTGCATTCCTTAAATGCTTCAGATAATTGCCTTGGCAACCAAAGCTGTTGGCACACAAGATTATTACTGGAGAGCATGATTGATGACTCTTGGCTATGGATGTGTCCCATTGGAGAATATACATCCAGGGGATGGGAGAAGACCAGGGTCAAGGGTGAGATGAATGATGTATCTTATGTTTGGCTGCACCCAGGCAACGCCGACATGATCACTCCTAATAATTTTTTTTTTTTTTTTACTCTGAGAGATGCGGCTAGAGACTTATGATTTGAATGGGGGTGGATTTGTTGGAGCCATAATATGGAGATTCCCCCTTTTTTCCTACACCCTCCCTCCTTTTGGCTACAGTCTTCTCGCCCTCACCATCCGTAGCTGCTTTCATGTCCTATGTCCATGTTTCAATACAGGCAGTCCTTGATTTACAAATTACAACCGTTTGTTTGCTGACCGAAGTTAGAACAGCACGGAGAAAAAGTGACCTGTGACTAATTTTTTTTCACACTTACGACCGCTGCAGGATCTCCACAGTCCCATGATCCAAATTCAGCTGCTTGGCCACTGGCTCGTATTTACAATGGTTTGCAGGGTCCCGGGGTGGTGTGATCCCCTTTTGCGACCTTCTGGCGAGTGAAGCCAATGGGGCAGCCAGATTCCCCTAACAACCGTGTCATTAACTTAACACCTGCGGCGATTCGCTTAGCGACTATGGGAAGAGGAGTCATAAAATGGAGCAAAGCTCGCTTAACAACGGCTTGCTTAGCCACGGAAATTTTAAGCTCAATTGTGGCTGTAAGTCGAGGAATACCTGTATTATTTAGCTGTGATTCTCACGGAGCAAAACCTTTTCTTCAAACTTGCACACGAGTTCAAATGGTGTGTAAGTTCGCTGCCCCTTGCACAAAATTTGTTGGCAAAAATCTCCTTTCTTTCAGGCCGTTGTTTTTCTTCCCCTTCTTTTCACCCCCCTTTTTTTTCTCTTCTTCCTCAGCTGTCCTTCCTTCTCTCTTTCTCTTGCTCTTCTCTCCCGGAACCTGAACCCTGCAAGAAAGAAAGAAAGAAAGAAAGAAAGAAAGAAAGAAAGAAAGAAAGAAAGAAAGAAAGAAAGAAAGAAAGAAAGAAAGGAAGGAAGGAAGGAAGGAAGGAAGGAAGGAAGGAAGGAAGGAGAGAGAGAAAGAGAGAGAGAGAGAAAGAAAGAGAAAGAAAGAAAGAAAGAAAGAAAGAAAGAAAGAAAGAAAAGAAAGAAAAGAAAGAAAGAAAGAAAGAAAGAAAGAAAGAAAGAAAGAAAGAAAGAAGAAAGAAAGAAAGAAAGAAAGTGCCTGGCAACAATTAAGAATTTCATTATGATACAATAGGACAGTTATTACACCAGCGTAATTATTAAGCCATAATTGCTAATTGTCTTATTAGCATTTAACAATTATGCAAATAAGGGCAAACAGGCTGTAATAGCAATAAAATGACTCCTTTTATTTTTACACTAATAAAAAGAGATTGCAGATTGCGGTGGTGATGGCCGTTTTGCTCTTTGGGAGTTTTATTGGAAATGGTTAAGGAGCCAACCCAAGCACCGGGGCGATCCCGGTGGGGGGTGGGGGCAGGGGGCTTTGGGGGGGATGGGAGAGCCAGGGCAAAAGCAACCACATTAAACCTCAGAAGATAAGGTGCTTGGGATTCTTGCCGTGGGCTCAGAGGTGGCATTCAGCAGATTCTGACCGGTTCTGGAGAACCGGGAGCAGAATTAAGTTGTTTGGAGAACCGGCCCACCCCATCTCTTCTCTGCCTCCTATTGAGTCCCAGCTGATCGGCTGGGTCTCCTTTGGTTGCCCTGCACAGGAGAACGGAGCTGGAAAGCAGGTTAGTGAGGTGGGGAGGGAAAGGGGATTTTGCATTATCCTTCCCCTGCCACGCCCACCAAGCCACGCCCACCAAGCCACACCCACTAAGCCACACCCACAGAACTGGCAGTAAAAAATTTGAATACCACCACTGCCCACCCCATCTCTTCTCTGCCTCCTATTGAGTCCCAGCTGATCGGCTGAGTCTCTTTTGGTTGCCCTGCACAGGAGAACGGAGCTGGAAAGCAGGTTAGTGAGGTGGGGAGGGAATGGGGATTTTGCATTATCCTTCCCCTGCCACGCCCACCAAGCCATGCCCACAAAACCGGTAGTAACAAATTTTGAATCCCAGCACTGAGTGGGCCAGTTATCTGGAGCCCCACTTCCTACTCCGAATTGTGGCCGAATAAGTGAAGCACTCTGATGCATGTGCAGCAGCAAAGCACGAAGAACGGAGTCCAACAGAGGTCTGGCAAACTCCAGAAAACGGGCGCTCCCTTTTTTGGACACAGCAGGGATCCCCCTGCAAATGTTCGAATAAGGCTGTGATATTTTGTTAATGAATAAATACCAGAAGCTGCTAAGTCTGCAGAGAGACACCCCTCGTCCATCCTATCATATTCCTCTTCTGGATAAGCCAACTGATACCTTCTCCGTGTTTTGGACTACAATTCCCCATATCCTTTGGATATCGTTGCCCCAGGAGAAACTTGTGGGGTCCAAGCATCCACACACGGGTTGACAACTCCTGTTTTTTAAATTATTGGCATTTTTTTTGGGGGGGAGCACTATCTATTTGGAACCTTCTGGTCAGCTGTATTGCCTTTCCTAAGGTTCCTCTCTCAAGCTTGGAGGAAGAAGGATCTGCCCAGGATGGTCAAAAAACTCAAGATGGCAGCCCCAAGAATATAATCGAAGCGCTGGCCTTGTTTTCCCGTGAGTCGCCAACGGTTTGACTGGGTTGAGGCAGCCTATGTGAGCCCCTCCAGATTCACTGGGTGCCCTGTTTCGCTTCAGCAAATAAATCAATAAATTTGCAAAATAAATGTGCTAATAAAAACCTGCGAGGAAGCCATCTAAGGCAGAGAGAGAGAGAGACTCCTTTCATGCAGGGCTTCGCAGATGTAAATTTGTGTGAGATGCGGGGGCCCAACACCCCACCTCCCCCACCAAAAAAAAAAAAAAAACCCCATCACGGATGCAATTCAAATCCTGGAAGACAAGTTCTGCAATTGGAATAAATTGTGCCTGGGGAAACTCTTGAAAGTGTTGTACCTTATTTGAAATTCTACACTCTGATTCTTCTACAGAATCAAGAATATTATAAATAATAAAGAATATAGCATTAATATTCTAAACATATTCTAATCCGTTGTTCTGTTTTATTCTGAATTCCATTCCATTCCATTTTCTACTTCTACTCTATTCTATTTCTATTCCATTCCATTCCTCCTCTTCCATTCCATTCCTTCCAATATTTATTCTATTCTATTCCTATTCTAATTCTATTCTAAATATTTTCCCTAGGAATCCTGCAAAGAAGGGAGACAAGATGGAAGGAATTAAATTCAGATTCCAACCCTGAAGCCTCATTTCTGCAATTGGAATCAATTAAGAAGCCTCGAGTCTAATTTTTTTTTTTACCATATTTGGACTTTTTCACTGATGCTTCCAACTCGGAACTATTTTCCCCAGGAATTCTTCAAAGGGGGTGGGGGGTGGGGGGGAGAGAGAAACGAAGCAGCTGAATTCCAGCTTTTTCATTTTCCCTTCCCTGATTTTCTCAGAAAGCAAACCAAGCCAGGCGCCGAGACAGCAGCGCTCACAAATCTGGCCAGTCGCTGGCCCGAGTCAGCGCTTAAAAGCCACTCGGTGGCTGGTTAAGCCAAATTCATCATCCTTAAGCTGCCCGGGGAAAACCACTCTGTGATTAGCCTCGGATTTCATTTCAGGCCCTCTGTGGCCACTAAAGCCACGTGCCGAAGCCGAGGTGGCCGAATATAAACGGTTCGTTCTTCTCTCTCCGGAGGTGGAAGCAATTTCCGAGATGAGAAGCTGGTGGCTTGAGGGGGATTTTGAAGCTCCGGCCGAGGTGGAGATGGAGAGAGAGAGAGAGAGAGAGACAGGCTGGGAAGGCAGGGCACATCCTTCTGGAAGCCTCACCTGACCCCCCCCACCCCTCCCAAGGTGCTTCAAGGGCAGCCAGAGGGGTAGTTGGCTTGCCCGGTGGAACAGATTGGATATCCATTTGTTCTGAAATAGCAGCATAGGGTTTGATGCTTAAAGCAGGGGGTTGGACTAGAAGACCTCCGAGGTCCCTTCCGACTCTGTGGCTCTATTCTAAGATAGAGTGCCCCTAAATAAGGGTGCTCCATCTGCTATGGTGACAATTGGCTAATTCCGTCTCTTGGGAGGGGGGGCAGGTTTGACTTTTGGCACGATGGATTGTTACTAGTAATTCTTCCCAATTTACTCCTTATACCGTCGACTCACAACAGTTTCATTGAGTGACCATGACTTAAAGTGACTTAGCACCGTTTCTCAGTTATGACCTTTGCAGCATCCCCATGGTTTCACGTGATCAAAACTGACTGACTCATACTTACGACCGTTGTGTTCCCCCAAGATGACACCATCCCTCTTTTGCGACCTTCTGGCAAGCGAAGGTGGATGGGGAAAAGCCCGATTTCACTTAACAACTGAGTTATTGGCTTATCAAATGCTGTGATTCGCTTAACAATATGAGGCAAGGCCGTAAAATGGGGAAAACTCACTCAGCAAGTGTCTCACTTAACCACATGTTGGTCGCAGTTGCAGTTGAAAGTTGAGGAGGACAATCTGTATTATTTAGCCGCGATGGAGCAAAACCAAAAAAACACCCCAAACCCCAGTGGAAAATCAAAAGGAAGAGTTGTGTATTTTTGGAAAGAGCATGAAACACAATGTTTTAATTTAAAAAGGGGCAAGAGAAGGAGACGGTTTGGATGTTCTACTGCCAAAGTGTCCAAGCTTGGCCAACTGTGAGTCTTGTGGGCTTCAATTTCCCCAAATTCTTGGAGTTGAAGCCCACAAGTCTTTAAAAAGTGGCCAAAGTTTGGCACCCCTGTTCTACGGGATGGAATCTGATCCCCAGGAAGGGTTTAAAAAAGCACCCCCAACATATATATATATATTTTTAAGCTCTGTATCCTCAAAAGAAAATCACTCCTCCTGCTCGGCTTGTGACCACCGTGGATGAAGGAATGTGAGGATGGGGAAACATCTTCCTCCTCGATCAAGCCAGGATCCAGAATGAAACGCATCCTAGGATCCTTTCAAGTCTCTTCTTCCATCGGGAAAGTTCCAGCCGGTGGATGTTGGTCTCGTCCACAGAATGCCTGGCCAGCCGCGTCCATCTTCGGATCTGCTGCTCACTCTTCACATCATGGCCTCCATGTGCAAAATCTTCAGGGCTTCCGAGATCTGGCTGCTGGTGTCCATCTGCCCGTACATGCCCACCAGGAAGGCCCTCTGCAGCAGGGCAGCCGCGTGTTCTGGGACCGGGAGAGGCAGCCGGAGGGGGGAAGAGGGGAAAGGAAAGGTTAGGGAAGTAAGAGTGAAACGGAACACCTTAACGCTCCTTAGCTCCAGGGTGTCTCTCCTTAGGAAATGCCAAGGCGCCTGCGATGGTCTCCTCACAGCTACAGCAGAAGCAGTTAGTTAGAGGGCTACTTTCCGGAGGTAACTGAGTTGTAACGTGCGACCCGTTGCAATTCTATGGCTTCGTTTTGTGGCGGTTTTATTATGCTTTTATCTCAGTTTAAAATTTTATGTCCTATACTGTATTAGTCATATATTATATACTTCTCTCTCTCTCTCCCCCTCTTCATTTATCTATCATTTACCTCTATTTCTATCTTTCTCTCTCTCCCTATCATCTATATTTCTCTCTCTCTCTACCTATCTATCTATCATCCATCTATCTCTCCCATCTATCTATCCATCCATCATCTACCTCTTATTTCTCTCTCTCCCTATCATCTATATTTCTCTCTACCTACCTATCTCCCATGTACCTATCATCCATCTACCTACCTACCATCTACCTCTATTTCTCTCTCTCTACCTATTATCTATAATTCTCTCTCTCTACCTATCATCCATCTATCTACCAATCATCCACCTACCTATCTACCTATCTCTCTCTCTAATCTATCATCTACATCTATTTCTCTCTCTACCTATCATCTATCTCTATTTATCTGTATCTCTCTCTACCTATCTACCTATCATCTACCTACCTACCTACCTACCTACCTGTCCATCCATCCATCCATATATCCTAATGCTTTATTTAAACTAACTTTGTAAATCAGTGATTGCATAACGTCTGTAAAGGCCATACACTAAACAAATAAATAACTCCTTTTAAAACAAGAATCGCCTATGACACAGGTAGTCCTTGGTTTACGACCGATGGATCACAGCCGTTCAAAGCTATGACAGACCTGCCTTTATTAACTGATGCATGGTTTATCCCAATGCTATATTTCAGCATTTTCTCCCCTCCACACTTCAAGCCTTCCCATATTCTAGATAGCCCAGATGATGGATGGTGAGGGATTGTGGGACACTGTAGCTGAGCTCGCTCAGGGAGCCGTCTTCTCTTTAGGACCGCTTTGCAAGGCTGCGGTTTGTGTGCCAGGTCAGACAAGAGTCTGCACTCACCTTGGCAGAGCAGGGTGTATTCGGGCAGGTTTCTCAGGGAGGTCTGGACGACTTCGAAGTCGCAGCTGCCAAGGCAGTACATGAAAGTGGGCAGGAAATCAGCTGCGATGCTGCAGGTTTGGAAAAAGGAGAGGAAAAGAGACATACACCAAGAGAAGGAATTGAAGAGGGTAAGAATCGAAGGTAACCTTTGCTACATCAGGTCCGCGAGACGCAGGGTTAGGGGTCTTTTCGGGGGGGTGGGGATTCCTCCTCAGAGCTAGGCCTTGACCTCCTCTTAGCCCCTCCCCTCGGGGCCCTGGTACCTGGGATTGTTCTGAATGGAGCGTAGAGCGAGGTTGAAAGCCAGATTCCGGCAAGTTTCCTCTTCAGAGTTCATCAGTTTTTGCAAGTGAGTCTGAGAAGGGCAGGAAAGGGAGGGAGGGAGGGGAGAAACATCTGGTGAGCATAGCCAGGGGCGGCATGTAGACGGAGCACTTGTGCCGAGTTCAATTCTTTGATTGTTTGCAGAAGTTTCACGAGCCAACTAGGGAAGACCATCGGTGCTGGGCGGGAGGGGGGGTTTGCAGAGAAGAGAAGGAGGAGGAGGCCTGTTGGGATTTTGGTGGTCTCTGACCTTGGTTGCTTTCTTGCAGACATTTCAGTACCCAACTAGGTAACATCATCAGTGGTAGAAGGCAGTGGGGTTTGCAGAGAGAGGAGGAGGAGGAGGACTGTCGGGTCCTTAGTATTCTTTGAACTTGGCTACTTTCTTACAAACATTTCATTATCCTACTAGGGGACAACTTCAGTGCTAGAAGGGAGTGGGCTTTGCTCTCTTTCTCCAAGTGGCTTGCCCTATCAGAGTTGGGAGGAGGTGTGTGGTTTTGTCCTCGGCAGATTTACCAAATTCTATTTGAATGTAATATATTAAACAGACCCATAAACTACATTTACATGTCATTCAGAAGAGACAATAAAAAGCTAAAAAAGGGAACAACAAGACCAGAACACATCTTATGCAGCAACCAACAGATAAGCAGGGATTAACCCCAGACAAACAATCAAGCAGAATACAATACTCTAATCAAGGCGCTACCAAAGGGAAAATAGCACCCCTCCCAAAACTGGCGGTGGGGAGGGGAGGGGAGGGAAGAAACCCCCAACAAAAAACTAAGGAGGAGGAACAGGAAGAGGAGAGTTGACCTACAGAGAAGAAAGCAAGGATTTCCGGCCTCCGCCGAGCCATCTCGTCGATGTCGGTCAGCACCTCCAAGATATCTGAGAAATGGAAGGGAGAGAAGAAGGGAACAATTTGGAAGCGATAAAAACAATAAAGAAAATGGCAGGGAGGGGAGAGCTGTTGAATCGCAGGCCTCTTTGTGATACTCCCAAAAAAAAGGGGGCCAATTTACAACGGGGCTGCCCCACACGTTGGCAGCTTTTATTGGCTGTAAACAGGCTTCATCAAGGCAGTGTTTGAGGTTAGTGCTTGGCCGCTCTAAGGGGTGTGGACTTCAACTCCCAGGATTCCCCAGCCAACTGGGGCTCGCTTATACGTACCCTCGACGTTCTGACCCCTGGACAGGCTCTTCATGTAGGGGGCCATTTCAGCGGGGGTGAGCGGCGTGAAGAGGGAGACGCTGACTAGGGGCAAAGATCCGGCTGCAGCCTCATCTGAAACCACACGACGGTACACAAGTCTGAGTGCTACTGCAGGCTGACTCTGCCCACTGCCAGCAGTTTGATCCTGACTGGCTCAAGATCGATTCAGCCTTCCGTCCTTTCCGAGGTGGGTAAAATGAGGACCCAGATTGTTGGGGGAAAGAGGCTGACTCCGTAAACCGCTTAGAGAGGGCTGTGAAGCGGTATATAAACCTTAGGCTATTGCCTTTCCTTCCTTCCTTCCTTCCTTCCTTCCTTCCTTCCTTCCTTCCTTCCTTCCTTTCCCTTCCCTTCCTCTCCTCCCTTCCTTTCCCTTCCCTTCCCTCCCAGAGGTTAGAATGCAGTATTGCAGGCTAACTCTGCCCACTGCCAGAGGTTCGATCCTGACTGGCTCAAGATCGATTCAGCCTTCCGTCCTTTCCGAGGTGGGTAAAATGAGGACCCAGATTGTTGGGGGAAAGAGGCTGACTCTGTAAACCGCTTAGAGAGGGCTGTGAAGCGGTATATAAACCTTAGGCTATTGCTTTTCCTTCCTTCCTTCCTTCCTTCCTTCCTTCCTTCCTTCCTTCCTTCCTTCCTTCCTTCCTTCCTTCCTTCCTTCTTTTCCTTCCCTTCCCCTCCTCCCTTCCTTTCCCTTCCCTTCCCTCCCAGAGGTTAGAATGCAGTACTGCAGGCTAACTCTGCCCACTGCCAGAGGTTCGATCCTGACCGGCTCAAGGTTGACTCAGCCTTCCATCCTTCCAAGGTGGGTAAAATGAGGAGCCAGATTGTTGGGGGCAAGAGGCTGACTCTGTAAACCGCTTAGAGAGGGCTGTGAAGCACTGTGAGGCTGCATATAAGTCTAAGTGCTATTGCTAGATACTTTCCAGAGCAACTAACTTCCACTCCATTGTCCTGGTGAGGGATCTGATTTGTACACAAACCAAGGGTCCTTCGATTACTCAAGAGCACCACTGGCAAATCCACCAGGGTTATCTGCTTTAGAACCAAGGAGGTGACTCCCCTCCCAACCATCTGCCCACAAAGACTCCGAGACTCACCGCTCTTTTCATCTTCAGCTCCCCGATCCGAAGCACCAGCCCGACTGGGCAGGCTGAGACCGGCCAGAAGAGATTTCAGCATCGCCAGGTCGTTGTTATCTGAAGAAAGGTCACTGCAGAGAAGCCAAAGATAAGCATGGAGGTCTTGAGCAAAACTGCCCCAGCTTTTGGGCTCAGCCTGTCAGCTTTGGGAGCCATACTGAGACCAGATGCTCCCACAATGCCACATTCTTGAGCCTGGGAAACTGGGAGGGGGGAATTTCTTGGACTGTATGTGGTTAGACATAACAGCATTCTTTTTCTAAGTCAAGGTCATGTTATTTCTGCACCTGGGTGAGGGGAAGTCTCAAGTTGGGATGGGTGATGATTGGGGCATGTGATGATGGGTGCAAGGGGTGGATTTGTAGTTTTTTACTTATTGCAAAGAAACCTGGAACTTTCAGATTTGGGATTCCCCAGATGTGCCAGTTTACTATCCAAATAAAAACAGAACTTTTGAGAAGATGCCTGTCTCGGATTTATTGGTTGGAGGGGAGGTTTTCTGGAACGTTGACACAGCCACCAATGCCCAACTGGGACCCAGACGGGAGACTTACTGGAGGGGACTGGAGTGCTTCTGCAGGAAGGAGACGGCGGCCGGAGCATTGGAAGTGATGTACTTGTGAATGAACTGCACGAATTTGGTGATGAAGCAGGCCAGGTGGCGAGAAGACTTCCGGTAGCTCTGAAGCAAAAAAGAAGGACCAAGCACAGGTGAGGCCTCTGAAGCAACCTGGGGAGAACTTAACTATT
Organism: Bungarus multicinctus; assembly: GCA_023653725.1. Taxonomy (NCBI): domain Eukaryota; kingdom Metazoa; phylum Chordata; class Lepidosauria; order Squamata; family Elapidae; genus Bungarus; species Bungarus multicinctus. The sequence continues at coordinate 2,024,802 of CM042842.1, forward strand.
AGGACAGGGGCCTTGAAACTTGACCGCTTGAAGACTTGTGGACTTCAACTCCCAGAATTCCTCTTCCAGTCATGTTAGCTCAGGAATTCTGGGAGTTGAAGTCCACAAGCCTTAAACTTGCCAAGTTTGAAGACCCTTGATCCACCTTCTCAGGACTGTCCCACAAAGACAGACAACCTGGGCTTGGCCTGGACCACTTCTGAGGAACCTTGGTTGCGTGCAGAATGTTCACCTTTTTAAGACTGAAACCTGTTTCTGCAAAGAGAGCTGTCCCAAGTCCTGCTCAGAAGTAACCGGGATTCCCAGCTTCTATGAACTTTGCCTAAGAAGTTAGAAGAACTGTGGGAGGTCAGGCCAGGCGTCCTTCTGAGGAGGCCTTGGTGCTATCTCAGCTTGTGGTTTGTATAGTTTATGGTGTTGCTTAGTTGGGTAATAAAACATCTGCAAGAAACCACCAAGCTCAGAGAACACTAAGGACCCCATAGTCCTCTTCCTCCCCTCCTCCTCCTCCCCTTCCTTCTCCTATCCTTCTTCTCCTCCTCCTCCTCCTTTCTCTTCTCCTTCTCCATCCACAAACCCACTCCTTTCTAGCACTGATGACATTTCCTAGTTGGGTCATGAAAGCTCTGCAAGAAAACCACCAAGCTCAGAGAAGCCCCACGGACCCCACAATTCGACCTTGAGCCCCAGAGATTCTCTTCCAAATGTCGTTCTAGAACGGCAGCCAGTTAGTCTGACCCTGGACCTGCTCTGAGCTATCCCCCAATCCTGCTGGAGACGATGCAACCTTCTGGGTGATGTCCTGATCTGAAGTGGACTCCTGGGAGGGAAGGAACTCTTCGCTATCCTGGTGCGGGGGTTTGTGTCTGTCTGTCTGCAGGACGTAGCCCACCCCCCACTTCCCAAAGCCGCAGCCCCTCCCCTACCAGAAGCAACTGAATGAAGGAAAGGAGACAGTCCCACATCGCCCCCTGGTGCTCGTTCTGGAAAACTTGAGGCTGCAGGAGCTCCAGAATGCCCAGCACATGGAGGAAGAAGGCGAGATGCTTCTGCTGGCGGAATTCCTGGAAATTGAGGTGGATCCGGCCATGCAGCAGAGCGGCGATCATCGGCAGGTGCCTGGGAAGGGACACGGGAAGAAGAGGAGCCACTTTAGGAGGGGTTTCTGGCAGGGAGAGCAGGGCACACTGTGTCGTGGAGTTGGATGGCTAAATTAAGTTTTATAATAATAAAAAAAAAAACCTGCAGTCTCAAAATATCTGGAGCGCCACTTGAACAAAATTCTCATCAGTATTTTGTCGGCATTGACAAAACCGCCATCGGTCAATTGCAAAAGGCAGCTTGACTCGGAACAGCTTACATCCTGTGACGAGACCCTTAATCCCATCCAACATCCACACCTGCCTATCATCCCAGTTCTTGGGAAGGCCTTTGTAGGCGGACCAAAGTGCCAAATCCAGTCTAACATCTGGCTGGCTGTGTGACAAACCATAACAATAGACAATTGACACCATCAGCATTGACAAAACCCCCATCAGTCAATTGCAAAAGGCAGCTTGACTTGGAACAGCTTACATCCTGCAACAAGACACTTAATCCCATCAAACATCCACATTGGCCTATCTCAGGCCCTTGGGATAGGTCGATACATGGATAAAAATATGCAAAATCCAGTTTAAACACCTGGCTGGCTGTGCGACCACTTATAATAATAAAATATGGGGGGGGGGAGGAGGAGATCCTTTTTTGAGCTTTGCTGCTCTTTCACACATTCCAAGATCCAAAGAAAGGAGAAAAGGGAGGGCTCCGGCCTGGAGCAGAAAGGACAAAGTCACACAATCACACACACACAAACACAATCCTGCAGCCTGAAGATGCTAACAAGGCTGAGTGAGGGTTGCGATGCTGGAAGCAGCAGAGGTAATGCCTCCAGGTCTTTGTGTGGCCAAAAACTCTTGAAAAAAAGCCACCCCCAATGGGCCAATGGGCCACCCACCTGAGCAGGAGGATGGGGTGAGCCACGGCCAGCTTCCGACATGCCATATTGGCGTCCCAGAGCCGGCCTTCGTTCATCTTCACATCGCCGGCGTCGGCGAGGAGGGTGATGAACCGGTGGATCAGGCTGTCCAGCTGCAGAGAGACACGGACGCATTAAACAGATAACAATGAAGTGAAACAACGACCAATGGCCTCCTTTTTCCAACAGAAAGCATCTTCTCACATTGCATGACGGTGTGGTATGCTGGCTTGACAGCCATGGATAGAAAGATGCTACAGAGGGTGTTGAGCACAGTACAAAACATCGTGGGCTGTTCCCTGACACCACTAGATGACCTCGCTAGGGCTCGCTGCCTTAGAAGAGCGAGGAAAATCCTCAGGGATGACTCACACCTTGGTCAGCCCTTCTTCACTCTCCTACCATCGGGAAGGAGCTAGAGAAGCACAGCCAGCAGCATCAACAGGCTGAAGAACAGTTTCTACCCGTGGGCTGTCAAGACTCCTGGACGGAAAATAACTTCACGTCAACATAGTAGGACAGACTTGCCAGTGCGTTGCGCAATCAGTTCACATGGTGCAATAAGGTTGTGTGTTTGTTAGTAAGATTCACTGGGTTAGGGACTTTCTGTCTCCACTGTGAGTTGTGTTGGGTGTGTGTGTGTACACGAAGGGAGGCTCAGCCAATCTCATTGCACACATGTTGCACTCTGACATTAAAGGTTGATTGATTGATTGATTAACCTTGGCGACTTTTACTATTATTCCCTTTATTATCAGAGTTTAAGGGTGGTGAACTTCAGCTCCCAGGATTCCCCAGGGTCTGTAGACACTTTCACAGCCCTCTTTTTGGCTTTCACAGCCCTCCTGGGAAGGAGACGGTGACTTCTAAACTTGGGGAGAGCAACACAGAACCCTTGCAGGACTCTGTTACAAACTTCTGTGCCCAACCAGAGCCAAGGTTACCTTGCAGGGGCTGCTGTCGGTGGCCCCTTCGCAGGACAAGAGAGTCTCGGGCCTCGGCACCAAGAGCTCCGGCAGCTGAAGGTACATCTGTAGCAGGAGATCTTGGCAGTGTTTTCCCATGGAGCTGAAACGAGAGGGGAGGATTGGGTGGCAGCGCTTCCGGCAAGCCAACACGGAGCTTGCAGATTGTAGCAGTGCTGACACTCCCACCCAAGGTGGAGTTTTGCTGCTGGGATTTGCAAACAATGTGCCATTTATTCCCTGCGAGGCCAAAGAAGGGATTCCAGGCACATCCGGATGAAGGACCGCAGAAGGATCAGTTTGGGGATAAATCAGCTGCAGCCCAGAATATGCCACCTCGGAAAGGATTTTACAGAGACAAGGGATAGGTAGAGAGCCCCTAAGTCCAGATAACATTCAGAAGTACTCAGGCAGATTTGAGGAGGAAGGGGAGGAGGGAGAGGAGAAGGAAGAGACGAGAGGGACAGGGGGAGGAGGAGGAGGAAGAAGAGGGGCAGAAGGAGGGGGAAGGGGAGAAGGAGGAGAGGTGGAGGAAGAAGAGGAGGAGGAGAAGGGGAGGAAGAGGAGGGGGCAGGGGACAGGGAGAGAAGAGGGGGAGGAGAAGGGGAGAAGAGAAGAGGAGAGGGGGGAGGAAGAGGAGTAGAAGGGGAGGAAGAGGAGGGGCCAGGGGGAGGAGGAGGAAGAAGGGGAGGAGGAGGAGGAAGAGGAGAGGGGGAGGAGGAGAGGGGAAGGGGGAGGAAGAGAAGGGGAGGAGGAGGAGAGGGAGAGGAAGAAAAGCAGAGGGGAAGGGGGAGGAAGAGAAGGGAAGGAAGAGGAGGAAGAAGAGGGGCAGAAGGAGGGGTAGAGGAGGAAGAGGGGGAGGAAAGGGAGAAGGCGAGAAGGAGGAGAAGTGGAGGAAGGAGAGGAGGAGGAGAAGGGGAGGAAGAGGAGAGTAGGAAGGAGGAGGAACAGGAGATCCAGCTCAATCAGACTTGCAAGACTAACACTGTTGCCCATCTCAAAAATTGCAGGACGGATTTCCTGTTCTGGTCTCCCAAACCAGCCCACTCCCCTTTCTTAATTTATGGATCTCAGTCCAGAGCAGGCCCACCTCTTTCCCCACTTCTGGATGGAGGAGATCAGGTGCTCGGTGACTTTCTGGATCCTTTGCATGTTCCCATGGCAGCAACTCAGGAGCAGCGGCAGCCGGGACTGGGTGACCGAACAGCCGGTCTCCTTGGGGTTCGGGGCTCGGCTTTCTGATTCCGCCAGGATGAGTTCCACCAAGCTCAGCAGTTCGGGGGTCTTCAGGCGCAGCACGAACTCTTCTCGGCGTTTCTACCCGCGGCCAGAAGGGACGGATCAGGACGGATCGGTGCGGAAGATCCAAACGGATCCAATGAAGACTCGGTTCAAAACAAGTCACTGAACTGGATCCAGGTCTTTAAAAAGTAGGGCAGGGGTCCACAAACTTGGCCACTTTAAGACTTGTGGACTTCAACTCCCAGAATTCTCCAGCCAGCCAAGCTGGCTGGAGAATTCTGGGAGTTGAAGTCCACAAGTCTTAAAGTGGCCAAGTTTGGAGCCCTCTGAAGTAGGATTTATGCCAGTGGTGGTTAACTTTTGGGGGCTCCTATGCCCAAAATTGTGCATGTGCAATCCCCCTCCACCATCCCCTTACCTGCACTGTGCCTCACAGCTGATTTTTGGCCGGTTTGAGGCCTTTTTCAGCCTCCCAGAGGCTTGGAAAAAAGCCTCTGCAGGCTTTGCAGGCCGAATAATAGGCCCGTTTCGTCACTTCCGGTGTTTACAGGCACAAACATACCTGTGGGATCCTTTGGTCTCTCCCTTGCCAGATCCGGGGCATATGAATGCAGGCCCACAAGAAATCCAAGGAAGCCGTTGGGTCAAAACTGTTTGGAGAGATCCAAGTGAGGATGCAGCACCCAAAAGGGCTGCTCATTAAACAACCCTCTCTTTTGCCCAAGCCCCATTTCCCAGACCCAACGGTGCACTGCACTGCCTTTCTCTTGGGAGACTGTTTTCTAAAACAGAACATGAGCCAGCTGTGTGCTGCAGCTGCCAAAAAAGCCCAAACCATCCTAAGCTGCATTAATACAGGGATAAAATCAAGATCACAGGAAGTAATTCTACTGCTTTATAAGGCCTTGGTATGACCACACTTGGAATACTGCATCCAGTTTTGGTCTCCACAATATAAGAAAAGATGTTGAGACTCTGGAAAAAAAAGTCCAGAGAAGAGCGACAAAGACGATTAGGGGGCTGGAGGCTAAAAATATATAAAGAACTGTTACAGGAATTGGGTATGTCTAGTTTAATGAAAAGATGGACTAGGGTGATAAGACAGCAGACTTCCAAGATTTGAGGGGCTGCCCCAAAGAAGAGGGGATCAACCTATTCTCCAAAGCACCTGAAGGCAGGACAAGAAGCAACTGATAGAAACTAATCAAGGAGAGAAGCAACCTAGAACTAAGGAGAAATTTACTGACAGAACAATTAACCAGTGGAACTGCTTCCTTTCTCGAAGTTGTAGGTACTTCAACACTGGAGTTTTTCAGGAAGAGACTAAACAGCCATTTGTCTGAAATGTAGTTACCTACTTGGAGTTGCATTAGAAGACTTCCTAGATCCCTTCCAACCAGGGGTGGGATATGACAGGGTTAACTACCGGTTCGGGATTTACGAGCTTCCCTGCACGCTGTGAGCCGCACGACTGTAATTCGTCATCAGCATGCTGTGTGCAGAGAAGCAGCCCTTGAAACAGTCCCTGTTTTCCTGCTTTTTTTAACTACAGCTGTGCCTCGTTTGGCAGCTGAAGTTGAAAAATCAGGAAATAAAGATCAGGTAAGAGCCCAGGTGGGCGGGTGGGCAAAAACATCAGCAGACATAGAACCGGTTCTATGTCTGCTGCTTTTCAGAGCTACCGGTTCTACAGAGGTGGACAGAACCGGTAGAAACCCACCCCTGCTTCCAACTCTGTTATTGTTTAAGAAAACTCTAGAAAGGCAGCTGGGAAGAAGGAAGCACAATCCCTCCCATGAAATCCACATCCGCCTGTTTGCTCTCTCACTCATCCTCTTGTTCACCTGTCTTTCCAAAAGACCAGTCCACAAGTCTTAAAGTGGCCAAGTTTGGAGACCTCTGAAGTAGGGTTTATGCCAGTGGTGGTTAATCTTTTTGGGCTCCTGTGCCCAAAATTGGTCAATTAAGATGGTCAGTTGCAGAAAACAATTGAAGATCTGCTGCAACCTTCAGGGTCAACGATTGTGGCCTAAAGTAAAGTCCATCACAGGATTGTAAATCACCAAAGCTGAAGCAGCAACACACAAAAGTTTTCTCACAACTTTGGGAGATCGAAGGCCAATTTGGAAAATGAAACGGAAGAACGAGGAATGAAGTTCAGAACCCGTCAGCTTTCCAACCTGCAACAAGGCCCTTCTGGATGGTTCCATCGTAGAGCGAATGCCGGCTAGAACAGAGTCTCCTGAAGCTGGCTTATGCGAAGTAGAACTTTCTATCAGCTCACTGGACCAGACTGTGGATTCTTGGCCGGGTCTTCTACAAATGGGCGATCCTGGCAGCCTTACCTGCACTCCTGGCTTCTGCAGAGCAGAGTCCTGATGCAACAGTGAAGCGTGGTCCAGCTGGACTGATGGGTCAGGAGGGCCAGAAGGTACGGACGGAAGGAGGGGGGCTCCGATTCAGATGAATCTTTACCCTGCGAAGGGAAAAGGAAAGGCTACAAAAGGGGCACCAACAGGCCAGCAGAAGTGTCAATCAGGCAAAGCAAAGATTCAGTCTCTAGAACCTATCACAGCTCAACACTCAAAATCATTCTTGCACCTTCAGTTCTGAATTCATGCGTGGAACCAAGTTTCTTTCTATGCTTTCTGAAAGAATCTGCATCGGCTACCCAGTTCTTCCTTCTGTCAACTCATAAAACATTCCTAGGCCTTTTTTAGTAGTTGCCATAAAAAGGGGGGGGGGGAGGAGGAAGGATCTCTGGAAGAGCAGTTGAAAGCCAAAGTACATGCCAACTCTTCTCTTTAAAAATTGTAACTAAAATACCAGAGCTTTTGCCTGCAAATATATTTAATTGGAGAACGTGAATGATGATACCCAGCCTATGAACATGCTCAATTGGGAGAATCTGGTTGAGGAGACCCCCAGGGGGGAAACAGGGTCACAGGTGACTGTAAATGACATAGGCCAGAGTTGGCTTCATAGAGGGCAGTGCCAGTATGTCGCCTCTAATGAAACCTTGGAAGTTTTTTGAAGTTTGGCTCAAGAATCATGATTTAATTAGGGCAACTGCTGGAATCCTGACACATTCCTCAACTTGCTTCAGATCCAAATTACGTTCGCTCGTGAGAACGTTAAGGATTCTAAACTGATGACTTGCTTGACTCCGCCCTCGGGATCTGCCTCTTCTCCACTTACGCTGATCTCCTTACAGACTTCTGTAGCATCTGCTCCCAGAGAGGGTTGTCTGGGCCAGGCAGAGTCTACTTGCAGATCCTCAAAATTGCAAGGAGCCCACACCATGTAGGGCTTTCCAGCTCCTGAAGGACGGCCATTTCTCAACGTTGACCGATGTTCCAGGCCAATCCTCACCTTATCCCGGGAGAACAGCAGTTTCTGCTGGAGATCAGGGCAGCTGCTGACGACTTCTGGATCCAGCAACTCCAACCAGTCGATGAAAAGACCAGAGGCGCTTTCAACACTGAAAGGGGAAAACAGCAGCGGGTGGAATGATGGAACAAAGTCCCCGGAGGAGATGGGAAGGAACTGAAGACCAAAAACCCAACCGGAAGAGTCAACCCAACCTGGAGCTCCCCGCTTCCTTCTTAATGCGGCTTTCCAGTCTGCACTGGAGCAGCAGGGAGGTCACCACCGAGATGGGCCCAGAAGTAGGGAAATGAGGTGTCATCTCTGTGGCCACGGAGAAGAGGGTCACCAGCAGCTCCTCCAGATATGGCGAGTGTGTTTTGGTCAGGTCTTCGAGGACTGGAAGCGGAGAAATAAAAGCATTCTGAGACTCAAGAGGAGAAGGGCAGGCAGGGCAGGAGAAATGGGAAGAGAGGGGCAACCCTACCTTTGCTGACAAGCTCTGGTTCCACATTCCACCTTTTGCTGGACTTCAAGGTGGCCACGATGGCACGGACGGTGGAGCCAATGACTTCAGAGTTGTGGCAGAAGGCCAGCGCGTCCGCCAGGTGCAAGAACCCCGCCTGGGCTGCAGTTACAGAAAGGAAAGGGCTATGAAGCGGCACGGAAGGAAGACGGGCCCCGCTTGGGAAGGACCCCTGGTTCCATGCCTGCTAAACAGGCTGAGAGTTGTTAAATTTGTGTGGACTTCCAACTCCCAGCTGGCTGGGGAATTCTGGGAGTTGAAGTCCACAGATCTTGATTTGGCCAAGGTTGAGAGAAACACTGTTCTAGAGGCCACGGATAAAATGCAGAGAGTTTGAACCAAGAGCCTGACTCAAGACTGTTGAGACATGGCTCAAACAAGGATGTTTGTTCCCCTTTTGGCCAACTGGGTCTCTTTCAGATTCTGGTCTCCCACCTCATTCCTATTTCAAGATGGTGCATGAACCCCATCCCTTAAAGAGCCAGATTTAAGGGATGCATTCACAAAACATCCAAAGCTTCATTCGGATTTGGGTGGGTTCCCTTTTGTGTGAAGCAACCCGCTGGGCCAGGTCAATGTACCATCTGAACACAGAAAAGTAGTTAATGTAGTCCCTGGGGCTCTGGAGAGTGACCACAGGGAAGATTCAAGAGTTGCCACCAAAGATATTTAAATCGAAAGTTATCTGCTGCTCCCCGCCAAAAAATCCTCTCCATGTTCTTCCTACCATCGCTGATCCTGTGTTGGGATGAAAACTGAACCGCAAAGGACTTGAGCTGCGTCCGGAGAAGACTATCTTCCACCCCTGGGCTCTCCAGCCACTGCAACATCTGCATGAGGACTTTGAAAAACAGTGAGGAGAAGGCCTCGTCTTGGGGAGCGTGGCGCTGGGAGGAGGGAGAGGAAGAGGAGTTATACGGGCAGAGCCGCTGAGGTACAAAAGGGGCGTTAAAAAGGCCTGGGAAGGAAGTCCTGCTCCTTGCTAAGCCTCCCCTGGGCGAAGATCCCAAGAGCTGAAGTCCTCCACTACCAGGAAAGAGGCACCTTTATGGCTCAAAGGGCTTTGAAACAGGACATTTGGCCACAGGAGCAGCACAGAGTCGCTTGGCAGTGAAATGGGTGGCATATAAATTTTAAAAAATAAAATAATAAAATAAAATACAATAAATACAATAAGTAAAATAATAAAATACAATGAAATACAATAAATACATAAAATCAAATAATAAAATACACTACAATAAGTACAATAAAATAAAATAATAAAATAAAAAATCAAATCAAATAATCAAAATCAAATAAAAAATCAAACCAAATCAAATAATAACATCCAATAATAAAATAAATCAAAGCAAATCAAATAAGATTTAAATAATCAAATCAAAAAATCAAATCATAAACCAAATCAAATAACATCCAACAATAAAATAAATCAAATCAAATCAAATAAGATTTAAATAATCAAATCAAAAACCAAATCAAGTATTAACTTCCAATAATAAAATAAATCAAATCAAATCAAATAAGATTGAAATAATCAAGCCAAATCCAACCACCGCATGGCACTTCATTGTGGCCCTTCCTGGCTCTGCCTGCCCCCTCTTCTCCCCCCCTCGGTCTTTCCCCCAAGCCTTATTCCAGACAAGGCTCGCACAGACCCTTCTTGTATTCCGGATTATTCAAACTTTCCTATTCCTCATTCCTTTGGCAAGGGGTGTTTGTGTGTGTGTGTGTGTGGGGGGGGGGAGGAATCTCATTTGCCCCTTCTGATCCGTCAACCTTAGAGCAGGAGCCCCTCCCAATACGAGCCCCTTCTCCCCCCTTAAGAAGGGCGTTCCTGGCCCTTTATGGCCTCAACCGCAGGGCCACGAGACCAACTGAGAACTCCCAAGAGCCTTGTTCCTGCCCCAAAGGGGATCACGTGACCCTGGGATGCAGCCACCATCATAAATACGAGTCGGTGGCCAAGCGTCTGAATTTGGATCACGCAACCCTGGGGATGCTGCAACGGTCATAAATGTGGAAAAACGGCCATGAGTCCGTTTTTTTTTCAGTGCCATCGGAAGCTGAAGATATTTCGATGGACGGAAAACTCTTTAATCTCTGGGTCTTCTCCCCCACTCCACCTCGCCCCCCCGCCCAGGATCTGAGTTTGGCCGGCCCCTGGCCGAGAGGGAGCGGGCAGCCGCCTCACCTGGTGCTGCCACAGCAGGCGCAGGAGCGGGCAGGCCACGACGTGGTTGTGGTGCATGGCCATCACCAGGCCTCCTCCGTGGGGCGAGTTCAAGAGGGCCGCCAGGGCCTTTAGAAGCCGCGCCGCCATCGTCTTGGGCGAGACGCCTCCTCCTGGGCGCAGGGGAGCCAGCTCCTGGCCGAGGCTCTGCTGCAAAGCCAGGGCGAGGGGCCGCGGGTTCGAGTTCTGCCAGCGGGGGTCTGGAGCCAGCGGGAACAACTGAGTAGGCCGGAGGAAAGAGAGAGACGGTCAGTAAAGGGCGGAAGCTGCTTCGCTCACTGCTAAATTAGGGGTGCCCGTTCCTTAAAGATTCCCATCGCTCCAGATTCCCATCACTCTTTCAGGCCGTCCTTGAGTTACGACCGTAATGGAGCCTGCCTTTTACGGTCAGAAGTGGCAGCAGCTGTAAAGTGGGTGGCACAAGTGACCGGCCTGATTTTATTTGGGTTTTTTTTTTGCAGTGACCATGAAGCAAATCACCCCAAGTTGGTTAAGTGAATCCAGGGCCCATTAAGAGATGAGGCCCTGATGATGACATCAAAGGGGCGTGGCACAAAAGCAACAAAGTCCCAAAAGTAGATAAAGTCCCTTTAATTCCTCCAACTTGGCCCCAATGTCCAATTATCTTCGGCTGGAGAAAAGAAAACTCTCCCAAGAACAGTTTTTAAAGGGGAAGAAATTCAGTCCGAAACCAAAGTACATATAAATTATAAATAAAAACCAACACAAACCACAAAGCTGCAGCAATAAACGAGACAGGGCAGGATAAGGGATTGCAGAACTCAAAAGAGAACGAAACATAGAACCCAGATTAAGACTTAACAAACAAAGATAATGCACACTTTGCTTCCAGCAAGGTGTTGTGCACAAACGCTCTTTTTAAATCCTGTTTTCCCAGCTGCAGCCCATGAAGGGGATCAGGGCCCTTTCCTCCCCCGTTAAAAAAAAAAAAAACTTCAAAGGATTCATTAGAGGCGACATACTGGCCCTGCCCTGTATGACGCCAACTCTGGCCTAGGTCATTTACAGTCCCCTGTGACTCTGTTTCCACCCCCGGGTGTGTCATAAATCAGATTGTCCAATTGAGCCCATTCACGGGCTGGGTGTCATCATTCACATTCTCCAATTAAATATATTGGCGGGCAAAAGTTCTGGTAGTTTAGTTACAATCTTTTAAAGATTGTAATGTATTTTCAATTTCAAACTGCTGCCCTGCTCTTCCAGATTTCCTTCCTCCCCCACCCCACTGATTTTTTTTATGGCAACTACTAAAACAAGCCTAGGAATGTTTGATGAGTTGACCCGCCCATTACCTGGAGAAGGATACCCGCCAGGTCGGCTTCGGGATCGACGATCGGGAACTGGGCTAAGGCTCGGCTCCTTCCTTGCCCTTGGGGGACCTCAAGGCTGGATTTGATGCGTGGGGCATCGTCGCTCTCTGAACAGGGAGGCAGATGAAACCTTGTCAGTGGGACGTTTTCAAATCCCTGGGAATCTAGAGCCCCCCCCCCCTCTCTCACACACACACACTCAGAGTTTCCCCCAGAGCAATGTTTATGCAGATTCTCAACCATCCAGGTCATGGTTGTCCCAAAGGTGCTTTTTCAAGAGGCAAGTGGACTTTTCTGTTTCTTTGAAGATGTTTCCCTTCTCATCAAAGGAACTTCTTCAGTTCATGAATGGTCCCAACCCTGTTTAGCTTTCCATAAAGATTTAAATTGTTTGGAGCAAATATGCTGACTCTGTAAACCGCTTAGAGAGGGCTGTAAAAGCACTATAAAGCGGTATATAAGTCTAAGTGCTATTGCTATTTACTCTACGTTCTAATTATGAGATAACAAATAAATGGCTGTCAAAAACCAAATACTGAACCTTGGTGAGATGGCAGGGAGGCGGTGAGGAGGGAGTGGAAGGTTTGCCCGCCCGTGGCTCCTCTTTCATGCTGCACCTCCACCAGATGGGCCATGTAGTCTGTAAGGGAGGAGAGAAGAAAGTCTCCTATAGCTTTCGGCAGAATCCCAGAAGAATGCCCGGAAAAGACTCGCAGGGTGGGCGAGGGAGGGGAAAACTTGATCCGGAGGTCTCTTACTCTTGTCCATGATGTTCTGCTCCAGCGTCTGAGGGTCGTGAGAGACGGCTTGATCCAGATACTGCAGAAGTTTGCTCATGCTGGAAACCGGGATGCCAAAGGACTGGACGAAGAGCAGCAGCTGCTGGGGTTCGAGGTCTTGCAACGCTGGAATAAAAAACACCCGTTAGGAATGTTAGTCACCTAACAGTTGGATTGGAAATATATAAACCAGGATAGACATTTTAATACTGTCTCTTTAAGAGAATGCTAAAATTGTAATTGGGTGTGGTTCCACAAATGGCCATAAGATGGAGCCAGAAAACTGGTTTCCCAGACTGTTGCTAGTTGGTCGATGTTCTGATGTTCGCTGTTTTTGGTTCCTGTATTGACTGTTGCTGATTGTCGTTATTCTTGGATTGATGCGAGTCTATTATTGAACTCTGTTTTTGATACTGGACTTTGTTATTGGATTATCCCTGGACTAAAAACTGACCGCTATAACCGTGTATGACTTGGACTGTTCGTTGGACTTTGCTTAACCATTTACTGGAAGTAAAACCTACATTTTACTATACAGTGTAGCTGTGTGCTGTGTGTGTATTATTCAACATTACTCTCACTAGGTCTCCCTGTGTGCACTCATTCTCCTAACAGGGAATTACCTCAACAACCCCCCAAATTCAACACCCTCCGAAGCAAAATAGGAGATTTTCTTTCCATATCCGTATTTACAAACCACCCTGCAGCTGTTTCTTCAACTGTCATGCTAGACAGACAGATGTACCTTTTCCCAACTGTCTTGGATGCATAATTCTGTATTTGTTTATTTTTTCTGTTATGCTACGCAGTGTACATTTGGCCCTTTGAGAGTTGCGGCCTGCGATGAAATTTCGCTTTGAGGCATGCCGATTATTGTACGTTCATAGTGACATTAAAACTATGATTCTAATCTTATTCTTACTCTATTCTTACCTGCATCCACCAAGCGAGGTACCTCTGAACGAATCATGCGCAGCTTCAGCCAATCGGGGAGGAGCAGGGCCTCTTCGGAGGTGTCCACCAGGAAAGCTGTGGGGAGCGACTTCTTCTCGGGGAACCAAATGTCCAGCAAGGTGTAGAAGTCATTGTCGTCCGCTTTAAAAGCAACATGGAGAGCAGGGATGTCCAACTTTGGCATTTGGAAGACTTGAGAACTTCAACTCCCAGGATTGAAGACTTGTGGACTTCAACTCCCAGGATTGAAGACTTCAAGTCTTCAACTCCCAGAATTGAAGACTTGTGGATTCTAACTCCCAGAATGGAAGACTTGTGGACTTCAACTCCCAGGATTGAAGGCTTGTGGACTTCAACTCCCAGGATTGAAGACTTGTGGACTTCAACTCCCAGAATTGAAGACTTCAAGTCTTCAACTCCCAGAATTGAAGACTTGAGGACTCCAAGTCCCAGAATGGAAGACTTGAGGACTTCAACTCCCAGGATTGAAGGCTTGTGGACTTCAACTCCCAGAATTTCCCAGCCAGCGCATGTTCACTTAACAACCATGGCAAGAAAAGTCATAAAAAGGGGACAAAACTCACTGAGTAAATATCTCACGTAGGAACATCAATCCTGGGCTCAATTGTGTCTGTTAAGTCAAGGACTACCTCCACAACCAGCACCTGTGAGCTATAGAAACTCCCACCCTGCGGGTCGCTTACACAGCAAGCTTTCCTTCACCTTGAGGGGGTCCGAGGGTCAGCAGAATCACCATGGCATGGACCACCAGAATGTGCATCGTGGCAGTTTCTCCTCCACTCCAGCGAAGAAAGACTTGATCTTGAGACTCCGACTAGAACAGAAATGGACAGCAACTTTAAGAAGGGTGGACTCCAACTCCCAAAATTCTCCATTCAATTAAGATGTGTGGACTTCAACTCCCAGAGTTCCTGAAGTAGCGTGCTAGACGAGGAATTCTGGGAGCTGAAGTCCACCCTTCTTAAAGTTGCAGAGGTAGAGAAACCCTGACCTAGAAGGCGAAGGGAAAAATAGGACCAAGGGTGGGGAGAGGAGAGAGGGACACTCACCCAGTTGTAAACCTCGTCACCTTCTTTGGTCTGGCGCATGCGTTTGATGTAGCGCGAGAAGATGGAGAGCAGAGCCACCAACACGGAGTCGGACTCTGAGCAGTAGGAGAGCTTCGAGAAGAGGTGAGACATGATGGTGGAACGCTCCACAATGAGCCTGGCCACGTCCTGCAGAGGAGAAGAGGAAGAAACGTAGAGCAGCTACGCAACAAAGGCCTCAAACTCTTGAGGTCAGCCAAAGACCAGCGGAATGCCGGTTTTCTCTCCGGCTCGTCTGAGCCCAACGTCACCTCTCCGTCCATCTCATGAGGCATGGACAGCCAACCCATCCTGGATTTTTTCTGGAGGAGACCTCCTGCTCTCTATCGCTGGTGGCACCAATTTAGAAAGGGAGCGAAGGTCAATCGAAAACAGAAAGAGAAGGGGACATGATCCACAGCGGGCAGATAAAGAGTTCGATCTAGCAGTTAAGGCACCAGACTGGAAACCAGGAGACGGTGAGTTCTAGTCCCGACCTGGGCATGAAAGCTGGCTGGGTGACTTTGGGTCAATAACCAGGAGAAAGTGAGTTCTAGTCCCATCTTACACATAAAAGCCAGCTGGGTGACTTTGGGTTAATAACCAGGAGATGGGGAGTTCTAGTCCTGCCTTAGTCATGAAAGCCAGCTGGGTGACTTTGGGCCAATCACTAGGAGAAGGTGAGTTCTAGTCCCGCCTTAGGCATGAAAACTGACTGGGTGATTTGTGGCCAATCACCAACAGAAGGTGAGTTCTAGTCCCGTGTTAAGGCATGAAAGCCGACTGGGTGACTTTGGGCCAGTCATTGGAGATGGTGAGTTCTAGTTCTGCCTTAGGCATGAAAGCCAGCGAGGTGACTTTGAGCCAGTCATGAGGAGAAGGTGAATTCTAGTCCCGCCTTAGGGATGAAAACTGACAAGATGACTTTGGGCCAGTCACCAGGAGACAGGCGAGTTCTAGTCTCGTCTTAAGGCATGAAAGCCAGCTGGGTGATTTTGAGCAAATCCCTCTCTCTCAGCACAACCTGCATCACAGAGTTGTTGCTGTGGGGAAAACAGGAGGAAGAAGGAGTATTAATGTGTCTGCCACCTTGAGTTATTGATTAAAATGAATAAAGGTGCAGGATTATAAAAAATAAACCAATTTTGGAGCCCCAAGAGGGATGCTTTGCGAGGTGCAGCAGGGAGGCAGACTTTACTTTGGTTGCTAAACAAAGAGGCGTCTCATGGACCTTCTCCTCCTCCTCTACCCTCCCCTTGACTTCTCTCACCAAAGCCAAGTCGTTGTGCTGGCCCTGTTCCTCCACGGGGGCATGCTGGGAAAGATACACCAGGTAAGCACTGATGGTCTGGGGGTCTGTCTCCATGTGGATGGCCTGGAACGGGAAGCAAAGAGAAGGCAATGTTACACAGCCCAGGTCCTGGGTCAGGGGAGCCTTCCAGGGTGACGCCACGCCGTTCACCTGCTGCAGAGCCACCGCCGTGGTGGTCCGGACGCTGTCGAACAAGGGCAGCTTGGGCAGGTCTCGCAGAAGCCACTGGTAGCTCTGAAGCAGCTCGAAGTCCCAGGAGTCTTCCTCCATCGGGTGCTCCTTCTCCTCCTTCTCGTGGAGGGCCCCTTCGGAAAGCACCAAGGACAGGCCCTGCAAAGGGGGCGGGGGGGGGAGAGAGAAGGACACAGGGGAGGGTCTCGCATCCAGCCTGAGCCAGATGTTCAAAAAAGCCCGCTTCTGACCGATTGGGTGGCTGGCAGCCACAGGGGGAATGCTTTCCCGCTCTTAAAAAAATGTTATTACATTTCAAACATATACATGTATAAAATACAAGCAAGCAGAGAGAAAAAAAGGAGTTGAAAAGAAAGGAAAAAGGCTAGGGGAAATGGGCAACTGGAAACGATGACAAAATAAGAAATGATAGAAAAAAAACCATCAGACTTCCTTCGCTACAGATAAAAGCCTAAAAACCAGAATAAGTAGCAGTGTTTTGCTTATTCTGGGGGGGGGGGGGAGGAGGAGGAGGAGGAGGAGGAGGAGGAGGAGGAGGAGGAGGAGGAGAAGAAGAAGAAGAAGAAGAAGAAGAAGAAGAAGAAGAAGAAGAAGAAGAAGAAGAAGAAGAAGAAGAAATAATAATAATAATAATAATAATGCTGATTGGAAGGAGGAGGAAGAGGAGGAGGAGGAGGAGGAGGAGAAGGAGGAGGAGGAGGAGGAGGAGGAGGAGGAGGAGGAGGAGGAGGAGGAGGAGGAGGAGGAGGAGGAGGAGAAGAAGAAGAAGAAGAAGAAGAAGAAGAAGAAGAAGAAGAAGAAGAAGAAGAAGAAGAAATAATAATAATAATGCTGATTGGAAGGAGGAAGAGGAGGAGGAGGAGGAGGAGGGAGGAGGGAGGGATAAAGAGAGAGAGAGATTGACTGACTGACTGACTGACTTCTGGCACAGGTGCCCTCTCTTAAATCTAGCACTCTGGGGCTTAAGAGACAAATATGGATGTTTTCAATCTTCAGCACTCAAAGAGTTGCAAGCAAGGGGCAGAAACTCCAGGCCCAAAGCCCCCCAAAACCCATCATACACACCCTGAACAAAAACTTGATGGTCCTCTGGGGAAAGGACTGAAGGTGCCCCAAGAACGAGGAGGCGCAGCAATATTTTCTCCTGTTCCACCTAGCAAGACTTGGAATGGCTTCCTTCCCTGCTCTAAGCCGGGCGCGGACTGATGGTGGCCTGGTGCTCCTTACCTTCATGGCCAGCACCCGCGAGGCCACCTGGGATGAGCTGAGGCGCCTCAGGAAGTAGTCCAGCACCTCGCACGTGGTCTGCTCGTCGGCGGTGGGTCCGAGGAGCATGTCTTGCAGACGGCCGAGCAGCTGCCTCTGCTTCTGCTGCCTCTGCGGAGGAGCAGCACAAGGTTAGGCACTTGGGGGGGACCTTCCTAACTCACGGTAAAAATGCAGCCAGCAATTTCGGGGAGTGCATCCTTGGCATGGTGGTGCAGCGGTTAGGAGGAAGGCTGACTCTGCCCACTGCCAGGAATTTGATCCTCAGCAGGCTCAAGGTGGACTCAGCTTTCCATCCTTCCAAGGTGGGCAAAATGAGGACCCAGATTGTTGGGGGCAAGAGGCTGACTCTGTAAACCGGTTAGAGGGGGCTGTAAAAGCCCTGGGAAGCAGTAGATTAAGGGCTATTGTTATTTCCTTCCTTCCTTCCTTCCTTCCTTCCTTCCTTCCTTCCTTCCTTCCTTCCTTCCCTTGGTGCACAGTGGTTAGAATGCAGCATTGCAGACTAAGTCTGCCCTCAGCCAGGAGTTTGATCCTGACTGGCTCAAAGTGGACTCAGCCTCCCATCCTACTGAGGTGGGTAAAATGAGGACCCAGATTGTTGGGGGCAAAAGGCTGACTCTGTAAAACCACTTAGAGAGGGCTGGGAAGCACTGGGAAGCGGTATATAAACACCATCCATATCTATCTATCTATCTATCTATCTATCTATCTATCTATCTATCTATCTATCTATCTATCTATCTATCTACCTATCTAATCTACCTACCTACCTACCCACCAGCTGTGGTGGCGCAGTGGTTAGCATGCCGCATTGCCAACTGCCAGCAATTCAATCCTGACCAGCTTAAAGTTGACTCAGCCTTCTGTCCTCCCAAGGTCGTTAAAATGTGGACCCAGATTGTTGGGGGGGCGAGGGGGGGCAAGAGGCTGACTCTGTAAACCACTTGAGAGGGCTGGAAAAGCCCCGTGCTACTGCTATCCTTGTAGGAAGAATGAAACTCCTGTTCTTCAACGTACAGGTAATCCTCGACTTACAACAGTTGTTGAGTTCTACCCCTTTTTACAATTAAGTGAATCCCTGCAATCAGTAAGATGGTTGTGAAGTGAATCTAGATTTCCCCCTTGATTTTTCCTTGTTGGAAGGGGAATCCCGTGACTCGGGAGACGCTACCACCGTCATAAATACGAGTCAGTGGCCAAGCCCTCTGAATTTTGATCACCTGACCCTGGGGATGCTGCAACAGTCGTTAAGTGTGAAAGACGGTCATAAGTCGCTTTTCACAGTGCCATTGTAACTCCAGTCACTAAACAAAGGGTCATAAATCAAGGCCTACCTGCCATGTTTGGGCCAGGATGACATTCTTGCCGTGTGACAAATACTGCGTCAACCCGCTTCCTAAGTTGGCCGCTTGGCTTTTCAAATAACGGGAAGCCGCCTACCTGCCGTTTCTTGGCCCGCTGCTCTTTGCTTTCTCCTTCCTCTTCCTCCTCTCCAGAGGCCGACTCGTCGGCCGCGTCGTGCAGGAGGAACTCACAAAGGCACTGGACCGGGAGGACGTCCAGCGAGCCCTCGCTGGACTGGACGAGGTCTGCCAGCCACGGCATGGACTGCGAAGAAGCCTAACAACGAGGAAGAGGCAGGAACCAAGTCGAGGAGGAGAGAAGCGGAGAATGAAGGCCGCGGTTCGGAAAACTAGGGAGGGCACGGTGGGGTGAGGGTGCCTGTTGCATTGGGGGAAAGGGGAGGTTGCAATTTGGGGAGGGGGGGGGGGCAAGTGGCAGAAAGGAGGGGCTCTTTCCCAGAGGCCAAAAGACAATCAGCAGAGTTTGAAACGTCTGGTGGGCAGGAAGAGAGCGAAGTCAGGCTCTCTTTAGCAGTTTGCAGAACAGATCTATAATTATTGCAGAGAACTGCTTTAGTCCGGCAAGATTCTGTCTGAAGGCGAGAGGCCAGCAAGGAACTACTGAGAAGTAACTCCACATCTCGTTCTTGGTTCTTTGGCTCAAGGTTGACTCAGCCTTCTGTCCTTCCGAGGTGGGTAAAAGGAGGACCCAGTGTTGTGGGGGCAATAGGTTGACTTTATAAACCGCTGAGAGAGGGCTGTGAAAGCACCGTGAAGCGGTATATAAGTCTAAGGGCTATGGCTATTGCAGGCGCACTCTGCCTACTGCTTGGAGTTCGATTCTGACCAGCTCAAAGTTGACTCAGCCTTCCGTCCTTCCAAGGTGGGTAAAACGAGGACCCAGACCATTGGGGGGGCAAGAGGCTGACTCTATAAACCGTTTAGAGAGGGCTGGGAAGCACCGTGAAGCGGTGTATAAGTCTAAGGCCTATGGTTATTGCTACTCACCTGCCTCTGGATGATGTTGAGCAGGAAGTCGGGGTGCCGGCTACGACACAAGAGGTGACCCAGGCGCAGGGACTGGTTGAGGCTTTTCACCTGGTCCAGGACGGGCTGAGGCGGCCTGCGGGGAGGCCCTCTGCAAAAGGAGCAAAAGTGGTGAAGGAGGAGGAGGAGGAGGACGGGACAGAATCCTGCCCCAGCTTTCAGAGTCTCCAGCGGTGAGTCTCCCCCTTGGAAGAATCACCAGGGCTTCTTACTGGGGATCCAGGCTGGTCAGCTGGGACAGCAAGAGGCTGCTGCTCTCCGTGATGGTCTGCTTGGTGGAGGCCGCGGCCAGGTGGCCCTCGAAGGCCAAGATCTCCTGCTTCTCCCGCTGGGAGATCTGCAGTTCGCGGCTGATCATCTCCGTCCGGGTCTCTTCGTCAGTCAGAGTACAGGGAGGGTAGGAGTAGTTGCTGGTAGAAGGAAGGAAGGAAGCGGAGGCCGAGGCCGTTTTAAGGACTGGACGTTACGCCGGGAGAAAAGAAAAAAAAACTAGAATAACCTCCCTTTTCATTTACTTTATTTATTTTTATTTATTTATTTATATTTATATTTCTATACTTTAGAACTAGCTCGATACCCACTATGAAACTATGTGGTTGGGCTTAGCTTTTGAGGAGGAAAACAAGGGAAAAATTCTGTCTCTGCCTACCAGCATCCATCGGTATTCATCTGGCTAGCGTCCTGTCAGTGTGTGAGAGTTTTGAGGGCTGTTTGGAAACTGAAACAGTATTTGCTGGGTGAGCAAGAAGGAGACAGCAAGGATCCTGGGCATGGCTTAGCTCAAGTGTTCTGGACTAAAGCTGCTTGCTGCTGTGAAACTGAAATGCCTCTCCTCTATTTGGAACAGATTTCTTTTCAGGTGGGACTCCTTAGCATCAGAGAGTATTAATAATAATATAGGAAATACTAATGCTCTGATGGTCATTTCAAAAAAATCCTCTCTTAGTGAGCACCTAGAAGCCAAGAGGAACATACGTGCCAAATTTCAAGTTCGTAGGCTTTGTGGTTCTAGAGATTTTGTGTTGATGCGTGAGTGGTATTTCGCTTTTATGTAGAGAGAAAGAAGAAGATATTCATGAAGTGGCAGGGACATGGGAAACAAGGTCAGCCAATGGGAGCTGAATTGGGGGCTGAGACTGAGAGCTCTATGCTCTCAGCTCTGAAACTGAAACTGCTCTGAGCTCTGAAGCCACTGCTTGGGTTTTTGCTTGTAACCTTTACCACGCTGAGAGAATCTACCCTTGGTATTGTAAACTTCACTTCAAATGTTATGTATATAAAGAAGTTAATGAATCCTGCTGAATCAGTCATCTGTGTGTGCTTTCGGGATCTGAATTTCTGCTGGAAACTCTATAAACAATTTCAGGTGGGAAAGAGAGAGAAATTTGGGACAGGCTCTCCCAAGTTGGAACCTACTTGGTCATCACCATCTCCATCAGCATCTTTAGTGTGGGATAGTCCTCCCAAGCTGTGAGACCTGCCAATCAAACCAGGGCAAAATCAGAAACATTGCATGCAGCAAGCAGAGTGTCGGCCATTTCTCAAACAAAACCTCTGCAAAATCACTGACAGATCATTAGGACAATTTTAAAGTAAAAACAATTTGAAAAGGGCCCTTTGCAAAACAAAAAAGTCTTATACCAGTAGAATACAGGTAATCATCGACTTACAACAGTTCATTTAGTGTTCCTTCAAAGTTACAATGGCACTGGAAAAACGTGACTTATGGTCGTTTCTCACAGTTACGACCTTTGCAGCAAAGGTTCCAGGATCCCCAAGATCAAAATTCAGATGCTGGCAACTGACTCGTTTTTATGACGGTTTGTCAGAGTCTATTCATGACCTGGAATAGAGCTTGGTAACAAGTTCAGCCAATGAATAGGCACAGCAACTAAGTCAGCCAATGAGAACTGTTTGGAAACTGAAACTAGAAGTGGCCTAGGCGTAGCAGCTATATTAAGCTCTGCAACTCTGCAGCTGTGTTGAGCTCTGAGTCTGTCTATTGAAATGAAACTGCTTCTCTCTTCTGCTTGTCTGCTGAACTAAAATGAAACTGATGTCTTGTTTTTGAGCTGCTGAAGTTGCTGCTAAAGCTCTGAACTTGTAACATGTTTGCTGCTGTTTGACTTTGCTCCATGTTGGAGAAATCTACAACCGGTTTGTTAAAAAATTACTTATTATGTTTATAAAGATATTAAACGAAGCATCAGCCATCTGTGTTTATTTTTCTAGAGCTGAATTCACCATGCAAAACTCTGAATATGAGCATCACATGATCCCCTTCTGTGACCTTCTCACAAGGAAAATCAATGAGGAAACCATAATAGCCAGGTTACTAACGTTATCTGTTGCAGTGGTTCACTTAACAAACCGTAGCAAGAAAGGTCGTAAAATGGGGACGAGACTCACTTAACGAATGTCATACTGATCAGAAGAAATCCAGGGCCCTACTGTGGTCATAAGTCCAGGGCTACTTCTGCTACCAATAGCAAGAATTTTACACAGAAGGTAAGAACGGCAATAATACTGTGCAAAATTTGTCAAGTACAAAGTTGAAAATATTTTCGTCCCACCTCCTGCTGCTTTGTATGCAAGTGTGTGTGTGATGTTGTATCTGTGCAAACTTAGGGAGGGAAAACAGGTACCTGCAGTTGTGCCACACACACACACCCCCCTTGCAGGAAAGGATTCCCGCTATAACACTCACCGATGTTTTCCGGATTGAACGCAGCCACCACGAGCAACAGGGGCCAAGCTTTCCAGTAGAGGGTTGAAATAGCCAGATTTGGAGGCTGGTACCTGCAGGAGAGCCAAGGATATACAGCAGGATCTTGTTACGTTTTAACGAAATAATGCAATGTACAAAAGAAAAATAAAATAGGCTTTATTGTCCCATGTTTGCCATTCAAAAAGGGAAAAACCCAAAAACCCAAAAAGGAAGAATCTCTCCACGATTACCCCGGAGGCAGCTGGATGTTCTCAGGATGGTGGTAAGTGCACAGGTTCAAGACGGCATCGATCAGCTGAATCCGCTCCACCCTCAAGACTTCGAGATCTGGAATCCAAAATGGGGAACAAGGTATATAAACAATGAAGAGGGCCGGCAAATAATCTGCACGAGTTTGTGCCGGATTTCTACAGCGGTAGCGAACAACCAAACAGAAATTCTTTATCCAGGCAGCGCAGGCGACCAAGGAAGACAGGAGCCCTGGTGGCGCAGTGGGTGAGAAGGCAATATTGCAGGCTGACTCTGCCGATTGCCAGCAGTTCGAATCTCCCCAGGCTCAAGGTTGACTCAGCCTTCCATCCTTCCGAGGTCGGTCAAATGAGGACCCAGGGTCAGAATTCCAGCAGTTACTCCAATTAAATCATGAGCCTTGAGCCACACTCCCAAAACTTCATATTTTACACATGTTTTATAGTCGTCACCCAGGTTGTTGGGGGCAACAGGCTGATTCTGTAAACTGCTTAGAGACGGCTGTAAAAGCATTGTGAAGCGATACGTAAGTCTAAGTGCGGAGGGAGGGAGGGAGGGAGGGAGGGAGGAAGGAAGGAAGGAAGGAAGGAAGGGCAATAATGGTGCGCAGTGGTTACAATGCAGCATTGCAGGCTAATTCTGCCAACTGCCAGCAGTTTGATCCTGACCAGCTCAAGGTCGACTCAGCCTTCCATCCTTCCGAGGTCGGTCAAACGAGGAGCCAGATTGTTGACTCTGTAAACCGCTTAGAGGGGGCTGTGAAGCGGTATATAAGCCTTAGGGTTATTGCCTTTCCTTCCTTCCTTCCTTCCTTCCTTCCTTCCTTCCTTCCTTCCTTCCTTCCCTTCCTTCCTTTCCTTCACCTTCCATCCTTCCTTCCTTTCCTACCTTCCTTCCCTTCCCTTCCTTTCTCTCCTCCCTTCCTTTCCCTTCCCTTCCCTCCCAGAGGTTACAATGCAGCATTGCAGGCTAATTCTGCCAACTGCCAGCCGTTTGATCCTGACCAGCTCAAGGTCAACTCAGCCTTCCATCCTTCTGAGGTCGGTCAAACGAGGAGCCAGATTGTTGGGGGCAAGAGGCTGACTCTGCAAACCGCTTAGAGAGGGGTGTAAGAGCGCTGTGAAGCGGTATGTAAATCTAAGGGCTATGACTATTACGGAAGGATAGGTAATCCTCAATTTATAACCACTCCTCTTAACAACCATTCGATTTTACGAAGGTTCTGGGAAAAATGACTTGCAACCAATCCTCAGGCTGATGAACGTTTTGCGTCCCTGCAGTCGTTTGATCGCGAACATCGTGCATTCACGATGGTTGCGGCATCCTGGGGTCGTGGGGGTCACTCCCACCCTACCCCGGTCCCAGAGAACTTGGAATAAGCTGGGATCAGCAGCTGCTGCTGCTTCAGGAGTGGCACAGAGGCCACGAGTGGCTCAAAGGAGGCTCACCGTCCGCCTGCACGGCTGCTGCCCGTTTCACCAGGTGGTCGGCCAGCTCCATGGCGTCGGCGGGGCCCAGGGGAAGGTCCCGCGACAGACCGATGACCAGGATGCGCATCAGGGTGTCCTCAAGGATTGGCACTTCGGAGCAAAGGCGGAGGAAGAAGCTGCCCAGGAAGAGAAAGGGGCGGGGGGAGGAATGCTTAAGCAGATCGACACCCAGAACAGCAGAGGAGAGACCAACTTCCCAACAGAATCATCAACTCCTTTTAATGACCCCAATAATCCCTTGCAGGGTCGAGTCTGGGCTATTGAATGGAGCTGAGTGTTTACTGGCCGGATGCCCTTCCTGTCCCCAACGAGGAGTTTTGTTCAGCAGATAAATATTCTCATCGTGCCCAGAGAGAGACGTATTTGCCTTTGCCTAGGATCAAACTCACAGCCCTCTTTGATTGTGAGGCGAGAGCTCCACCTCTTGGCCATCGCACCACATCGCACTTCCCAACAGAATAATAGAACAAAACTCTTATCGTCGCTTTAAACGTACACTAATCAGTATACATTAAAATGAGATTTCATTGCCTTCAGCTCTCAGAAAATAAACCACCATGCGTACACCCACATATATGACAAGAGAGAAACATCACAGTTTAGTTCACATGTATACATACACATGGCAGAAAAAAAAAAAGAATATTGCGAGTTTACAAGACGGGTGGCCTAGGGAACAAAGCTGGCCCAGAATCTAGTAGTCCTGCTATAGATTCTTCGAAACCTCCTGCCAGAGGGGAGCAACAGAAACAGACCCTGGAGTGGGATCTCTAACACAGCTTCCAATGCTCTCAACAAACCACCAATGGTGGTTTGGGTACCGGGCGAAGCCACTGATTATATTTTCCGAGTCACAAGACTTGAGTTTAAAGCAGCCATGAGCAGCATAACTTACACTCTGTTGAACATGCATGATCTAGAAGGAAAATTCTACCCCAAAACCTTGACACACAGACACACCCCACTCCCATCCCCACCACTGCAGGGTTCTAGGTTCAAGTCCAGCTCCAGATTTACTTGCGGTCGCTCTCTGGGGGCCAATTATCCCACTTGTAGTAGGTCTCGGGTTGCTCTGTGAACAGGACTTTGTGCAGGCTGTTTTAAAAGAGAGAGAAGGGGGACAAATGTGGATGAGGTTAAGTTCTCAGGGAGCCCCCTTTGCAAAGATCCATTGGTCCCTTCTCTTACCAGTGTATATATTCCTTCGGAGCCAGCTTGGTGATGGACGGCACCACCGTGTGCAACCACCACACGGCATCCCGCTGGATGGCGGCGATCTGGTTCTGGAAAGCCCGCAGCCCTTCCAGATCTGGAGGGAGAAAGAGAGGGTCCAGCTTTTCTTAGGACTGGATCCGGGTTGGGTTAACCTCAGAAGAGAGTCCATCTCTCGCACAGACTCTCTTCTACTCCCAAGATCCAGGAGGGATTGAGAAACCGGAGTGGTTAGAAAGCAGCATTGCAGGCTGACTATGCCCGCTGCCAAGAGTTCGATCCCGACCGGCTCTAGGTTTGATTCAAACCTTCCGTCCTTCCGAGGTCGATAAAACGAGATCCCGGATTGTCAGGGACAAACATGGTGACATTGCAAATTACCCAGAGAATGCTACATAAAGCAGGGCTCCCCGAGGGGTTCGCAACCACGCCGTGGAAGCAGCTGGCCAGCCTGTGTGTGCTCGTGCACCCCCTTGCTTGCACGAGCAGGGGGTGAGTGTGCGCACACTCTGTTTAAGCGAGCAGCCGGCCCAGGTGTACGCTGATTGTGCGAAGGGAGCTGTGCATGCACGTGTTGGCTGGCCCTTCGTGCTGAACCATCCTGTCTCCCTTCCAGGAGCCTCCAACCGTGTCAACTTTAGGACTTGTAAACTTCAACTCCCAGCTTTGCTGGCTGAGGAACTCTGGGAGTTGAAGTCCACAAGTCTGGCCTGGCCACTTCTGCTTTTGGCTGCATGCAAGGAAAGCAGCAAAAGTCTTTCTTTCTCTCCCCCAAACTCCACCAGAAATGTGTCTCTGGGACCCTGCAAGGCCTCCTGCTCCAAGAGGCTGCGCCAGCAAAGACTCGTTTCTGGTGGAGTTGGGGGAGAGAAAGAAAGACTTCTGCTGCTTCTGCTGCTTTCCTTGCATGAAGCCAAAAGTCTCTCCCTCCCTCTCCCCCCCCCCCCCCGAGAACGGAGTTGGAGACAGAATCCTGCGATCCCAAATAAAGAACGATCGATCGGTAGGAAAACGGGGTGGGGGATTTTCCTGCAGACTTTTTGGGGGATTTTCCCAGGGTCTCTGGTCTGCAGGATTTAAAATTAGGAGTTTGGTGGTCCTTGAGATCCAAAAGGTTGGCGACCCCGGACTACGGTGTAGTATATGCGCCTAAATGCAGTTGCTGTCTGCCCAGGGGTGAGAATTGGGGATTCTCAACCCCCAACCAAGCCATCAAGCGAAGCCTCACTTTTCTTCTCGCCTTTGTCCCAGGCCACGCCGGCTTCCTTCACTTGGGCGGTGATGCCCAGCATCATGGAGACGGCCAGCAGGTCTGTGATGTGGATGACGAAGCGGTCCTGAGGGAGGGAGAGGGTTAAAAACGCCCATGGGGGCCCTGGAAGGGAGAGAGGACAGCGGGAGCAGATCTCGTGGGGAGGTAGAGACAGGCAGTCCTGGCCTCAGGACCGTAGTGAGCTCCTCACCTTGAACTCCATGTCCGCGTACTGAGGCTCCTTCCGTTCCTGCATGAGCCCCAGGCAGAAAGCCTGGAAGTTGATCTCGTGCTTGGTCTGCTTGATGATCTCCCGCAGGAGAGCCCGGGAAGCTCTCAGGTAGTCGTCTTTGTTGGTCAGCAAGTCTTGGAAGACCATGGCCAGGAACTGAGGGGAGGAGAGGAGAGAGAGGAAGAGAGGAAGAGAGGAAGAGAGGAAGGAAGGAAGGAAGGAAGGAAGGAAGGAAGAAAGAAAGAAAGAAAGAAAGAAAGAAAGAAAGAAAGAAAGAAAGAAAGAAAGAAAGAAAGAAAGAAAGAAAGAAAGAAAGAAAGAAAGAAAGAAAGAAAGAAAGAAAGAAAGAAAGAAAGAAAGAAAGAAAGAAAGAAAGAAAGAAAGAAAGAAAGAAAGAAAGAAAGAAAGAAAGAAAGAAGACGAAGAAAGGAGAGGGAGAGAAGGGAAGAGAACAGAAGATGAGAGAAAGCATAGGAGGGGAGGAGGGAGAGAGAGGAAGAAAAAAGAGGGAGAGAAGGGAAGGGAAGAGAAAGGAGAGAAAGCATAGGAGAGGAGGAAGGAGAGGAAGAAAGAAGAGAGAAGGAAAGGCAAGAGAAGATGAGGAGAGAAAGCATGGGAATGGAGGAGAGGGAGAGAGGAATAAGAGGGAGGGAGGGAAGGGAAAAGAAGAGGAGAGAAAGCATAGGAGGGGAGGAGGGAGAGAGAGGAAGAAAGAAGAGGGAAGGGAAGGGAAGGGAAGGGAAGGGAAGAGAAGAGAAGAGAAGAGAAGAGAAGAGAAATGAAGAGAAGAGAAGAGAAGAGAAGAGAAGAAAGGATGGAGGGGGAGGAAGGAAGGAAGGGAAGGGAAGGGGAGGGGAGGGGAGAGGAGAAGAGAAGAGAAGAGAAGAGAAGAGAAGAGAAGAGAAGAGAAGAGAAGAGAAGAGAAGAGAAGAGAAGAGAAGAGAAGAGAAGAGAAGAGAGGATGGAGGGGGAGGAAGGAAGGAAGGGAAGGGGAGGGGAGGGGAGGGGAGGGGAGGGGAGAGGAGAAGAGAAGAGAAGAGAAGAGAAGAGAAGAGAAGAGAAGAGAAGAGAAGAGAAGAGAAGAGAAGAGAGAAGAAGCTTCATGACAATCAGTGCCAGGACAAAATGCCCCATCAAGCGAGCTGATTTTCGACGACAGTGAGGGCTCCATGCAACGAAAACCATCCAGAAGGGCTTTCAAAAAAGTGTTCTTGCAGAAATTATAGCTTTCCTGATGACAAAGATTGACAGGTCCTCCAGTCGGCTGCTGGGACCCCAGGGGATAAATCTCCCCCTTCCTCACAAGAACGGTGGCCCTGAGTCACCCCAAAATTCCGCAGAGTGGGAACCCAGCTTGTCCCTCCGTAGATTCTCCCCAAATGGAGCGGTCAAGTGAGATTGGAGGAGCACAAAACCCCAGAGGTGCTGGGAGGAGAAGCAAGGCAGGGGAAGCAAGTGGGGTCTTCCCTTCCTTGGAATGCCTGCCCCATCGTTCTGTAGGTGTTTGCTGAAACTGGGCCTGGACCCCCAACGTACCTTCGGCGCCAGTTCCGGGCTGTGCTGAAGGACCGTATACAGGATCTGCATATTGTTGGGGTTCCTCGCGTTGGACAGTTCGTTGAAAATCACCGACTTCACGACGGTTCCCAGGTTGTCTCGGTGGGCGTTCAGCAGCTCCCTGGAAGATGCCACCATACCTAGAGGTGAGACTTCTCCCCAATCCCAGTCAGCTGCCAGAAGGAAGATGTGACGCCCCCATCCCCGCAATGGATTGTCCAACCTTAGCAACTTTTAAGACTTAGAATATAGAATAACAGAGTTGGAAGGGACCTTGGAGGTCTTCTAGTCCAACCCCCTGTGGTTAGGCAGGAAACCCTACACCCACTTCAGACAAATGGCTGTCCAATCTCTTCTTTAAAACTTCCAGTGTTGGAGCACTCACAACTTCTGGTGGCAAGCTGTTCCACTGGTTAATTGTTCTCACTGTCATGAAATTCCTCCTTAGTTCCAGGTTCTTCTCTCCTTGATTCATTTCCATTCGTTGCTTCTTGTCCTGCCTTCTGGGGCTTTGGAGAATAGCTTGAGACCCTCTTGTTTGGGGAAGCCCCTCAAATACTGGAAGACTGCCACCATGTCACCCCCTAGTCCTTCTTTTCATTCAACTAGCTGTGCCCAGTTCCAGCAACCATTCTTTATAGGTTTTAGCCTCCAGCCCCCTAACCATCTTTGTTGATATTATATTATAATTATGTTATAATTATAATTATATTGACTGTTTCCTGGTATGATTTGATTGTTGATTGTACCCTATGACTATCATTATGATTCTTGATTCTTAACGAATGTACCTTTTCTTTATGTATACTGAGAGTATTTACACCAAGACAAATTCCTTGTGTGCCCAATCACACTTGGCCAATAAAGAATTCTATTCTATTCTTTTCCTTCCTCTATTCTATTCTATTCTATTCTTTCCTTCCTCTATTCTATTCTTTTCCTTCCTCTATTCTATCCTAATCCTATCCTATCCTATTCTATTCTCTACACTCTTTCCAGAGTCTCACCATCTTTTGCTGTTGTGGGCTTCACTCCCAGAATCCCCCAACCAGCATGGTTGGCTGGGGAATTCTGGGAATTGAAATCCATGGGTCTTCAAAAGTTTCCAGATGGGACAATCCACATCACCACCCATTAGGCCTTCTCCATCATGGAGGGTCCCCCTGCTTTGGTCTGGCCTGGAATCATTCATTCAACGATCCCCTTCCCCCCCCATTTCTGTCTGCCCACCTGACGCAGAGCATGTAGTGATTGAGGAGGACTTTGGGTTTCAGGCGGATCTTGATGAGGTTGGAGACCACCTCCACGTCCTCAGAGCTGTGGGTGTTGCAGTTCATGCAGACAGACATGAGCAAGTCCTGGGCTGGTCGAGTGAGCTGTAGAATAGAACAGAATAGAATTCTTTTATTGGCCAAGTGTGATTGGACACACAAGGAATTTGTCTTTGGTGCAAATGCTCTCAGTGTACATAAAAGAAAAGAGACATTTGTCAACAGTCAGGAATCATCAGGTACAACATTTAATAATAGTCATAAGGTACAATAAGCAATCAAATCCTACTAGGAAATAGTCAATATAAATCGTAAGGATACAAGTGACAAGGTTACAGTCCTACAGTTCTCTGGACGAGATCCTTCTGAAGTGAAGGGCCTCCTTACCTTGGGGTTCTGCAGCCACATTTCCAGCCTCTGCACAGCCATCTGCCGGATCTCCTTGTAGCCACAGGTGGCGGTCAGAAGGCGCAACAGATTCCGGGAGACATTGTCCATCGGCTGGCGCCTGTTGAGCTGGTCCCGCAACATGTCCAGAACGTATTCCTCCACACTCTCGGCCAGGTCTTCATACCTGGGCCAAAAGAGAGGCACCTTTTACACATTGACCTGGTGCTTCTAGGAGAAGCTCCCACCTTAGTCCAGGACGTTGCAACCTAGTAACATGTTTAATATCTGTACGTAACTTTCCCGGGGGATACAGGGACACAAGCTGAAGAGAGGAAGGTGCTACCTGGGCATCAGGTGGGCTTCCTGCTCAGGGCTCATTTTGTCTTCAGCTATCAACAATTCGCTCTGACTGTCTTCTTCCTCTGGAACAGAAGGATGGGGGCTGTTTCCTAGAAAGCCACAAGCGAGAACAACAGTCATCCCCGAGAATCACAGTCTGCCCTCAAAGGTCACAGGGACCTATGGCTTACAGGGAAAACAATTATCTTTAAACCTGGCTTTGAAACCCTGGCCACCCTCTCTCTGCGGGTATAGCTGTAGGCTCCTGAAGGGTTTTGTCCCTGCCTCTTATTAACCACAGTTTAATGTTGCATCTATTTAATCAACCATAGCAAAGGGCTATGCACCATGGTTTCAACCTAATATTGTCAAATCCTAAAGCAGGTGAATCATACAATCCAACTTCCTTCCTTCCCTTCCTCTTTCCCTCTCTCCTTCCCTTCGTTCCTCTTTCATTCTCCTTCATCTCTCTCTCATTTTTACTTTTTCCTTCTTTTCTTCCTTTCCCCTTTCCTTCCCTCTCTACCTTCGCTTCTTTCACTCTCCTTCATCTCTCTCTCATTTTTACTTTCTCCTTCCTTCCTTCTTTCCTTCCCTCCCTCCCTTCGTTCCTTTCACTTTCCTTCACCTCTCATTTTTACTTTCTCCTTCCTTCCTTCCTTTTCTTCCTTTCCTCTTTCCTCCCCTTCCTCCCTTCGTTCCTCTTTCACTTTCCTTCATCCCTCTCATTTTTCCTTCCTTCCTTCCTTCCTTCCTTCCTTCCTTCCTTCCTTCCTTCCTTCCTTCCTTCCTTCCTTCCTTCCTTCCTTCCTTCCTTCCCAAACCCTACTTTATCCTCATCTGCTCCCAAGAAGTCCTCTTACCAGCACTGAGGTCTCCTCCCCCTCGTCCAACCTCTCCGTGTGACAAAATGCTTTTAGGGGGCATCTTGGTGCCAAAAGCCGTCTGGATGTTTTCCACGAAGGTCTTGCAGTGAGGGCTGTCCACCCAGATCCGTTCCCCCAGCGAATCCTCCATGTAAACCTAGAGAAGAGGGGGACACCGTCATCCCCTTCCTGAAGGGCCCTGCGTTCCCTTCATCAATCCTATAAAAGCACGGCCTCCCCATCAGCCCACCTTGACAAATATCTCAGGCCAGTTTTCGTCTTCCTCGTAAGCCGCCATGAGAAGGTTGCAGGCCAAGACAGACACCAGGCTGTTCCCTTTGGCTTTGAAGTTGATGGAGGCATCTCGGCGGAGAAGGCTGCACAGCGCCTGGGGAAGGAAGCAAAAGGTTCTTGGGCGTGAGAAAAAGCAGTCGGAATGCCCGTCCTGCTGGAGAAATTTCACAACGGGCCTGGACAGTGAAGCAGAGTTGGGCCACTCTTGAACTGATGAGGGGAGGCTGTATTTCCATTTTTTTAAAAGAACCTGCGTGGGGATCAGGGATAAGACACTTGTGTAAGGTGGGGCTGCCCCGAAGAAGAGGGGGGGGGGGTGTCAAGGTATTCTCCAAAGCAGGGGTCGCCAATCTTTTGGACATAGTTTTAGATCCCAGGGACCACTAACATGGCCTAATTTGTGGGTGTGGTTTGGTGGTCATGTGACTGGCTGGGCATGGCTTGTATGTAAATATTATAAATATTTATATAAATATTGAATTTTTTTATATAAAAAGAGCAACTTTTACCCCAAATCAGGCAAAGCAGGCAGATTGAGTTGCTCACAGAATCACAGATTCATTCAGAGATCTATCTATCCGCCATTGGCTAGCTCAGTCTGTCACATAAAATTTGCTTGCAAGGAAACTCACAAAATTAACTCACAACACACCATGCATATAAATATTGAATTTTTTATTTAAGAAAAGAGCAACTGTTACCCAAAATCAGGCAAAGCAGGCAGATTGAGTTGCTCACAGAATCATTCAGTGATCTATCTATCTGCCATCGGCTAGCTCAGTCTCTCAAATTTGCTTGCCGTGAGTCTGCACTGAATTTGCTTGCAAGCAAACCTTCAGTCCCAAGGGAGGTTGGGCTGTGCTTAGCTAGAAAGCAAGAAATCCAACCATTTCCTGCTTCCTAGTTAATCTAAATCTCCCGGCGCAGCAGAACAGATGATGGTCGGAAAAAGGAAAAATAGCAATTTAGCAGGCAAGTTTGCCGGGTAAGGAATGAGTGGGCGGGGAGCATTCCTGCGGGCCATGTGGGCGGTGCAACCTTGTGTTTCTGGGCAGCCTGGATTAATTGCTTTGGGGGGTGCTCTGGGGCTAAGATTTCTCTGTGGCCCACCAAAATTTTCTCATGGCCCACCAGTGGCCCACGGCCCACCAGTTGGCGACCGCTGCTCCAAAACACCAGAAGGCAGGACAAGAAGTAAGAGATGGAAACTGATCCAGGAGAGAAGCAACCTGGAACTAAGGAGAAACAGTTAGAACAATTAATCTGTGGAACAGCTGGCCTCCAGAAGTTGTGGATGCTCCATCACTGGAGGCTTTTAAGAAGAGAGTGGACACCCGTTTATCTGGAATGGCATAAGGACTCCTGCTTGAGGAGGGGGTTGGACTAGTTCAGTGGTCTCCAACCGGTGGGCCGGGGACCACTGGTGGTCTGTGAGAAAATTTTGGTGGTCCGCAGAGAAATGTGCCCCCCAAAGCAATTAAATCCAGGCTGTGCGG
Source organism: Bungarus multicinctus (assembly GCA_023653725.1). Taxonomy (NCBI): domain Eukaryota; kingdom Metazoa; phylum Chordata; class Lepidosauria; order Squamata; family Elapidae; genus Bungarus; species Bungarus multicinctus. The sequence continues at coordinate 2,057,842 of CM042842.1, forward strand.
GAACACAAGGCTGCACCACCACATGGCCACCACCCTTCGACCAAGTGCAAACCTTGAGTAGAGCCACACAAGCTGGAACTGGAAGGTAAGACCAATGGCAGGGGGGGGAAATCTGCCCTGGGGTGGCTTGCTGACATTAGTGGGAAAGTCGGTCCCCTATTCCAGAGCTGCAGCAGTCACAGGACTGGCCCTCTGATCATCCCAGAGCAGCTGTCCAGTCCATGGCAGGCCAATGAACCCGTGTAGCGGAGTAGCTTCTCCGGGATGACCAAAGGGCCGGTCTTATGACTACTACAGCTCTGGAATATGGGACCGACTTTCCCACCAACATCAACAAGCCACCATCAGTCAAAATTCATATTAGTGGTCTGCGGGATTTAAAATTATGAGTTTGGTGGTCCCTGAGGTCTAAAAGATTGGCGACCCCTGGACTAGATGACCTCCAAGGTCCCTTCCTACGCTATTATTCCGGTTCTGCCTGCCCCTCACCTCAATCACGCCTTCTGTGGCGAAGATATTCGGCTTGATTTTCGCCAGGTACATCAAGGTCAGGTAGAGGGTGATGTCAGGCTTGGCCCGATTCATTTTCAGCTGCTTCACGGCTCCGCACAACACCCCTTCGATGCGGTCATCATTGCCTTCGGCTTCGGCAGCCTCGATCTCGTCCAGCAGAGAATTGGGGGCCACTGTCAACAAAGGGAAATCGCGGCAGCTGTTGGGCAGCCCAAACTCCCACTAAAATACCCACCCACAGCTGGGTATTGTAAACAACTACAATGGCAAGATTTATTGAGTTCCAGACTTCCGTTTTTAAATTCTATTTAGCCAACAGGCATATCAAACTATCAGAAAAATCATTCCATACATCGTCATCTTCTTTTAAAGACCCCGTAATCCCTTGAAGGGTGGAGCCTGGTCAACTGAATGGAGCTGAATATTTACTGGCTGGATGCCCTTCCTGTCACCAATACGGAGTTTTCTTCAGCAGATATATTTCTCATTGTGCCCAGAGAGAGAAATATCTGCCTCTGCCTAGGGTCAAACTCACAGCCCTCCTGATGGTGAGGAGAAAATCTTTCAATACCTTCCTGATGAAATACACTGATCGATATCTGCCCCCCGCCCCTAGACTTTACCTTCAATAGGAATGACCGACGGTTCTTTGATGGAAGGCGAAATGGCTCGCTTCTCAGCCACGGCGGCCTCGGCCAAACGTCCCAGAGCGCTGAGAGGGGGCGTGGAGGAAAGTTTGGGGCGCTTGGCCAGCCCGGAGGTGCTGGACAAGGCAGATGTCGCTGCCTCGCGCTTCCGCTCAGAGGGCAACCCGGATGATGTTGGCTTGAGCAAGGTGGCGGCTGTCTTGGACTCTCCCACCTGGCCTTTGGAGCCCAAAGCGATGAAATCCCCCGGAGGAGGGTGGCCTAAGATGGGACAATGGGGGGAGAAGAAGAAGATCAGGTAAGGTTGTGGGGAGCCCCATGATGCCTCCTTCTTTATACATGTGTGTGTGGGTGTGTGTGTATGTATATATATGCATATGTGTACATATGTGTATACATATATGTGTATATGTGTGTATATGTGTCTGTATGTATGTATGTATGTATATATATATATATATATTATATATATATATATATATATATGTATTATATATATATATATATATTATATATATATTATATATTATATATATATTATATATATTATATATATATATATATATATATATATATATATATATATATATATATATATTTCATACATACATATATATGGGGTATTTACTTTGGGTATTTTCCCATGTCTTAATAGTTGTGCTTTCAAAGTTATAGCTTTAAAAGCACATCTATTAAGACATGGGAAAATACCGGAAGAAACCTAAATACCATACATATAAATACCCGCAAAAACATAAGAAAACATACACACACACACACACAATCCATTCCATTTCAACCGTGCATCGATTAGGAACATATCCCAATGGCTTATCAATTATTAATAATATTCTTCTTGCCAACTTAACAATACAACAATAATCACATTCCCATATAAGTAATATCCAATATATATATATATATATATCACCAGCTTCTCTTATTGCTTAATAACGACATCTAATCCATTTTAATTTGTTTTGTTTTCTAGCCATTGACACACACGTAGACGGGGACGGGGGGGCTAGGTGGGGGACCCCTCCCCTATTTTTTGTCCTTTCACACGTGCCCCCCACGACACGCGTCTTCTGGGGGAGGACTCTCAAACCCCTTCTTTCCAGGCCTTTCCTTGCGAGGAGACCCCCCCCCCCCATCTCTACAAACGCCCACCCACCCACAGACAGGGAGCGAGGGGGGCTCGGTGGGGGGACCCCTCCCCTCTTTCTCCAGCCCCCTTACCGGAGGGCTTGGCGACGGCGCTGGGGCGGCGCGCGGCCGCGGGCTTTGCCCGGTTCATCTTCGCGGCGGGGGAGGGGGCCAGTCCTCCCCCCACCCCCCCAAAAGAGGGGGATTTGTGGAGGGGGGGGCGTCCCTGGAAGGGAGGTGGGAGCTCGGAGCTGCCGGTCTCTCCGCTTCGAACAGCGGAGATGGGAAGGTAACCGGAAGTCCCGCTGGTTGCGACCCGAAAGCGTCCCTTCTAGGAAGGATGTTTTGTTTTCGTCTGCCATCGGTGGCCAGGAGGTGGAACTGCAGCTTCTTCGCTTTAACGGAGCAGAGTCGGACAAACAACCCGGTTCCTGTGTGGGGCAAAGGGATGAGCACAGCGACCCCGCACGTCCGAAAGGGTAACAGCAACTTTAACGTTAGCAATAGAACTTAAAAAACATACACAGGTCACAGTGCTTGTACAGCCCCCGCTCAGCCGTTTACAGTCAGCCTATTTGCCCCCAATCATCTGGGTCCTCATTTGACCGACCTCGGAAGGACAGAAGGCTGAATCAACCTTGAGCTGGTCAGGATCGAACTGCTGGCAGTGGGCAGAGTCAGTCTGCAATTCTGCATTCTAACCACTGCAGCACTATAGCTGTTATAAAGATCCTGGATGTTTTTGTTGCAAACATCGGAATGCGCAGCCAATCGATGGAGAGTGTTTCGGAGTTGCAGATTGGAGGAAATGCGGTGCTGGGAACCGTCTGTGCCTGGAAAGGAGCCATCTTCACCTGCCGTGCCTAGAGGGGTTGGTTTGGGATGGGTGGGGGAGGCGAAACAGCCAGACCAGAGACCAAGAACACATCACATTGTATTTTATTTCTTTCTTGGTACCGAAACTCGGGGAAAAGAATCAAGCACAATTTAAATACCTATGTGTAAAATAAAGCAACTGCTCCAAAGAGATGAAGTTCACTTTTCCTTTTTCTTCCAATGCACCACAAAATTATACAGCAGATTTTGATGTATAGCAGTGTAGATGAAACTTGACAACTTGGAGACGTGTGGAGTTCAACTCCACAATTCTGGAAGTTGAAGTCCACACGTCTCCAAGTTGTCAAGTTTCACCTACACTGCTATATATTATATTTGTTGATTTTTCTGGCTACCCTTGCCATTCTGGTACCAAAAAAAAATGTCACAGGACAGCTAAATGAGAAATTCTGCTGGACATCTTTACGGCGATGGTCCATAAACCCTTTGCTCACGCCAAGGCTGACTTCACAAAAAGTGGGTAGTCCCAAAAAAGGCTTAGCTAACCCCATTGTGGCTTTACTGGCAGTAGCACTACAAACCTGTTGTGGCTTTTGAGCAGTGCTAGGAATTTTGGACAGGTTGAGCAAGGAGGGAAACCTCCCTGCTTCGTACTAAAGGGAAAACAAAAATTCCCCAAATCCCAGCAGTTGGGAAAACTGTGGGCGGGAAAACTAGTGCAAATTGGATTTTCTGAAGTAGAAATCTGTGCATTTTAGCACTGTACAGACATTCATTCTGAGGTGAGTACAGAGAGGGGCAAAGTGCCCTCCCTAATTTGGAGTAATGCTGAGAAATACACCCCACGTTCTCACACTAACGTAGCAAAAGAATTAAACCTGCCCCATTGGCAAGGATTCTGCAGCAAACTCTTCTAAATCTCGAAATTTAAAAGCAGTGCAGCAGAATATTGCAAGATTACCCTTGGTAAAGTTGCAAACTTGGTTAAATAACCAAAGCATCCATGACATGGCCATCCAATGGTAGAGAGCATGAAGGATGGCTAATAATAATAAGGGCTGGGCATTTGGGCTCAGTTCTCGGTGCTTCAGAAGTGTTAATTTACCTGTAAGGAATGAAGCAGGTTTGTTACAAGATGAACTATCACCCTTCACAATTGTGGATTTTACCAACAATGCTAGCAAAATACTTTGACACTGAGGTAAGAATTCAAGTTATCTGGCTTTGAGATGGAGTCTTAGGCCAGAGACCGGAACACATGTACACAATTTCTGAATTTTAGAATCTCCATAGACATTTTCCTTTACTTTCCTTCCTTTCTCCTTTCCTTCCTTTCTCCTTTCCTTGCCTTCTTTTCTGTTCCCTTCTTTCCTTTCTTTTCCTTCCTTTCTCTTTTCCTTTCTTTCCCTTCTTTCCCCAAAGATGCTTTTTCTAAGAGGCACCTGGACTTTCTGGTTTTCCTTTGAAGACATTTCGCTTCTCATCCAAGAAGCTTCTTTGGCTCTGATTGGATGGTGGATGGATGGATGGATCCAGTCCGAGCTGAAGAAGCTTCTTGGATGAGAAGTGAAACGTCTTCCAAGAAAAACCAGAAAGTCCAGGTGCCTCTTGGGAAAAAAAGCACCTTTGGGACAAAACCACGACTTGGAGGACTGAGAATCTCCGTAGACATCCCCTCTAGGCTGCAACTGGGAGAGAGATCCATGACGCTTCTCGTTCAGAACGATCCGGCAGATACGCTCCCAGATTTCGACGGAGGAATTCCCTCCGCCTCCAGCCTTCATAACCCAGGATATTAAACTGCAGAGACCGTCCAAGTTCCCCCAACGGTGCAAGAGGGGATCTTAGTGAATCCCAAGCTGCTGACCCAAACGCCAGGGACTCATCAGGAGGTCAGTTCCAGTGACTCAGACTCGAAGTTCTCCTTTTTTCCAGGAAAAGCTGCAAAGCGCCACTTGCGGAGTGCGAAACGTTTGGCAACATGCGGCGGAGCGAAAACACGGAAGACGATGAGAGGCCTGTGCCGAAAAACGTGGAGCAGAAGCTGTAGAAGAGAAGGCCTTTTCCACAAGCAGCAGCAGCAGCAGGAGGAGGGAGCCGTTAGCCAAGCAGGAGAGGGCCTGTTCCCGAGAAGATGCCAGGAGGCCCCGGCACGGCTCAGCTGGGGAGGCACGGGAGGACCCCAGGACAAGGTTCCCCACAAGCGGCGGCTCTGTCTCCCTCTCCGTGTGGCAGTAGGTTCGGCATGCAACCGGTGCAGAGGAAATCCTGCTGGTCTCACATCCACCGGACGGAGAAACCCTGGCTGAGGGGAAGCTGCAGGTTGCTCACGTGGAGTACCTTTGGGGGTGAATGCGAAAGATTGACAAGGGGAGTGGGTGGCCCCGTTGCTGCCACTTTTCAGACTTGTGGACTTCAACTCCCAGAGTTCCTCAGCCAGCAAAGCTCTCTATGTTTATGGAGTTGTTCTCACTCGTGGCGTTTTCATACTCTACTTTTTCTACTAGGATAAACCGACGCCATCGGGTGAGAAACGGGAAAAAGCAAGAAGCGAAACAACAAAGCTAACAATAGTTGAAGAATATTTAAATGGGGTATTTGAAGAATTGTAGCTACTTTCTCAATAGTGGCGGATATCGGTAGCTCGGGTGTAGGAAGAGGTGACGGTTTGGTGGGAAGGGAACAGCGCTCCGTGTGCCTTCAAAGGCATTTAGTCATGTTGGCCACATAACCACGGAGACGTCTTCGGACAGCGCTGGCTCTTCTTCGACTTTGTAACGGAGATGAGCACCACCCCCCTAGAGCCAGAAATGACTAGCAGGTATGTGCGAGGGGAGCCTTTACCTTAAAAATTAGGCATAAGGCATAAGTCGTTCATAAAAGTTATGCATGTAGCAAGAATCAAATAGATGGAGCCTTTCTCTCTGCTGGCTGAGCGATTCTGGGCACTGAAATCCACAAGTCCTAAAGTTGCCAAGTTCGCAGACCCCTGGTCTGAGTAAGCAATTGGTTAATTACCTGATTGGTCAAATAAGTGAAAGGCCAGTTTTTGCCACTGACGGTGACCGTTTTCGGTTCTTCACGGACTCCGTAGACACTGAGTTTATCCACCGTGATGTAGGTGGCTTCGGTATTGAAATGCAGGACGGTGGAGATGAAGGTGTTCTGGAAGAAGGTGAAGAAGGAAAAGAAGGAGAGTTCATGTTTCCTAAACAGGGAGAGGTGATAAATGGCTGCTACAGTGACCTCCCCTCCCCTTCTAGTAAGAGCTAATCCCAAAACATCTCTTCTTGGGTGGAGCCAGGAAGTCCCGCTTGAAGGAGAACGGGGCAGAGGAAGCTCACGGCTCGCAGGTGGGACTTTCTTACCTGTGTGACATTGAACACCAGGTAGGAATAGTCGCCCTTTTCAAAGGTGTCCAGGCTGTCGCCGTCGTCCCAAAACAGGTCACCCCAGGCGTTGGAGGTCTGGGATAAGGCTGCAATCAGGGTCAGAGGGTTCCGGCGTATCAGCCAAGTGCTGCCTCCGGGTTTCTGAGACACATCAGCAGAGGAAGGGAGAGGAGGAGGTCACCCGGACAGTCTGGGTAAAAGGTTTTGTCTTTCCCTGCTGCTTATAGCCCAGCTGTGATGACCCAGGGTGGGATACAAAATAAACACAGTCCCAAAAATCAGGGGAAGCCCCTTTTATTCCTTCACTTTGCTTCCAAGCTCCAAATATCCTTGACTAGAGACGAAAAACTCCCACACAAGCAGTTACAAGAAGGAGGAAATGCCATTTAAACTAAAAATGCCAGTTTAAATTATAAAGAGTAAAAAACAACACAAACCAGGCAAGATAAGGGCTTGAAAACGTCCACGGATATCAGAACATACACTGGGAAGGATGCCAAACTCAGAGATTAACAATAAACTAGAGATATTTCCATGCTTTGTTTCCAGCACTTGCATGTATGCAAGTCCATCCTCTTATTCAGTTGTCACAGCTGCAGCCCATGAAGAGAATCAAGGCCCTCTCCTGAGTAGACCACATCTCTCCTTTATCCTCTCCTCCCTGCATGCCCTAGGATGGAGAGGGGATGGGCCTGGGTCCTCTGACTGCCCAGCTGGCCTCTGTCCTTCCCCAGCCTCCTCCACAACCTCTGGAGCCACACCTCCACTTCCTATCAGCTGTTCCTCCTCTCCCCTCAGTCAGTCGCCACCAGGGGCATGACACCAGCCGCCATCTTCTCCTGGTAGAGACAGCATGACCCACCAGCAGCAAAAGTTTTGCAAACTCAAGATTGATGAAGAAACCTCTGCTCTTTCCTGTCCATCTCAGGGTAGCTTTCAGTTTTATTTTCCAGGTCTGTGTATTAACTTTCTAAGTTATTTGTTGGGAAGGCTCTCCTTAAATCAAGGAGAGAAGCAACCTGGAATTGAGGGGAACCTTCCTAAGAGGGAGGACAGTTAACCAGTGGAACAGAAGTTGCCTCCAGAAGTTGTGGAGGCTTCATCACTGGACGCTTTAAGAAGAGACTGGACAGTCACTTGTCTGAAATGGTCTAGGGTCTCCTGTTTGAGCAGGGGGCTGGACTAGAAGACCTCCAAGGTCCCTTCCAGCACTATTCTGATTCTGAAGTTAGAAGGTTGGGGCTGGGGAATTCTGGGAAATGAAGCCCACCATCTTAATGTGGCTGAGGCTGAGAAACACTGTTCCATGCTGCTGTGAGAAAAATCTCTGGGCTGAAAAGTCATTGTTACTGACATAACAAACGGCATTAAAACCTGAGTTAGGACAGAAATCAGATCTTAAGGTTCTCTTTTAGGCCCAAGCTTTGGGTTCCTACAGAGCGAGAGAGGATCAGGTTGCTCATGTACATCTTTGCCTAGAGAGCCCATGGCTCTCAGCAGCTCAACCCAAAATCAGCAGGGGCAGCAGAGGGTGAAAAGAGCATCTTGTGGTCTCACCTGAGTCGGCAGGATGGTGCCCTCTCGCAGGTGGACATTGATGTGATCCAGAGGGGCTGCCATTTTCAAGCTCTCCCCACTGCTGTTCACCGAAGAACCCTGAAGTGGGAGAGGAGAAGACCTCGGATAGGTGTGAAGTTTTGGAAGGACAAGGGTCTCCTCCTGGGAGTCTCAGACTCCAGAGTGGTGGTGGGGCCATGACAGGAGCTCAGAGGCTGGGCCCTTACCGTATAGTAGTCGTACCAAACGCCTTTGGGGAAGTAACCGGTCACGGAATCTGCGCCAGGTTCCAGAACGGGGGTCACCAGCAGGACTCGGCCCCAGAGGAACTGCTTCTCTACTGCGTAGGTGGCCTCATCCTTTGGGAACCTACCACAAGGGACAATCATTGCGTTAGGGTTCCGGCAGTTACTCCAATTAAATCATGAGCCTTGAGCCGCACTTCCAAAACTAAAGAGGATTTATCTGAAGGTAACATTCTACGTCTGGCACTAATCTGGGCGTAGCCAACTCTGAGATACGTAATTCACTTGTCACCCTTGATCCTGCTTCCCCCACCACTCCTCTGGGTGTATCATCCAACGAAAAAATGTCCATAACCAAGAGTCATCAATCATGCTCTCCAATTAGATTTTTTCACGGCAGAAGCTTCAGCCATCTAATCAGTCTTTAAAGAAAATATGAATGGAATGTACTTTCGATTCCACACTGCCGCCTGCTCTTTGAAACTCCCCTTCCTTCTTTCTGTTGTCAACTATAAAATGTGTATACAAAATGTTTTATGAGTTGACACATTGCCAGTCTCGTGCTAAGAAGACCCACAACCATCCGGGGCTTTTTGAAAAGATCTTCAGGTCGTAAGCCCAGGGTCAGGGTTCCCATTTGATGAACCCAACCAAAGCAAGCATCATCGAGACGATCCAGTCCCTTCCTGCAAAACTTTACTAAGTACATCCCTTCGGCGCGACTGGAGGCAAAACCAGATCTAGGTCTTTCCTGCTCTAAGCCCCACAGTTAAAGTTCATGATCTTCTGTCCTGCTCAATTAGCTCAGGTCAACTTGGCCAATACGTTCCCTGGAATATTGTTGTGGGAAAGTCTTTCTGGCTTTTGTAGACGCCTGCTGGAGTGTCCTTGGTTCTCATGCGGACATCTTGATGTCTGGGCCATGTTCTATCTCCCGCTTCCTGCCCCCATAGTTTGTTGGCAAACTGAGATGTGGAAATAACGGCAACAGCAAAGTATCTTTGAAGTTTGACACTTCCATGGGAATAAGTACAAAAGTTCTCACCCAGAGCCAAGATCCAAAGCTAGGAAGAACCTCACCCAAAAGCCAGAACCTAGCTCTGAAACAGGGTATTGTGCCTTTCCCAGGTCTGGAGGCCTGTTGACCTAGAGATCGTGGGAATGAACTAAATTAGCCAGGAACCCTCTTCTGTAGGGCTCGGCCATGGGCAGTCAAGGAAGAAAAGATGGTGGACTTCCCCAAAGGAAGACCCCACAAGAAGAAGGATGACCGGTGTTAAAAATAAATCTGTACCTTCTTTATCCTTTATCTTTAACATTAAGCTATCCATTTCCACACAGTCTAGTATTTTTTTTAATTATATTTTCACCTGTAGGAGTTTCCTCATTTTTCCATTGTTTTATCAATGGTTAGGCAATAAAGGTAGAAATTAGAAACCGGAAGAATACTATTATATACAAGTAAAGAATATTACTATTACTAGAATTATGCCTATGTAAAATTGACGCAGACAATACACTGTTTACTAAATACTTATATATGTTAAGAAAAATGTTTAAATAAAAATATAAAAAACAAAAAGCATGACAAATAGTATTCATTACAAATGGTATTCTTCCTCAAGGCACTTCCCAAACTCCCTCCAAACTCCCGTTTCTGAAATGTTTTGCAATATTGTCTTGCAGCTCATCCAAGAAGCCTCCCTCGAATGTAGCCAAGGACTTACTCAAAGAACAGAGGGCGGGCAACCGTGTCCCCCTGCAGATGAGCCCGATGGAAGAGAGAATAGAGCAGGGGAAGCAGGGTGTAACGGAGTTCTAGAGCTGCCTTCATGGCCGTCCGGGCTGCTGGGCTAAAGGCCGTGGGATCCTGAGCCTGTTGGGAGGGGAAGGGAGAGAGAGTGAACGATGGTTGTAAGGGATGGCTGGAAGGTAGAATGGAAGTACCAACAGTCCAGAAGGCATCCGTAGCAAATCGCTTTCTGGTGCTCTCAAAAATACCCTTCACAGCCACCCACAAGGTTTTTAGGAGTCAGTTGTAATGTCAGAGCTCTGGTAGTTACCCCCATTTAAATCATGAGTCTTTAGACGGATTTTCAACGCTCAAAGAAGATTTAATAGAAGATATGCCGTGTTACACCGGCATATCTTCTCCTAATAAATCTTCTTTGAGCTTTGAAAATCCAGCTAAAGACTCATGATTTAAATGGGGGTAACTACTGGAGCCCTGATAGCTAGCCAACTCATCATTCATTGTCACCCTTGACCCTGGTTTCCCCCACCCCCTGGGTGTATCATAATTCATATTCTCCAATGGGTCACATCCATAGCCCAGAGTCATCAATCATACTCTCCAGTTAGAATTTTGCAGGCAGAAATTTTGGTCGCCTGGAAACTATCTATGAAAACATTGATGGAATGCAGTTTCGCTTTTGCAAGCTGCTGCTACAGTACTCCCTCCTCCCTTTCTGTTGGCAACTCTAAAAAGATCAGAGAAATATTTTATGAGTTGACATGTAACTCAAGAGGAGACATTAATGTCTTCGACAAAGAATTAATAATCTGACCACAGCAAATCTTGCTTGGCGAGGATAGCTGTATTGGCAACAATCTTTAGGTACGTCCAGTGTAATGGAGCTTTTCAGAAGAAGAGGAAGAGAAACTTCTTTTTTTTTTCATGAAGAGAAAAAGGATTCCCATGATCCATTTTTTATCCCAGGGTAGTAACTCTGTCGAATTCTACTGTATAGTGCAATATTAATGCAATATCAGGGGTTTTCAATTCTATGCATAGAATGTGAAGGGTGTGTGTTATATCTGGCAAGTATATATGTTGAAAGTTACACCTGAGAAAATGAAGAACAGAAGAAATTCCATGTTTATCCGATATGTGACCTTTTACAGTTATATAACTATATCTAATAAACATGTAGTTTTGTAACTTGTTATGTTCTAAAGTAATGGCAAATCTGTATTTTTGACATAAGGATATGAGATGCTAGGTTATCATGACCCAAAAGGAACTGGTCAATGATCTATTGTATTACAGAAGGACCATAACAGGAAGAAGCCATGAGAACAAGGGTAGTTTCCAAAGACAAGGAAACAGGTGCTACGCAACAATATGGGTGTAATGTAGGGAGATACGTAGCTTGGATAGATTGTGAACCCAGGAAAGGGGCAGAGACTGTATATTTGAACTGTATATAAACCCCCGCCTTCCTGGGAACCATGTCTTCTACCATGAGCAGAATTCCCTTTTGCAAAAGCTTAATAATAAAGCTCTTGTTCACTGTCTCCAGTTGTTTTTGTGATTATTATCACAATGTGTGTTTGTGTTTCTTTTCAGTCATAATGTACACTGAAGATGGTATTTAATTTCATTGTACAAGGTGTAATGACAATAAAGTAAACTAAACTAAACTCTGCATGAGCCACAACATACTTAGGGAGAACTTTCAAGTCAGAGGCTCATATACTAAGATGCAACGGCAGGCTCTTCCGGAGATAAATTAGTCCTTCGCTTTTCACACACAAAGAAAAGCTTCCTTGCCTTAAGTCTGGCTCTAATTATGTTCTTTGATTCACACAAGCAAGAGATGGAGAAGCAAAGCCTCCTGTTCTGGTCAGGAGGTGAAAGTAGAGATTTGGGGAAAGGTACACGAGAAGCAGGGAAACCCCCCCTCCAGCCACCTGTCCCCTCAACTCACCTTCTCAAATTGAGTGTTGTGATTGCGTGAAAAGGGGTAGAAGGCTCCCAGCTGCATCCAGCGAACGCAGAGCTCTTCCGAGGTGGAGCTGGAGAAGCCACAGATGTCGGCCCCAACCAACGGGACACCGAAGAGGCTGAAGCTCAGCAGGCCTGGGAATTGGGACAGAGGCCAAATGAGAGGGGCAGGTTGCAGCACCTGGACTCGATCACTGGCTCAGGGAGATCTGACTTTGGATGCAATCTAGGATGAAATTCCCCCTAACTATGGAAGGATGTCCCGGGTATTGTGGCGGGCCATGTATTTATTGGTCAAAACACAACATCAAGGGCCTTGAATTGGGTTTGGAAATATTCAGAACACCAGTAGCTCTGATGTCAAGGTTCCGACAATGCACCCCCATTCAAATCATGAGTCTCTAGCCACATCCCTCAGATTAAAAAAAACAAAGATTTATTAAGAGTGAACATGTCGGCGCTACCTGGATGCAGCCGACTCTGAGACACATCATTCATTTCATCCTTAACCCCCTGGATGTATAGTCTCCAATGGGACACATCCATAGCCAAGACTCATCAATCGTGCTCTCCAGTAATAATCTTGCATGCCAGAAGCTTCAGCTGCCTAGCAATTATCTGAAGCATTTAAAGAATGGACTGCTTTCCCACCCACTCCCTTTCTGCTGGCAACTAAAAAGACCAAAGAAATTTTTTTTTTTTAGTTGACATCTGATATGTTATTGCTCTACTGGTGAATTATCCGTAAGTTTCCCATGTACAAGCCTTGGCCCCCACTTCCAGCCATGTGTGTGGGACAGCTTCGTACTGACTTCATAAAGCACACATGGATAATGATAGAGGGCTTTTAACTGTCTGCATATGACAGGAGCAGCAGATATTCAAAATTACATCCAGAAGCAGATGAGCGGTACCTGGAATGGACCAAAACATATCCTTCCATTCGCTCCGGTTGTCCCCCAGCCAGTGTCCAGAATACCTGCCCTGGCTTGGGAAAGTGGAACGTGAAATCACGAAGGGCCTCTTCCCTCGCAGTTCAACCAGAGCCCTGCGAGGAAAAAGAAAAAAGAAACCTAGTCAAGAATAATGGATGCATTTGCAGGGCTGATGAATCCTCAGCAAGGAAGGAAGGAAGGAAGGAAGGAAGGAATGGAAGAAGGTGAAGGAGAAGAATAATGAAGGGAGGAAGAGGTAAAGGAGGAGAAGAGGAGGAAGAAGAAGAATGAAGGGCAGAAGAGGTGAAAGATAAAGAATGGAGGAAGGAGGAGAAGAAGAAGGAGGAGAAGGAGAAGAAGAGGAAGAGGAAGAAGAGGAGGAAGAGGAAGGAGAAGGAGGAGAAGAAGAAGAAGAAGAAGAAGAAGAAGAAGAAGAAGAAGAAGAAGAAGAAGAAGAAGAAGAAGAAGAAGAAGAAGAAGAAGAAGAAGAAGAAGAAGAAGAAGAAGAAGGAGGAGAAGAAGAAGAAGGGCTTGCAAATGTCCAATTGTTCTCACCTCCAAAAAAAAAAAAGCAATTCCCAAAGGCAGGGAAGGCCTGGCCTACCTTGAGGTGGCCTTGGCTTCCATCAGCCCATAGAGGTTGTGGAGGTTGTAATGCACAGAGAGGTTCTGCTTGGCCGAAGCGCAAATAGTCTTTGCAGAAAGAGAACCTCCCAGGATCCCTAATGGAGACAGAGAAAAGGAGGTGGAAGAGAAGAAAGACTCAGCATGGATGTCTTCTCTGCAAGCTGTGTCTGCTCAGGTGTTGCACTTCCAAACCCAGCCAGTAGAATGCTAAGGAGTTTATCCTTGCAGATATACAGATCTACCACTGACTTATTTTTATGGGTGTAAGCAATGTTATGCAAAGTTCTTATTAGAACTGAAAAAGGAGGTTCTAGCACTGAGATCAGGAGTGGTGACCTTCTTACATGTTGCTGAGCTACAGCTCCTAGCTGCCATAGGTTTTTGCAAACTTCAGAAACCCAGATTCCCACCCCTGCTTTACAAGAAGGGCAAGATTTTGGAGCTTCGAAGTAACACTTGGGCTGGTGACTCCCATCTTCTGGAAGCAGTTTTGGAACCTTCCTGAACAAGCTCCCTCAACTTCTGAAGCCCTAGTTGGCATGTGGTACGTAATGTCATCTCCAATGAGTCCCTTGCTAGCTTCAGCAGACATGGAGGTTTCCCTCTTACCTGAAACTAGGAAATGCACAATAATGATTTTGCTAGGAACTCCTGCGCTAGATTTGTAATAACTGCTGGTTACCTTCGGGCTCCCACGTAGGCAGAGCTAAAACTCAGGAAACAAGTGGGCATTCGTGAAAGAGTTGGTGCCAGCTTTGCCGTTGCAGATTGTTAAGTGATGGTGTTTCTTACCAGGTGTGTAAGGTGGGTTGTCTAGATCTCCTTTGGAGCACCCTTCTGTTGAGCCATCGATAAAGTTGGATGGTTCGTTCATGTCCTAAAACAAAGAGATCTGGATGGAGTTGAGAAGACCCGTTCAAATTCTGGCTGCTGAACTCAATCAACACTGGATTTCTACAACCAGGAGTAATCTGTCAGGAATATTCTGTAGAGATTCTCAATCATCCAGATCATGGTTGTCCCAAAAGTGTTTTTTTCAGGACTTTCTGGTTTTTTCTTTGAAGATGTTTCGCTGCTCATCCAAGAAGCTTGATGGATGACTGAAAATCTCTACAGACTTTTTAACTATGCAATTTGGGATGAACTCCCTTGGAACAGTGTGGGAATAGGAATGGATTTCCAGAGAGAGAAAAATTGCAGAGATAGGAACCATTAGCACTACTCAGGGTGACCCTGAGGACACAGATAAACCTCCAAGTGCTTCAATGACCTCTAACAAGGATGCAAATGACCAGCTGTCTGCAAGGAGTATAAATCCTTCCATTCCCCACCATCCAGTCAGAGCTAAAGAAGCTCCTTGGATGAGAAGTGAAACGTCTTCAAAGAAAAAACAAGGAAGTCCAGTTGCCTCCTGAAAAAATGTCAGGGATATTCTAAGCTTAACAATTATCCAGCTTACAGAAAACTGACTTCAAGGTCAAACTTGGGTGGAATTAAAATTCAACTCAATGTCTCACTCCCAAATTGTAGATAGAGAGCCATGTTAGCCTATCTTAGCAAAAAGCTCTCAGGAGTTTGGCAACACCTTTACTAACAATTTTTTTTTTTACAATACATCAGTTTTTGTGAGCTACATGAAAGCCATGAATACACAATTGCATCAGATGAACTATCTGTATCTCACAAAAGCAGATGCGGTTAATAAAATATGTGTTCATCAGCTCAAGAAGACTGATCTCTTTTAATAAAATGTGTTAATCACACAGACACAAACCCAAACCCAATTTCTCTTCCTAATGGAGTTCCTGACTTGGCACATGGAAGTCCTTAGCATTATATTTGTGTTTCTGTTTTCTCTAAGGTTTAGTTCAGAGTCATCCAGGTCTTGCCACCCAGAAACCAAGAGGAGTTCGGAAGGAGACATACGATCCAAAGGCCATCGAAAGGAACTTGAGCGTGAAGATGTTTCAGATTTTCTAGCCACCACTCATGAGTGTTTGGGTTGGAAAAGTCAGGATATGCAGTGAAGCCGGGCCAGACCTGGTGGAAAAAATGAAAAATTTAAAAATAATACTAGATTTATTTGAAAATAGCTAGGCCAGTGATAATGGCCCATGTAGAATTTACGCTAGAAAAGCTTGCTTGAAAAAAAACCTTATTCGGCTATAATCCTGCTCCTTCTTGAATGGGAGGGTGGATGATGGGCTTTAAAGAGATTCCCTTTGAGCAGAACATCCATTCCACCTGAAGGAAGAGGGCAAACACTCACCATTCCAATCACGGGTTTCCCTTCGGTGTTGTTGATGAACACGCCGCGCTTCAGGCCTTCGTCGTAAGGCCAGTACGAGCCAGGACGCTGAGTGCTACTGATTCCGGGGTCCTGGGAGAAAATAACACGAGAACCAGGTGTTTTACAGAGCAGTTTTCCCCAGGCTGGGCAATTTCCAAATGTGTGGCTAGAATTCTCGGAAATGGCCACAGCAGCTGGCAAAACCTGCAAGTTAAAGTCTACACATCTGGAGAGCAAACATTTTTAAGGCAGCATTCCAGGACTGGCTCCAAAGGATCCTTTACCCACGACAGACTGTTTCTGCTCATTCGAGCAGCTTTGGAAATAAGCCTATAAAAGTAGAATATGCACTGTTTGATTCAAGACAATTACTGCCTTGGGAAAGAAACTGATTCTCAGTCTATTAGTCCTCATTTCAAGACACCTATAACGCCTCCCTGATGGTAACAGTTCAAAATATGAATGTCCAGGTTGAGAACGGTCTGTGGAGATTTTTAGTGCTCTAGAGAGGAGTCTGGTCTTCGCAATCTCTTCCAAAGAAGAAAGAGAGCAACCGATGATTTTTTTGTGCTGTGTTTATAACTCTCTGGAGCATCTTCTTATCCACCGCAGAACATCCAGCATACCACACCGTGTGCCAAAATGCTCTTGATGGTAGAACGGTAAAAAGTAACCAGCAACTTCTCACCCAAACCACACTTTTTCAGCAACCTCAGAAAGTGCAGGTGCTGTTGGGCCTTCTTTGCAGTGGCCATGGTAGCCTGATAAACTGATAAAATAGGTCTATCAAGGTTTGTAATGGGACTCTTGGAACTATCAGAAGAGGAACAGAGAAGAGCCCTCCCTCTCGGAAGCTGCAGTATTTCTGTTCTGGCTCAAAGTTTTGTTCTGGAAAGACTTGTCTATTTCTGAAGGATCTAGGATAACTCGCCGCAAAACAACTCAAATGTTGCCATTCAATGCGGGATAACCCAAGAGAGGGACAAGTGAATTTCAGTGAGCCTGGTCTTATGTTAAGTTTAGATATAGGTCTGAGGTTTAGGTCAGGTTTAGGATAACTCAAGAGAAGGACAGTTTGCTTGTCCCTTTCTTGAGTTATCCCCCGGTGAATTAACCAGGGCAAGTCAGCTGCAGCAAGCAGATGAACCTTTAGCCAGGTGCATGTTTTGTTAGCAAAGCTGTTAACAGCTTTTGTCTAGCATAGAAGCTATTTCAACTGCAGTTTGCTAGAACTCTGCTCGTTCTAAGCACCTAAAAAGGTTTGTCTCTCTGCATGTTTATATTTATACACAGCACAGAGACACGCTGGCTGGAAAGAGAAACATACAAACACAGACCCAGCCTCCACCAAAGCATTCATAGAAGGAAGGCTCCTACCAGGATCAACACGTAATATTGTCCGTGCTTATGAAGATCTTCCACCATCTGGGGGAGACTAGCAAACCTCTCGGAGTCCACAGCGAAGTCTCGAGTGCCGTTCATATAATCGATGTCATTCCACTGGGCGTCCTGCAAGCGGAACCAAAAAGAGATGATTAAAGGGGGAGCCTCCCCAAGCTGGTGGGTGTTGTGGTGTGCCGGCAGCAGGTGCGGACGGCTGAGGCCTCGGAGAGCGAGTCTTCGGATGAAGGGCCTGCGTGTGATGCAGGGATGGGGCCAGGACCATCAGGGAGTGGAGGGCTGCCTTCGGAGATGGTGGAGGCTGGCAGCAGTGATGAAGAGGTTCCCGAGGAGCCTGTGCCCAGAGCGCATGCGTGCAGGGCTGCTTGAAGGAAAGAGCAGCTGCAGCAGCAGGGACAACTTGGGAGTAAGGTTGGAAGATAATGGCCCCTCCCTTAAGAGATAAAAGCCAGCTGAGAAACGGGAGTTCTTTGCAGGAAGCAAAGAAGTTTTTGCACTCAAACCTTGTGGATGTTCGGACTATCTTAGTTGGTGTTTGGAGACTCTTTGTGTTTGAACTATTTCTTGGCAACTTTATCTAGTGTTCGTGGCAGCCTTGCACAATCTTGGCAAGGCTCGTTCTTATCAGAGGCAATTACTTTGAAACAGCCTTTTAACCGGGAAGGAATTCGTAAAGAATCATTAAAAGGTTTGGCTGTTACCTCCGTTTGGTGTTTGTTTCCTTGGAACAAGGTTTTGGGTCAGAACAATGGGGGGAATCCAAATCTGGTACAGAACGAACCAGTGTGGAGGTGGCTCCTCTGAAAGGACCATTCTGTGGGCCTCCTTTGTTACGCGGTAGATTTGAGGTCTCATCATGAGACAGAGACGACACAGCAATCCAGTTTTATGGAGCTACCACTGCCATCACCCCAAGCAGTAGCAGGGCAGACCAAGGAGAGCGCAGGCTGGATTCGCCTTCTCTTCCTTTTTGGTGGGCTCCTGTGGTTTTTTTACCTGAGGGATCTGAAAATTCCGCATCGCTTTGACTGTCTCCCACGTCTTGTTGCTTGTCTCGTACCCCCAACGGCAGAGATGGAACCCCAGTCCCCAAAAGGGGGGCATAGCCGGAAACCCTGAAATGGAAGCGGGGGGAAATTCAACACATCAGCCTTTCTAGTCGGAGAGGATTCTACCGGGCACGTGATTATCTCTTTTATCATAAATTAATATTGTTTTCTTTCTAAGTGGTTTTTTTTTTCTTTTTCTTCGACAATGCATGCATTCTTATCTTGGTGGAGTTTTCCCTCTATTTCTCTGTCATTATTTTAAAAGAAGAAATAAAGAAGAAATGTCATTTATGAAGGTTCTCCTGGCAGAGATACAAAACCAGCAAAAATAGTGCAGTTGTTCCTGAATTATCATCTCTGAATTGCATTTGCTTCGGAAGGTTTCTCAGATAAGAACCTCAAAACATAATGAAATCAGAGCTGGAAGGCAGGGCTGGGCTCCAAGCATGAGTGAATAAACTTCTCCTTATGGGCATTTGGGTAAGTCTCTGGGTTGCAAGGACACAGCCTTCCCCAACTGGGCATCCTACATATTGTATGCTTCCACTCTCTCTCTTTCCTCTTCCCATCGGTCAAACTTTCTTGGCTCCTGTCTGAAGTTTCCAGCCAGTTCTGAAGAGTTGAAAAAGTTTTCCCACCATGTTTCTGGTTCTGGAGATACTCACCTATCACTTGCTGGTATTGCTGGACCACCAAGTTGGGATCCGGTCCTAAAAAGATGTAAAAATCTAAAATTCCTCCTGTGGTCCTCCAGGTGAGGGCAGGAGCAGGCTGAAGGGCCACCTCTGGACCATGGAAAAAGAAAGAAGGAAAAGAAGGGAACATCAAATCATGCCTTTCAGTAGACATTATGGGGTGTGGCACCATGAAGAGGTAATTATTACTCACTTCAGAAGCATCAATAGCTTTTCTCTCTACAATTCTATGGTTTCCCAAAGGACTTGCTATCCCAGCACTTCTGCTTGGGAGACCACCATTCTCACATGCAAAAGCTGCCTATGTTTTTATGAAGTGCACCCTTATGGCTCTTACGGCTGCCTCAGAAGGGTGAAACTGAACCCAAAACCTTTTCCATTTTCATACATACCAAGAAAAAAAATTAGACAGGCAAGCAGCTTTCAACTCTATCCACTGTGTCTTTGATTTCTCTTGAAGGTGCAAAAGTAGAGTTGACAACTGACCGGTAGGTAAGTTTCAACCAGCCCCTGTGCCTTTCAGCTCCATTCCCTTATCAATGACTTTTGGCTTCACTCAGCATCCCTAAGGTAAAGGTAAAGGTTCCCCTAGCGCATACATGCTAGTCGTTTCCAGCTCTAGGGGGCGGTGCTCATCTCCGTTCCAAAGCCGGAAGAAGAGCCAGCGTGGTCCGAAGACGTCTCCGTGGTCCTGTGGCCGGCAGGACGCAACGCTAAAGGCACACGGAGGAACACTGTTCTCTTCCCACCAAAGGGGTCCCTATTTTTCTACTTGCATTTTTTACATGCTTTCGAATTGCTAGGTTGGCGGAAGTTGGGACAAGTGACGGGAGCTCACTCCGTGACACGGCGCTAGGGATTCGAACAAATTTGCTAGCAAGCTGTGATTTGAGAGGATTTCTTAAGAAAAAAAGGGGGCATGAGGAGGGTTGGGTGCTATTGTCATTCAGAACTCTTCACACGAGTTGTGTTTGATGCTCATTCATCTTTGTCTAGCTGCAGTTCTGCACAAAACAGAACTCTTGATGCAGAGAAAAACCCTCAGCCCCCAACAGCCTGTCTTCACAGAAATCTTGGCCTTCAAAAACATCCTACAGCAGGGGTCTCCAACCTTGGCAACTTTAATCCTGGAGGACTTCAACTGGCTGGGGAATTCTGGGAGTTGTAAGTCCTCCAGGCTTCAAGTTGCCAAGGTTCGAGACCCCTGTCCTAGAGGATGTCAAATCAAGGCCCTATTGCTCTCATTCTTCCTTATCCTTAACCTCGGGAACAGCCAAAAATAAAAAATTTGCCCGCTTCTTCGACCTAAATAGAAAGGAAGCTGGTTCTGCCTGCATTCTCAGGTAATTCAGATAATTAGACCCCTCTTTCCACCAGCCAACCTCTACATGCAAAAGGCCCAGGAGAGAAGTTCAGAAAAAGGCAGCTGGCTAAGAGCTCTGAAGCAGAGATGAGACGCCTGCAGCCGACGAAGATGCGGTTTAAACGCCAGGCAGTTGTTGAAGAGGCCACCCTGAGCCAGGAAACAGATGTCTGAGCTCCAGAAAGCGCCTTTGTGACCGCATTTCCCCCTTGTTGCGTCTCGATCCCGAAGCACCGACTCGAAGCGTCCTCTCGCAGAATTGTACGTCCGTGCGAGCCATTAGAAAAGAAGAGGCGTGGGGACCAGGCAGTCTTTGGCTCACCATCACCCCAGTGAGGAACTGCCTGAACTTACAACGGGTGCTGAAAAAAAGTGGCCCCCGACAGAATCCTCGCCTGCACGGCTGCTGTGGCCCCTGCACAACGGTGCAAAATGATGGGCACGGTTCACTTAACAACGGCCTCGCTTGGGAATGGGTACTCTGGCCTCAACTGGGGTCATAAGTCGAGGAACAGCTATAAGTTTTCTTTTCCAAGGAGATGAAGTTGATTTTGGCTTGGCTTCTCAGACTAGATGTTAGAAAGCAGCGGTCCTACGGCTGCTCGCGAATGGAGTAAATAGCACTAGCCATAGTCCTTAGACTTATATACCGCTTCCCAGCCCTCTCTGAGCAGTTTATGGAGTCAGCCTGTTTGCCCCTCTAACAATCTGGGTCCTTATTTTACCCACCTTGGAAGGATGGAAGGCTGAGTCAACCTTGAGCCAGTTAGGATTGAATTCCTGGCAGTGGGCAGAACCTGCAACACTGCATTGTAAGAAATGTGCCACTATGGCTTCCTTCCTTCCTTCCTCCCTTCCTTCCTTCCCACTTAGCAATAGCACTTAGATTTATATACAGCCTCACAGTGCTTCACAGCCCTCTCTGAGGGGCTTACAGAATCAGCCTCTTGCCCCCAACAATCTGGGTCCTTATTTTACCACAAGGGAAAGAAGGAAGGCTGAGTCAACCATGAGCTGGTCAGGATCGAACTGCTGACAGTGGGCAGAATTAGCCTACAGTACTGCATTCTAACTACTGCACCACTGTCCTTCCTTCCTTCCTTCCTTCCTTCCTTCCTTCCTTTCCTTCCTTCCCACATAGCAATAGAACTTAGACTTATATGCAGCCTCACAGTGCTTCACAGCCCTAAGTGGTTTACAGAGTCAGCCTCTTGCCCCCAACAATCTGGCTCCTCATTTTACCCACCTTGGAAGGATGGAAGGCTGAGTCCACCTGGAGCCTGTGGGATGTGAACTGTGCATGAAAGTAAAGGAATGGCCCAAAATAGGCTCGCACGGTAGCTGCGTTTGTTCATTCAAAACATTTGGGCTCCCTATGAAACACCCCCAGAAGGGAATAAAGGAAACACACACCCATCAAGTTGCTATTCAGGAAGAAAACCCCGTGGGCAGCCCCGCCTTTCTCCATGAGAAGATAGAACGGGTGGACACCGTAGAGATTGTAGGACTCCTGAAAACAATAATAGAGAGGAAAAAACCTGTATCATTTTCATTTAGATTTTTTTCTTTCCATAGCCAATCGACAGGATGAGACAGAGACACATAAGACTCTTGAATTAAACCCAGTGCAAAAGTTGCATTCAGTCTTGTGTTTCACAGCTGTGGATCAGAGGCCTCCAGGAAGGCTACTGACCAAATGTGGGGAAACCCCAATTTCTTACTGCATTCATTATATATAGAGACATGCTAGTTTGATCTGAACAAGCATACTATCGCTGTTGCAAGACATCGTAAGTCGTTACCACCCTGAATGTCCGTCCTGGCACATGGAAATCCCGAGGAAGAGGGAACCAAGGAAAAAAAAAATTGTAACCCCACTGGAAATAAATCAACTCTTAAAATTGAAGTATATTATAATAGTAATGATATATTATAATTGATTATTTTTAAATAAGTTATACTATGAATATAATTTAGTAAGAATTGAGTATTACTTTTAAAGACAGCCTGGAAATGAAACCAAAATTTAAATAACAGAATAATAATGAGATAATATGATAGGGAATGTTGATTAGAATATAATATGAATGTAAAGTTAGGAGGAAAGGATTATAAATATTGTGCACATGATATATATACCAAACTGATGCAGTGTATAACTGAAAGATGGTTTTATTTGTAATGTTGTATGTTATAAAAATAAAAAACTTTTTCAAAAAAAAAAAAGGAAATGAACCAACTCAACTCAAAACCAACTCATGAACCCAGCGTAGAAACCTACTATAGGAGGGACGTCTCGGGCCCAGAGAGGCAGCGTCTTCCACTCCAGGTTATGCAGGAAGTTGCTCTGATGTTCTCCCAAGCCATAAAGAAACGTAGAAGGCAGAAGAGTGGAAATCTGGAGAAACTGATCCGCGAAAAACAGGGGAGCCACCGTTGTGTTCAACCTATGAGAGGAAACATCCCAGTTGAGGGAAAGATAATGTATTGGTGGTCCCGGGGGAGGTGTCCGGGGCAGGTCTTGAGAGTGTTATCTGGGGGGAGTTCGATCCTGTGACCGCTGAGGGTGTGGACAGGTTGCTGGGGGGTCTGAATGCCACCACCTGTTTATTGGACCCGTGTCCTTCCTGGTTGGTTTCGGCCGCCAGGGAGACGACACGAGGCTGGCTCCAGGGGATTGTCAACGCTTCTTTGAGAGAGGGGTTGCTCCCTACCGCCCTGAAGGCGGCGGTGGTGCGCCCCCTCCTCAAGAAGCCTTCCCTGGACCCAGCTATTTTAAACAACTATCGTCCAGTCTCCAACCTTCCCTTCGTGGCGAAGGTTGTTGAGAGTGTGGTGGCACGTCAGCTCCCCCAGTACCTGGAGGAAGCAACTTACCTCGATCCGTTCCAATCGGGCTTTAGGCCTGGACATAGCACTGAGACGGCATTGGTCGCGTTGGTTGATGATCTCTGGAGGGCTCGTGACAGAGGGTTCTCCTCTGTCCTGGTCCTATTAGATCTCTCG
The DNA here is from genome assembly GCA_023653725.1 of Bungarus multicinctus. Classification (NCBI taxonomy): domain Eukaryota; kingdom Metazoa; phylum Chordata; class Lepidosauria; order Squamata; family Elapidae; genus Bungarus; species Bungarus multicinctus. The sequence goes on from CM042842.1 coordinate 2,081,272, forward strand.
GCGGCTTTTGATACTATCGACCATAGTATCTTATTGCGACGGTTGGAGGGGTTGGGGATTGGTGGAACCGTCCTCCGATGGTTCTCCTCCTTCCTCTCTGACCGTTCGCAATTCGTGTTGGCGGGGGGGGAGAGGTCCACCTCTAGGCCCCTGGTTTGTGGGGTGCCTCAGGGGTCGGTCCTTTCTCCCCTCCTGTTCAACATTTATATGAAGCCGCTGGGCGAGATCATCCGTGGTCTTGGAGTGAGGTGTCATCTGTATGCAGATGACACCCAGCTGTACATCTCCACTCCGGACCACCCCAACGATGCTGTGGGGACTATGTCTAGGTGCCTGGAGGCCGTGCGGGACTGGATGGGCGGGAACAGACTTCGGCTCAACCCATCCAAGACCGAGTGGCTGTGGTTTCCGGCGCCCCGATATAGCCAGCTGACACCTTCGCTGGCTATTGGGGGGGAGGTTCTGCCCCCCACAGAGAGGGCTCGCAACCTGGGAGTCCTCCTGGATGTACGGCTGTCGCTTGAACATCACATCGCGGCCGTCTCCAGGGGGGCGTTTCATCAGATCCGTCGGATCTACCGGTTGCGGCCCTTCCTGGATCGGGACGCCTTGCGCACGGTCACTCAGGCCCTTGTCACCTCTCGCCTGGACTATTGTAATGCCCTCTACATGGGGCTCCCTGCGGGGAGCATCCGGAGACTCCAGTTGGTGCAAAATGCAGCCGCGAGGGTGATTATGGGGGCGTCGCGTAGCGCCCATGTGACGCCTCTCCTGCGCGAGCTGCATTGGTTGCCGATGGCTCTCCGGGTTCGCTTTAAGGTTCTAGTTTTGACCTTTAGGGCGACCCATGGCATGGGACCAGGTTACCTTCAGGACCGCATTCTGCCAACGTTCTCCAACAGGCCGGTGCGTTCCCACAGGGAGGGTCTGCTCCGGGTGCCGTCGGCCGCTATGTGTCGTCTGGCGGCGCCAAGGGGTAGGGCCTTCTCTGTGGGTGCCCCCGCCCTCTGGAATACTCTGCCACCGGAACTTCGTACCGGCACGGACCTGAGGGCCTTCAGGCGCGCGTTAAAGACTTGGCTCTTTGAGCAGGCCGGCCTGGGCTGAGATAATGATTTTAAATTTGATCTCCATTTTTAACTTTAAATTGGGTTTTAAGGGTAGGGGGGGGGTTTCCTAATTTTAGTCTGCAGCTGATTCAAATATTTAATTACTTTTTAACTTTTGTATTTGTGGGGTTTTTAGACGAGCTGTTCACCGCCCTGAGTCCCTAGGGAGAAGGGCGGTATATAAATGTAATTAATAAATAAATAATAATAAATAAATAAATTTTCTTTTTTACCTTTTAAAAATTTTTGTGGCTTAATTAGGGCTTTTCAGGGAGAACAGCAAAGAAATGCTGGAAATCAACAGCAGAACGGATCATTCATCTAGCAACTGGATCCTCAATCATTTATGAGCGAAGTGACCCAGGAGTCCAGGAAAATAAATCAGTGAATGTGAAGGCTTGTGAAAGGAAAAGAGCTTCCTCAATTTGGGTTCATAAGAAGCCCCGAGATTCTGCCAAGCATCTTGGTCCAAGCTGAGATACAACGAACGGAGTCTGCATATCGTACGATGACATACCCTAAAGACCACACATATGAGATGAAGTGGTGAGGAGCCCCCGGGGAAGCTTCCTGCCTTTGCTAAAAACCTTTAGATGTTGAGCAGGAGGCATTCTGACCATCTATGGTCCCTGACTGGATGTCCTTCACAAAGACGAACCAAAGCAAAGTGACAGCAATGATATCTGGATTCCTCTTTTTTTCAAAAATACAGAAGAAATGCTGATTACAGTGCTCTTGCGCAAGCCCTCTTGGCTATTGTCATGCCTCTGTCAGAATCTGACTCGGAGGAGGAAGCTGAGCAGCTGACAGGGAGTGGGAGTGTGGCTCCGTTGGCTGTGAAAGAAACTGGGGAAGGGCCCAGTCTGGCTGGGCAGAGCAGGGAAGAGGTAGAGCAAGGGAGAGGGAATTCAGAGGAAGGACCAGGCCCACCCCCTTTTCGTCCTAGGGCACGCAGGGAGGAACGGAGAAGGGAGCAAGGTGAATTGCATGGCTTACATGGGAGGAAAGGGCCTTGATTCCCTTCATTAGCTGCAGCTGGGAATACAGTGTATAAAAAAGGCAAGCTGCATGCAGTAAGCTGTTGGGAGCGAATGTGAGTTTATTTGGTATCTTCATGGCTTATCTGTGTTCCTGGCATCTTCCCAACTGTGTGAGTTTTGCCGTGCTTTCAAGTCTGCAATTCCTTTGCCGGCCCTGTCAAGCTAATTACTTCCATTTGGCTTGTTTGAATTTTAAGTTACAGTTCATGCGTACCTTGTCTGAACTGAATTTTCTACAATTAAAGGCTGTTCCTGGGAGAGGAGAGTTTTTCTCCAGCCCGAAGGAAACTGGGGGCAAAGTTGGAGATAATAAAGGGACTCTTCTTGCTTATCTGACTGTGTTGCCTTTGTGCCACACCCCTTTGGGTCATCACAGCTATTACTGATCGAATAGGAAGGGCCATCAGGCAACATCGTCTCTCTGGAAAGACAGCAGGAGAAAATCACTAACCTAGAGGAGACAAAAATGCTTACAGAACTGTCCCTGAAAGTCTCCGCTTCACGATCAGGCCGAAAGGCTCCTTGCAGAACTCAACGGAATAGAGAGGATTCTCTGCCTTCTTGGTGGCTTGAGGAACGTCAAGAGGCACCTCGTACCGGGGACTGGTGGCATCGGTGATCTACAGAGAGAAAGAGGAACACAAATTTGCATCGCATGGAAACATGAAAGGGTGGCAAGAACGTTTAACGAATGTCTCACCTTGACGTGCAACCGAGAATCTGTTTCGAACTCCACCCTGAGCTGCAGCTTCTCAATATCCTTCGGATAATAAGTCTTTGTTCCTTTTGTTAGAAAACCCACCAGCCCCAGGTCAGTCTTGTTCGTGCTCCCCAAGGAGTAGCTGGGGAAATCAGGGGGATAAAAGCACCAGGGAACCCCGTTTATTCTAGTGAGGGGCGTCTCGCCGTCCACAAAACAGCACCCCCGGCTCTCGCAAAGTTCTCGCGTCACGATCACATTTTTCTCCGGGTAACAATCAAAGCGACGGTTCTCTGGCACGGAGGTGCATTTGGACGAGAAGGGAACCCCGTGCTGATCCCACCAAATCTGGCCCAGGACCCAAACGGTCACTCCGCTCAGGAGGGCCGCTACCGTCAAGAGGCCCCCACCTAACCACCAAGCCGACAGCTTCTGATGGCATAGTGGCTTTCCATCGGCATCTTCCTCCCCCACCTCGCTGATCCCAGAGACATTCGTGGTCAGTTTCTGATAGGACTTCATGATGGTAGTTGCTGCTGTAGAGGGAAAATAAGGAAATCCAACTTTAAAAAAACAGTTACTACCCACCTGCCTTCTGTTGAGGACTTGTATACTGCACGAGTCAAAAAGAGGGCTGTGAAAATATCTAGAGACTCCTCACATCCCGGAAATAAACTGTTTCAACTCCTTCCCTCAAAACGACGCTATAGAGCCCTGCACACCAGAACAACTAGACACAAGGACAGGTTTTTCCCAAATGCCATCACTCTGCTAAACAACTAATTCCCTCAACACTGTTCAACTATTACAAAGTCTGCACTACTATTACTGCTAATCTTCTCATGACTCCTTATCACCCATCCCCTCCCACTTGTGACTGTATGACTGTAACTTTGTCGCTTGTATCCTTACGATTTATATTGACTATTTCCTAGTATGATTTCATTGCTTATTGTACTCTATGACTATCATTAAGTGTTGCACCTGATGGTTCTTGACTCTTGATGAATGTATCTTTTCTTTTATGTACACTGAGAGCATTTGCACGAAAGGCAAATTCCTTGTGTGTCCAATCACACTCGGCCAATAAAGAATTCTATGCTATGCTATGTTATGCTATTCATCGGTGGTTCTCAGGATCATAATGACAGGAAGTGAGAACGAGCAGTTATTTACCCTGCAGGGATCACCAGATCATGCTCCTGCCAGGTAGAGGATAACGGTCCCCTCGGAAGGTGAACTGAACGCTTCCTTTGATACCAGGGGCTCCAACTGAGTGAACTCAACTGATGGAAGCAACAAAGAAGGTGCCATCATTGCTTTGATGCCTGAACTGAATATCTTGGTTCCAAACCCAAGATGAGAACATGGAAACATTTTAATCCAGGAGCCTGGAAGCTTTGAAGCACTGTTTGGCTGCAGCAAGGGTCCTCAAACTCGGCAACTTTAAGACTTCTGGGACTTCAGCTCCCAGAATTCTCCAGCCAGCTAAAATTCTGGGAGTTGAAGTCCACAAGTCTTAAAAGCTGATAAGTTTGGAGACCTCTGGGCTACAGCTTCACTAGCCTTCCAACTCTGTAAATCTGAGATCATTGTCAGCTGTCTTCTGCTCTCTACCCAACCCCGCTTTCTACTTCACTCCTGCTAGACAGCCACCGTAGCCGTGCTGCTTGTGAGGAGGGATAGAAAACCCCAACTCTCCCAGCGAAATGCAGTCACTGGATTAGGCTGCAAGTGGACAACCAAGCACAATCCTTGGAGCGTCTAAGAAGAATAGAATAGAACAGAATTCTTTATTGGCCAAGTGTGATTGGACACACAAGGAATTTGTCTTGGTGTAAATATTCTCAGTATACATAAAGAAGGAACATTCGTTAAGAATCAAGAATCATAACGTACAACACTTAATGTTAGTCATAGGGTACAATCAACATCAAATCATACTAGGAAACAGAGGATACAAGCAACAAAGTTATAGTCACAAGTGGGAGGGGATGGGTGATAAGGAGTGATGAGAAGATTAACAGTAATAGTAGTGTACACTTTGTAAAATGCCCTTTGGAGTTGCGATGGTTAGAAACCGAGGAAGAAGGAGCAGAGGAGAGAACCCTAGGGGACAGCAGGTGCAGAAAGCAAAGTTTAGCCAAGCCACAAACTAACCTTTTTAGAGGGTTTTCTTTTTTTTTTTGACACCTGACAAGTCAACCCTTCAGGGCTCACTAAGTTACCTTGGTGAGGTCAAGAAGGCCAGCCCAGAACTAAAAAAAGAGAAAAAAAGCAAAGCATACTTCTGTGTGTGTCTCCTCTTGCTAGACCAACAGCCGGAAGGGAAACAGAGCCACCCAGCGAGCAGCATTTGCAACACACAACAGTAAACCTTCTAGAATAAGCGCCCGCTTAAAAGGAATTCTTCATGCCCTCCAAACAGGGCATTGCAATCACTCTTAAGCTCTGAGGTTGTGCTTGTTTTTAAAGGGCATCCTACTCCAACCCCTTGTCTTCACTGCTGTACTTGGCCTTACCCGGCATGGACCGATTAATCTCCAGTTTTTTCCTCAAGGCTTGGCAGAGGGTCCCCTTCATTTCACAGGCAGGGAGCAGAGATCGCACATGAAAAAAGTACATGTAAAGGTCATTTGCAACTGGCCTCTGGGAAATTCAGGGTCTGTGTTTTAGAAGGTGCAGAAATATAAGGGAAGTTTGCTGCTCAAAATCTTTGGCCACCGGTTGTTGTTTTCTCTTTGTATGGGGTGTATTTATCAGTTTCCCTATACTTTAGTACTGTAACAGTTTATGCATAAGTTAGAGCTTAAAATGATACTTTAAAATATATATAACAAGGAGGAAATAACAGGAAATGATACATTGAAGTAACAGTCTCACCATTCTATGCATCAACAAGAAATACTGGATTGCTTGTTATGGTTTGCATTGGAACCAGCTTCATTTCTTTATGTGTCCTTCCCCTTCCAAATACTCTTTTCTTCCAAGGTATGGGGGTGAAGGGAGAGGTGTCCTTTTTATTTTTTTAAAATCAACTTCAGAAACTGGAATTCTGTGAGTTGGGTGTCCACACTTCTTAAAAGTTCCCGACACTAGTCTTTATGAACATCTTAAGGGTATATTTTTAGTTTCTAAAAACGTAAGATAGAATACTTTCTTGGCCAAGTGTGATTGGACACACAAGGAATTTGTCTTGGTGTAAATACTCTCATTATACATAAAAGGAAAGATACGTAACTTATCCATTCATTATTCTACCTATTTTTTCTGACTTTATTAGCACTGCTATATTATTGGTTGCACCTTGTCATATCCTCGGATTGTTATGCATAACACTATATAAACATATATAATTATTTTAAAAATTAATAGCTGCAATAGACACTTGCCATCAATCAAAATCTGCAAGAAGCTGGGCAAAACTCCCTGGTTTATCCGCCTTACGGATGGGGAGGATGGGATCTAGGGCTCCAGGCAACGTTAGGCATCCAGCTAGAGAAAGAATCCCCCGCCCCTCTTTTTAAAAAAAACCAACCAACCAGGGAGACCCTCCCGACTTCATTCATGCCTTTCGACCACGCATTCCCGCGCTTTCTTTCCTCAAGAATTGAAGCTACGTGGGCGCGGCTAAAAGTGAACGACTAGCGATGTAGGGGGCGTGGCGTTCTCTCTCTCTCTCCACCTCCGACGTGAGAAAGCTCAGAAAGAGAGACAGACATCCCATCCCGGAAACCAGACGGAGAGCTCCGATTGGCTGGAAGCGTTCAAAATCAAAGGCTGGGCGGGAAAAAAAAAAAAAGAAGCGGAGGCAGAGCTTCGCGCCCGCGCGCGATTGGTTCTTTTCTCCCCCTCCCTCTTCCCCCCACTTATGTTGTGGCTCCTCCTCCTCCTCCGCTCATTCGCCGCACGCGCGCCAAGGGAGGCGGGAGGCGAGGTTGCTGCCCGAAAGGGAGGGGGGAAAAGGAGTAGGCGGCGGCGCGCGCAGCCCCCCCCCCTCATTCCCCTCCCCCGCTGACTCGCCCGTTGGCGGGGGCTTTCCCGCCTCCGTCGCCTCAGAAGCCCCGCCGGGCAACGGCTGGTCGCCGGCTGAGGAGCCGAGCGCTCCAGGTGAGGCGACGGCGGGGACGGGGAGGGAAAGCCGGAGCGACGGGAGGAAGAGGAGGGAGGGGGGGGAGAGAAGGAAAGTGAACACTCTGAGGGGAAGCGAAACGGCCTGGGCGGCGGCGCCTCTTTAGCTACGCGCTTGCGCAGACGCGCGAGGGGAGGGCGGGGCCTGATGGGGTGGGCGGGGAGGAGAGGGTGGGGTTTTCCGGTCCCCCACGTGGCGGAGGCGAAGTCGGGCTTGCGAGTCTTATTTCCGTGTCGCTTTTTTTTTATTCAATGGGATCGAATTAAATCCCCAACTTCGGAAATGGGAGGCGGCGTGCTTCCCCCTCACTCTTCGGGGGAGGGGGCAAGATGAGCCCCCTTTTTGATGTCAAGCCCCTGGAGGACGTGTGGGCGCCTCTGTGGAACCGCCTGGTCAGCCTCCGCGGGGAAAGCGGACCCCCGGGCTTAACGGGGCTTGGTGTGTCCGAGCTGCTGGAGGAAGTGTGGTGGGAATTCGGCTCTCGCGTATCAGAAGCAGACGGGGGGGGGCAGCTGCGACCCACGTGTGTGTGAGGGGGGCGTTGTGAGTATAGGGCTCGTTTGCGGGTGTGAAGACGACGTGGGTGACCTGGTATAGGGTGAATGGGCTTTGGGGAGGCGTCACGGGTGGGGGAAGTAGCTTTGATGTTCTATCCCACTGGTCTATTGTAACACAAAGTATATACTTATTCCCCTGCCTCAGCTGAACAGGATAGAACCAGTGGTCTAATGGCAATTACAACCGCCTCACATGTAATACTTCCCTGGTTCGAATCCCAGTAAGGGTATGGCTAGCTGAAGAGAGCTAACCAGCTCGAAATAGATCTATCCTCGTCTCCCTTATTTAATTATTTATCAGCTCAAAACCTAACACACATGTAAACAAAAGACAACGAAACAAATAGCTTTCTGTCAGTATGGTCTCTGGTGATGAGCCGAAAGACAGAAAAGAAAGCAGCCTGCTTCCTCCCTTAATTGGGGCTTAACGGTGTTGTAACACCCCACTTGCCATCTTCCGGCTGGTGCTTTCGGCTTTGTGCAAGCAAAGCATGGTCTGAGCTGCTGTCACCCTATATATACTGGTGGGGAGGTTGGCTGTGTTGTCATTTCATGATTGGTTGATGGAGTTGATGTTTGCAGATTGGCTGGCTTTTTCTTAAGAACATGTGTGGCTGAGGTATTGGCTGTGTGTGTATCCACCTCCTGTGTTGTAACAACTTGGGTAATGGGCTGTGTGATGACCTTCTGAGTTTTAATCTTCTGACCTCCTGAGTTGTTGGCTGTGTTGCAACATCCTGAGGGTTTGGCTCTCTGTTCATGGCGTGTGTCAGTTTGCTTGGTTTGGGTGACGGGGTGTGTGGTAGCTGGTGATGGTGATAGCCAGGCCTCAAACTCAGAGCCAAACCAAAACCTGGAACATCACATCACAGCCACCCGCTCAGGATATCACATCACAGAACTCAGGAGGCTACACCACAAAACCTCAGGATGTTACAACACAGCCAATGACCCAGGAGATTACAATACAAGACCCAGGAGGTCAGAAGATTAAAACTCAGAAGGTCATCACACAGCCCATTACCCAAGTTGTTACAACACAGGAGGCGGATACACACACAGCCAATACCTCAGCCACACATTTTCTTAAGAAAAAGCCAGCCAATTTGCAAACATCAACTCCATCAACCAATCAAGAAATGACAGCATAGCCAACCTCCCCACCAGTATATATAGGGAGACAACAGTTCAGATCACGCTTTGCTTGCACAAGCACGAAGCCGAAAGCACCAGCCTGAAGATGGCGAGTGGGATCTCGTCGAAATGTTGCCCAGATAGTCTCAATCTTATATGGGAAAAGACCCAAAAACACTAAGACCTGCATACCTGTACCGGGACATTGTAGGAAAATGCATCTTTAAATAAGCTAACAATTAACTACAGGTAGTCCATGACTTACAACCGTTCATTTAGTGACATTTGAAGTTACAGCGGCATTGAAAAATGTGACTTATGACCGTTTTTCACATTTGTGACCTTTGTAGCATCGCCATCATCATGTGATTTACACTCGAATGCTTGACAACTGACTCACATTTATGACGGTGGCCGTGTCCTGGGGTCATGTGATTATCTTTTACGACCTTCTGACAAGCAGAGCCAATGGGGAAGCCAGGCTCACTTCACAACCGGGTTAACTAACTTACCAGCTGCAATTATTCGCTTAGCAAATGTGGCAAGGAAGGTGGATAAATGGGGCAGAACGCACTTAACAAATCTTTTCGCTTAGCAACAACATAATTTCTGGCCTCTATTGTGGTCGTAAGTCAAGGACTACCTGTACTGCTGCAACTGTGTTCTTTTAGTCAACAGGTGTTTTAACTCCTGTTTTAACTATAAACTCCCCTCTTGCTCTAAGCCAGCACGTTGATTTAATAATCCACCAAGACGTGCCATAAAAACGTTTCCGAAATCTTGGTGACCCGGCTTACTAGCCCACCAAGCCATAATCAAGGCACAAGGAAATGCAGCTGGTTGGGCTGAGAGAAGGATTTCCCCTCCAGTAACAGCGTGGCTGAATTGGGCAGCCAGATCTGAGTTTATGTTGTACCAGTCTGTGTTTACAACGATATACTACTTTGTGTCAGGATACTACATGCATCCATAAACAACCACTTAACTGTTACTCCTTTTGTAGCCCATGAATCTAGACTGCTGGCTTTATTTTCCAAAGGAAGCCTGGGCCTGCATTTAAGAGCCACAAACTTAATTTATACTTTTTTGCCCTTATCTGTTGCTACCGGAATTTCCCTCTTCTCGGGAAAAAAATCATTTAAAACCTGGGAAGCCCCTGGCTTCAAACCTCACCTCCATCCTGCAAAAAACACAGCACCCAAAACTGCTGTGATATGATTCTTATTTCTACTTTCAAAATGGGACGGGGGATAACCACCTTCCCACAAAGGAGTCAATGGGGCTGGGGTTGTAATGGGATTTTTCATCCCATGTGGAATAGGTAGTCTTTTATTTATTGCCATAATTGAGCCCAGAATTTCTGTTGTTAAGTGAATTTTGTTCCATTTTACGACCTTCGTCGCCACAGTTATTAAGTTGAATCATGGCAGTTGATAAGTTAGTAACCGAGTTATTAAGTGGATCTGGCTTCCCCCGCCGACTTTGCTTCTGAGTAGGTCACAAAAGAGGATCACATGATCCCGGGACACTGCAACAGTCATAAATGTGACACAGTTGCCAAGCTTCTGGAATTTGGTCACATGACCATGGGGACGCTGCAAAGGTGATAGCATAAGTCACTTTTTTCGGAGCCGTTGCAACTTTGAACGGTCATTAAATGAGCGGTTTGTAAGTCGAGGGCTTCCTATACTAGCACCCTGAGACTTCTGGGAATCTGTAGGGGGGTGGGGGGTTGTTTGGATAAGGCTGTGGTGGTTGCAATACTGCAAAGGCTGTGCAACCAGTGGTATGCTGAGCTAAGAAAGGTCTACCTCTAGATCAGGGGTCTCCAAACTTGGGCACTTGAAGATTCCTGGACTTCAACTCCCAGAATTCCCCAGCCAGCATGGAGAGTTTGTTCCATAAGTGGCACCAGCCTCTAGAGTCCTAGGGTGCGCAGATCCATCGTCCAATCACGAGACCAATGACTTGTAGGATGCCTGGACCTATAATTCATCCTACAGGATGGAAATCATAGAGAGGGGTCTTTGTAGTCCACCTTCTTGGCCCAAGCCCAGGAAGCCGTCTTGGTGTCCTTCAAATCAAACATGGCTGCCTGAGGAATTTTGGGAGTTGAAGTCCACCAGCCTTGGCCCAAATTTGGAGAAGCCTGCTCTGGATAGACGTAGATAGATCTATTCTAGGAGTTCTCAAATTGGTTGTTTTCTAGTAGTGCGTAATTGGCTGGCACGATTTGGGTGATTGGGAATTGACTCAAAAAGTTTGAGGGGTTGTCCTCAGAAGGGAATTTTACACATGTTGAATGAATCAGCATTTGAGGTACCGTAGAAGACACTTCTGAGTGTCTTGCATTTTTACTTTTCTGCTGGAACGCGCATGCACGCTTCTGTCTATTCCCCCCAACTGCTTCAAGAAGCCCTTCAGTGCATTCTACCTCCATGCTCCCTACCAACATGCATCAGCAGGCACCAGGCATTCGGAGAAGGCATGCAGCAGGTATGGGGTTGGGTGTGGCGGGGGGCGGGGGGGCAGTTGCTTGAACTGGATGCTGCAGCGGAGTGGCCGGTTGCAAAAATAACAGGGATTTTCCTGGCCTTCAAATCTATTGGTCTCTCTGCAGCCTACTCTCAATATTAGTAACTGGAGGTACTTTCACAAAAATAGCTCAGCTCTGCATTCTAAATGGGGAACCATGCTTCATCCTCCCCTTCCATGTGACCCTCCATGCTGCTAGCCAAGTTCTCGCTAGGTCTTGATTTCTCGTTCGTACGATGATGCTTCCGCAATCTTCTTGCGTCATTGGATCACTGCTTCGGCTGGACTAGAGGTGGACATCTTAGTGCCCTCCCCCCCCCCCACAAGAGACCTGTCCGTGTCTAGTTTGCTCAAGGAGAACCCCGCCTGCTTCTTTGGTGTTTATGCTCAAACCAAGTTACTTCTTGGCCAATTAAGCCAAAGATTTTTCTTCTCTTTGAGATGCTTAATCCAGGGATCTCCAAACTTTGCTGGCTGGGGAATTCTGGGAGTTGAAGTCTATCAGGCTTAAAGTCACCAAGGTTGGAGACTCCTGGATTAACCTACTTTTGCCAGATTGAATGTAAGTAAAGGGCAGGAAGTCCTCAATGTACAATCGCAATTATATTATTATATTGCTAAATAATACATCCGTTAAGTGAGTTTTGCCCCATTTTATGACTTTTCTTGCACAGTTAAGTGAATCATTGCCGTTAAGTTAGTATCCTGGTTGTTAGTAATATGGCTTCCCATTGAAGACCCTCAGCAATTGGGAGGGAGTTGCTCTCTATAAGGAAGTGAGACTGTCTGTCTGCAGTAATTTGGAGATGGGGGGAGCTAAACCACAGGGTGCAAAAAAATAATGCCATAAATGCTGAGTGATAAGGCGCCAGGAGAGGGAGGAATTCCCCAGCTTGCGAGAGCTTCCAAAGATGAAATCATTTCAGTTCTGAAATGCTCTCAGGTGCTTTATCTTTTCCTTCTCCCTCCTCCTCTGTCTCTCCTTTGAGATCTAAGAAAGGGGCCCCATAGTCGAGAGGAGACTGTTTGAATATGTAATTAGCCCACCAAGCAAACTTCTCTATAGCAAGGACAAGCAGTAGATACCAGAGAGGAATACTGTGTTTTTGCTGCCTTGTCGTCATAAAGGGGGGCTCAGAAGAAGATAGAAGCAGAACTCTGGAGCATTTCACAACCTCTCAGGATGGGAAGTTTGGAACAGCTTCCTTTCCTTTTTTTTTTACATGAAAAAAGAATTTTTAAGGTCCTCTGCAGTTCCGTTCAAACGACTCCCCCAGACAACCTGCTGGGATGTAATATTGAATTCATTTACCTTTCTGCCTCGGCACTGACGGAAGCCACAGTTCGCTCTGTGTGTGTGTGTGTGTGTTGTTTTCCCCCTTCGTGTCTCCAACACCCGAGAAATCTTCTTCCTTGCAGCCACTTCCTAAACACGACGGACCGGATATTACCCAGCGGTAGCTGGCGGTATCAGCAGGGCTTTGCGCAAATTATAATTAACCCTGTTTTGTACTTTGGAGAGAGCCTGAGCAGAGAAAAGTGGAGCTCTGCTTGGAACAAAAATAACCATAATAAAACACTTCCCTTCACCATAGACGGAAGCTTTGGGAAAAAAGATGTAGGCTTCTTGGCTGCAGGGCGAAGTGGACTTTGGTAGAAGTACTTTCTCAGCTTTTCCCAGCTCAGTGCATTTTGTAGTCATTTGGGACTACAGTTCCCATTGGCCCCAGCTGGGAGCGAGAGATGGTTCAAGTCAGCGTTTGTGTCTGAAAGATCCAGAAAAGCTCATTTAAAGCGGAACAAAACGTGCTTTGGCAAGCTCAGCCGAGGGTTTAGAGAGACAAAGTAGCCCCTCACTCCTGACAAGAGGTTATAAGAGATGAAGTCAATAGGAGCCTGCGTTATTAACGGCACATTTGCTGGCAGGATTTCCTTTGGACATTCGTAGAATCTGCAGCGTGTTTCCCCTTTGGCAAAGTGAGCTTCGAAACATCTCTGTTGATTGTGTGGACAACCCATCTTGTGTAGTTAGTATATCACTTGTGAATCCAGGAAGTCGGGTTAATTGCCTAAACGATGGTTGTGGCATCTCAGGAACACAACCAGGGTCATTGTAGTATCCTTCCCCGATCTCTGTTTGCCTGAAGCAAAGCCTTGTCTCCCTCTTCCTTCACTACTTCGCGGTCCTTGTTATCCAAAGCTGGCTGCAGAGCTTTCCACCAGACCACAGATGGCTCTCTGGTCATTGTCCAGAAGTCTCAAGAGAGAAAACTGCACCTTGGCAAAAGTCCCTTTCGGTCCAGTGGCCCCTGACCCCCTCCCTCTGTCGCAGGGAGGGTGGCTGTCCGGATGAGTTTTCCAGTGCTGCCGCTTTCTAGAAGGTTCCCACTCTGTGTCTCACCTGCAGTTGGAATTGCCCTGCTCCCGTTTATGCATCTCCAGGCAGTCCTCGGCTTACAGATGAGCCCCAAACATCTGTGGCATGCTTAATATCCGACGGAAAGGAGTCAAAGCAGCTTAAAGAAAAGAAGCTCAGAAGCAAGGACGCTACAGAACAGTGATGGCTAACCTTTTTGTCATTGTGGGCCGAAAGTGTGCATATGTGCGCACACACCGTGTCTGCACCCATAATGCAATGCGCACGTGACCCCCCCCCCCGCATTGCCCCCCTGCACATACACACACGTGTGCCTCTGCCCCCATGCATGCACAGCAGATACCCCAAAACCAACTGGCTGATGGGAGATACATGCGCAGGCACAGTGGAACGGAGCTGGGGCGACGGCTCGCCTGCCCGCAGAGATGGCTTTGCATGTCACTTCTGGCACGCGTGCCATTAGGTTCGCCATCATGGCTGTAGAATGCTACAGAAACGTGTGTTAAGTGGAATAGAAATGCCTTGTTGCTTTGCGCTGCCCCAAAGCCAGTCCCATTCTTTCAGACCGTCCCTTTCGAAAGCCACCTGTAGATATTTCTATTTCGGGGCAAAATTTGAGTAGATTTTGCTAGCACAGAGGCCTCCAAACATGGCAACTTCAACTCCCAGAATTCCTCAGCCAGCTATGCTATCTGTGCTCACAGGTAGGACAGAAAGAAAAGCAACCATAAGCCCTCGGTGTGTAATATAGCGACAGGTGAGACCCAAAGCAGGGGACTGTTGTTAGAAGACCCTAGAAGGGTGAACCAGTGGGAGGGCGGGTGCGGGCACACACTCTGCCTTGGAGGCACCTTTCTCCCAGGCGCCGAGTGTGTTTGCACACAGCTTTTTCCGCCGGTTGGTTGTTACGCGGCGGCTGCTGCTGCTGCAGAGAGCCAGGCCTTTGAAGATTTCCCTGGTCAAAGATCAAGAGGCTTATTTTTTTAAAAAAAAAATGCTTGGGGACGGGATGGAGCCCAGATTTTGCTTCCATTTCCCCTCCCCCTTTTCAATGTATGTATTTTTCAACGTGTGTTTTTGAAGTTCCCTTTTCTGGCATAACTGCCAAGTCGGTGGAGGAGCGTCTTGCCTTTTGCCTTCTAGGGGTTGGGGAGGGGAGAGGGCCCAGGGCTGGCAGGCCGACCAGGGGGAGGAGAAGGAAGTGTTGCTGGCTCTCTGGGAATGCGAGCTGTTCCCCCACTCTGTAAACAGCTGGTGACTCATTGCATAGCTATGGCACTGGAGGGATGCGTATGCTAAGCCATGCTGCTGCGTGTGTGCGCCCACCCCAGGATAGGGAGGAACGGCTTCCACTCGCCTTGCACTCGGAAAGGATTCCCGGAGAGACCCCCGACCGCCCGCCCCCTGGCCCTGCACCCTGCCCCGGCTGCCTGCAGGTGCCCCCTTCCTCCGAGGAGGGGATCCCAACCTTGAGCGGGCTCCCGGGACGCCCGGCAACTGCTTCCAAACATGAGGGCAGGAGAGGACAGCTGTAAAGGAATGAACAAGGGTCTGGGAAAAGCTTTGCAAGTCCAAGGTAATCCTTCTCTTGCTGCCACCCTCCCCTCCTCTTCTGCCTTGCTTGGTCTTTCCCTGTTGCATGGCTGCCTTGGAACTTTTGCAGCTGGTGCCCCAGGGCCCTCGGCTCCTTTGCAGGAAGCCAAACATGGTGTGCCCACCTTCGCTGCCCTCCCCATCCACATCCCTGGCTGTGCTTCCGTGGTTGACCCCCTGTCATTCGAGCCGTGGTCCTTCCACGTGTGAAGTTCAGGCTGTTTGTATTCTAGGAAGCGCCCAGCAGTTGGGTTATCATGTCTCTCCGCTGCACTTTCTGTTTAGTTCTTCCTGCCTGCTCCAAACCTTGGTTAAGAATCTGGGGAAAGGAGCTTCTGCCAGTTCTGTTTCTGTACAGTCAAGCTTTGGAAGTTAAACAAGCAACAGTCTTCGAAGGCTGCCCTGAGGTGGTTTGGTTTGGTTTAGCGTGTCGGGAATGCCTGGGGACAGTGGCCTTCGCTTAGCAAGCAGAAGGAGGCAAGTTCTCTGAGACACCTTCCCTTCTCGGATGGCCTTATTGCTTGTCTGTTTCTTTAAAAAAAAGCCCCCCCCCCCGGGCGTTGCAGAAGCGTGGTCTTCAGTGGGGCAGCTCTGAGGGGCCGAGGAGGAAGGGCTGGGCGAGGGGATGTCCAGGGCCTGTTAGAAAACTTGGTTTGCCCCTCCCAAGGCAAGAGCCACGGAGCTCCCGGTTCCAGTTCTGTTTGCGCTCATCATGCGACGACGACGGTGATGCCACAAGTCAAGCCAGGAGCTACTCGGGCTGAGCCAGCCAACAACCCCCTCCCAAGCTCTCCCTCCCACCCACCCTCTCCCCCTACCCTCTCTTCCCTTCTCCCCCATGCATCCTGAAATGCATGGATTTGTTGACTCTCTCTCTCTTCTCTCTCTCTCCCCCCCCCCCCACCCCAATGCCTTTGCACAGAGATGACCCCAAGTCATGATTTGCTTTTGGGCTTCTCTTGTTTCCATGGCTACCATCTCAGGGTTGGCTACTTTCCCAAGGTCACCATAGCAACTATCGGAAGGAAATCATGCTTGGGATGCTTTGGCTAGATGCCGTCGTCTTCTTCTCCTCTTCTTCTTTTTTTTAAATTTTTTTTTTTGAAATGATTAGAATGTGTGACATTCTGTAGATGTGCATGGAGAATCAGGGTTGCCATTGCCAGCAGCCCAGCCCTTGTTTGCTTCTTGGACGGGTGGGTGGTGGCCCGGGGAAGGAAGACCCTCCGGTCCGAGGGTCTCCCCTGTCTAGCACTGTGCTTCCTAGGCACGTCAGCTTCTCATGTTTGAGCCTGGCTGGTGTGGCCTAAGCTGGCGGGGAGAAGGAAGCCACTGTGATGTCACAGCTGCATTGCCCTCTCCATCAGTGGTAGGTACACGGCTCTCTGAAGCCGCTCCAAGGGTGTCATCCTTCCCTTCTTCCTCCGTGCTGTGCGATGCAGGTGATGGCTCTGCGCCGAAGTCTAGACAGTCAGTCTCGGAAGTAGTTGAGTGTACCTGAGGTGAGAGTGAAGGGCAGCCGGAGAGCGAGCTTGGTCAGATTCTCCCTGTGCTGGAAGACCAGAGGGGCTCCTTCCTCTTACAGCCAGTGGGCTGAGACGATGCCAGCCCAGTAAGGAAAGTGGTGCCTTGTTTTCTCTGCTCATGAGACACCCCCCACCCCCTGCGCTCCATCCTCGCCGTCTCATCTGTCGATTTGTGCTGCCTTGCGAAAGAAGAAGGAGAGCGGGTCACTTAACAGGTGAGGCTGGGAGAGGTAGGCGACTTTTCTGCTTTGAGGAGCCAGGAAGAGAATGATCGCTTGATGGATGGTTTTTGTTTTTCCGTTTGGTTTTGACTGGGGCACGGGATGAGGGTGAAGTTGGGGTTGGATTATTGGAGAAGGGCATTCTCCTGCTTTGGAGAAAAAGCACAGAAAGCGAACTTGGGGCTAGCTAGGTGGGGGTGGTGGAATTGGCTTTGGGGGCCGTTCGGAGCAAACCGAATCTCTGGATGAGTTGAATTCTTCTGGATCCAGAAATTCCATCTCTGAAAACTCGGGTCTGGCGAGGGATCAAGACTCAAACGGCCATCTGTTTTCAAAGCCAGGATGAGGAAACAGCCTTTCTGGGTGGCTGGTGGTTAAAAATGTGCCGTTGCGCTGGGAAGTCATCTGAGGACTCTGGGTTTAACAGTGTGGAAAGTCTAGCCTGGCTTGCGGTGTGAAAGTCAGGAGAGCTACGAGATCGGTATAACTCCAGAGGATATGGGAAAGCTCGGCAGGAATCTCATTCCACTCCTGCTGCCCATCGTCCCTCTTTTCTCTTTTTCATGACGGCATCCCAAACTGGAGATAAGGAAGACTGGGAAGAAACACTATTCTCCTAGCAGCTGCTAGAAAGGGAGGGAAGGAAGGAAGGAAGGAAGGAAGGCAAGCAGGAAGGAAGGAAGAAGGCAAGGAAAGAAAGAAAGAAAAAAGAAAGAAAGGCAGGAAGGAAGAAGGGAAGGAAGGAAAGGCAGGCAGGCAGGAAGGAAGGAAGGAAGAAGGGAAAGAAAGAAAGAAAGGCCGGTCATTCTTATGAGTTGGTTGATGAAGTCTCTTGCTTGTTTGTATCTTGTAATACTTGGCTTCATTTAGTGACCGCTCAAAGTCACAACATCACTGGAAAAAAGTGACGAGTGTTTTTCACACATGACCGTTGGTCATGTGGTCAAAATTCAGGCGCTTGGCAAATGTCTCCTATTTATGACGGTCGCAGTGTCCTTGGAGGGTCCCGTGATCTCCTTTTGCGACCTTCTGACAAAGTCGACGTGGAAGCCAGATTCCCTTAACAACTGGGTGACTAACTTAACAACTGCAGCGATTCACTTAACAGCGGTGGCAAGAAAAGTCATAGAATGGGGCACAAACTCACATAGCAACCTGAATTTGGGGTTGCATTGTGGTCGTAAGTTGAGGATTACCAGTAGTACCAATGGATGAGAGTGTTCCTATGGAAGTCCAGGGATCCTGAGATGTTGATGGTGGATTGGGTGGCTGGGGAAGAACATTGTGTGAAATAGCCCTGCCAGGACAGGTGCCTGTCTGGGTTTGAACAAAAATGCATTGTTCTTTTCTCTTAGCCTGTTTTCTCTCTCTCTCTCTCTTCCCTCTTTTTCTCCAGTTGCAATTTCTGAGCAATTCTGTCCAGGTGACTGTGTCCAGGTTATGACGACTAATCCAAAGCCAAACAAAGCATTTAAGGTAAGGCTCAGTTGGATTTTTTCTTTAAAGTGGCATCTTCAGTGAACTGTTCAAGATGCCAACTTTTGGGTCCCCGCTGCCCTTTTCTACCCCTTTTCCAAAAGTCAGTTTGTGCCCCAAAAGTAAAATATGAGGGTGTCTTTCTTGAAGACGACAGCTTCATCCATCAGAAACTTTTATTTATTTATTTAAAAAAAAAACAGGATAATTCTAACTTTGGTTTCAAATAATGAACAATATACTCACCTGAACTTTTGTAAAATTCATGGTTCAACCTATGTTGAACACAGCTGTCGAATAAATGGCGTCTCCCAAATTTAACTTCCAGGTAGGAAAATAAGATTTAAGCCACTATAAAATTGCTTTCTGGCTGCTCACATAGTACAGCAGTCATGTTTTTTTTTAAAAAAGCTTGGCCACTGACTGGTCACATAGTGTCACATTCCAATGTTTTAAACCCATTAAGGTTATACCAAATATTTTAAATACAGATTCCTCATCAGAGAGTTGGGGTACTATAATGTTATGTGGGGATTATCTTGGAGACCCAGGAGGGGAGAAAGAGATGCTACCTATGAAATAATTGGATAAGAGAGTGCAAAGCTGTATAACGGCCAGAGAAAGAGATTCACAAAAGAATCTGCCTAATTTTTCTGGCTGAAAAAGAGATGGTGGGAGATTCGTACTTTTACACTTTCAAGATTCTGTTAACGTAGCCATCCAATAAAATAAAATTAGCTCATGGGGTCATGTTTCCTGTCTGGTCTGTCAGAGAGTTGACAGTTGGCTACTGGTGCTAGTTACAGAAGCAAGTCAGTTACAGAATAACATTAACTTCTTCAAAATCCTAATAACGGTAACGTTGAGCAACATTTTTATAAGTGAGGAGGATACTCTGAGGCTAAGAGGGAAATAGCAGGCACAAAATAGTAGTTTGAGTCAAAGACAGTCACTGCATCTCATGGACATAAAAATGTAAGTTCGGGTTTGTTTCCTTTGGATTCTTACTCAAAATTCTAAAAATAGCCAAATTCATTCCTACTGTCAGGGTTCCAAGTAATACACCCGTGGGGAATAAAACTCAAAAGCAGGTAGATTCCTCAGAGAATAGTTTTATTTGAAATGTCATATTGGCACAGATCTGGTGAAAACCAACTCTGAAGGTTCCCGCGGTTCTTGCCTAATTAAAAGTAAAAGTTTTCCTCCTTCCCCAGACAGTCAGTCACAGGGTCCAATCAGGGTGCCATCTGGTCTCTTGGTAACCTCACTCCTCCTCACTCTGGCCAGGTATGAGAACTCCTTGGTTCCCAGGGGAAAGTATTTTATTTTGGCTACAAACTCCAGCTATCCCTATCCCTCCACTCCAGTGTGGCAGGTCAGCTTTAGGGTTGATACCTACTGGCTGGACTTGACTGTTGAATTCTTGGGAGTTTTGGGAGATTTTTTGGAGCTGCCCACACAAAATACTTCCTAATTGATGATCTGGTGTTCACGACATTACAACCGTGATCCGGTAGTGCAGGAGCATCCAACCTTGATTGCTTTCAGACTTGTGGACTTCAACTCCCAGAATTCCTCAGCCAGCATGCCTGGCCTGGCGTGACATCATCACAAGTTTTGCCCTGTTGTTGCCCTTTAGGTCAAGGAGGAGTCGGGAGAAAACGCCCCGGTGCTGAGTGACGATGAACTGGTGTCGATGTCCGTGCGGGAGTTGAACCAGCACCTGCGAGGTCTCACCAAAGAGGAGGTGATTCGCTTGAAGCAGCGGCGGCGGACGCTCAAGAACCGGGGCTACGCGGCCAGCTGCCGGATCAAGCGGGTGACGCAGAAGGAGGAATTGGAGAGGCAGCGGGTGGAGCTGCAGCAGGAAGTGGAGAAGCTGGCTCGGGAGAACAGCAGCATGAAATTGGAGCTGGACGCCTTGCGCTCCAAGTACGAAACCCTGCAAACCTTTGCGCGCACCGTGGCCCGTGGCCCCATCACCCCCACCAAAGTGGCCACCACCAGCGTCATCACCATCGTCAAGTCCGCCGAAATCTCCTCCAGCTCAGTGCCGTTTTCGGCAGCGTCCTAATGTCCAAGGAGAGAGAACTCGCTGCCTGGCTGGAAGAGGGGAGTCGGCAGGGCCCACTTCTTCCCTCGAATCAGACGTCCGCCTTCCCCCCCAAAAAAGGGAGCCGGCCAGCCACGTAGCGGCAGGCTCTCTGAAAGGAAAGTGAACCGGCGGCTTTACCTCTTGCTCAGTAAGCCCTTCGGGGGCTGAAATTGAAATTCCATATCCAGCCCTGCAGGAATCCGACGGAGGTGCCTCGCACAGCTCTTCCTTGTTGCTCTCCTTTTGAGCCCCAGTCGACACGAGGTATCGAAGGAACGGGTGCTCAGTGAAAATTTCAGACGGATAAACATGATCGAATCATCAGGCCATGGGAAAAAAACAATCCCACTTCCTCTAGTTGGGAAAAAGAAAAAGCAGCCCCATCATAGCTGTCTTTATAGGTTGTGGGGGGGCATCAAGGTTTTGGGACAGTTCCCGCACCCCAATTTTCATAACCCCTGAGGTCTTTTCTCTCCAAATCCAGACGGCCAGGGGGAGTGGATGTTCACCTCGTCGTCTGGTCCCTGCTGCTGCTCCGTCCCTGCTGGAGGCCCTTCTGGTCAGGGGTCCAGCAAAATGGAACAGCGTCTACAATGCAAAAACGTCACTCAAGCTGCTTCCCATGATGTGCCTGTGAATTGGGTCTCCTTTTCGATGTGGTGGTGTGGCTTCCAAACAATACATTTTGGTCAGTGTCGTCATGCAGGTTCTGCAGCGTCGTAGGTGGGAGGGTGAGCAGGCAATGTGGGGCTAGACTTGGTGGCTAGGTTGTGTGAGAAAAAAGATAATTTACCCGAAGAGGAACTCATGGAAAAGGATAGTGCGGTCAAATGGATGCCTTTGAATCAGCCTGACTTAGAAACATGAAAGGTTTATAAGTCCAAGACATGCTGGGAAAAAATTGGGGAGGAATCTTTTTGGACAAGGAAGATTCAAAAAGAAATGTGAATTCAACCCACAGCCTTATCCATAATAGTTCCTCTTTTGTTTTGAGGCTCTTGAACATCAAGAGGTGTCAAAAGTGAACGCGCGGTAAAAAAGCAGAAAGAATTAGGTCTCAACGTCTACAGGGAATCGGGCTCCTCAAGATAATGCTCAGCAAGCTTCGAAGATAAATGAATTGCTCAGAGGAACCCAGGAAGATTTAGAAGTTGGTACCTTTGGGGGGTTTTTTTTGGAGGCAAGTTAAATTGGGTCTTGTGGTTCTGAGAAGCAGGGAGAAAATCAGAGCTCGCCAACAGGGCGAGAAGGAAGGATATAGGCTGCTGTTTGTATGTGTGCAGAGAATGAGGCGAATACGTGGACGGAGTTTGCTCGGACTTGAGAAGATGGTATAGAGAGCCAAGCAGAGAGAAAGCAGTTTGTGGATTTACAGAGAAGGCAGAGGAATGAATGATGGTTAGAGTTGGGTTGTCGGTGAGGGATGATGAAGAGCAGGGAAAGAAGGCTTGGAACTGGGAGTTGTGAAGCGAGTAAGTTGCCCTTCCAAAGTCCTTTTTTGCCGTTTTTGTAAGGTTTCTAGAGTAAAAAGGTCTCAAACTTCCAATGTGAAAACCGAAGCCTCAGATAAAGGTCTCTTCAGATGGATCGGTAATAAAATTGCTGCCTCCTTCTGCTTGGCTGAAGCCAACACAGCAGAGAGAAAATTCAAATTTTCTGTTGGAACATTTACATGGTGGTACCATCCAGATGTTGTTCCTCACCCACATCATGTGGTGATCTAGGACTGATTCCTGTTGCCACAGGCGTCTTACATGTTTGCCTCCCCATCTTATCAAACACGTCCCCTCTGTTGTGGTTGGATTTGAACTGAAGACCTGGCTTCCCCAAATCCTAGTTCCTGTGGTGTTTTCTTGGGGTGTCTCAAAACTCTCACCTATGTTCCCCTGAAGCTAATATCGGTAGATTGTGACCTCTCTTCTGTGGGTGCATTCTTAATTGAAAGCAAATAAGGAAGAGTAGCTGGCCCTTAATCTCTGCGTAGGTGAATCCTGGGTGGAGTTACTAACACTGTGAATGTAGCTCTAGTGGTAGTTGGGTGCATGGACAGCACAGATCTTGTACCACACATATGCAGACTTGTTGGCACTTAGTGCTCTTCTGTGCCATTCAGTAGTTTAGTGGTGAGGAGGGGGCTAATTTTGATTGCCCAGATCAGGAAAAACGAGCAAAGCTAATGGCTATGTGTCCACTTTGTTGGCTTCAGATTAACTCACAAATGTGGGGTCTCCCTCCGGCCTCCCCTAACCTTCTTGAAGACCAGTTAACACCTGGTGTTTATCCTTGCTGCTTTGGACTCCCTCACAAAAAGTTTGAGGAAGAAAAGGAATTGAGTTGCTTTATGTTATTTTTCTCTGACAATGTCCCTTGGGACACCCTGGGTTCTCTGCAAGCTTCCTGAATCCTTAAAAGCAGAGGAAGGAGTTCGATTGCACTGTCTGAGTTTCAGAAAATAAATGCCAGTGGTCCAAGTGGGCATAAGAAGCTTGGAAATGTTGGATCCTCTCCTCTCCCCTCCAGGGCCAGCTGGAAGCTGAGCCCTGGAAAAGGAGGGGCGAGTTAACTGGGCTCCACAAAGATGGAACAAATGTTTAGAGGTGCCTTCCCCAACCTGGTGTCCCCCAAATACGTCTCACTACAGCTCTCCTGGGCCCTTAGTCAACAAAGGCCACGATGTTCCTAGCTCCTGGTTGAAAGTTGCTACATCTGAGGAAGACATGGACTATTGATGAAGGAAACTGCCCCATCCGTCCTAAATTCTAATGGTGCTCTTTCTGGATTGGCTGAGAGTTGATTGCTCTGCAGATCTTGACTCTAGCTTTGGCCTCCCCTTGTCCCCCTTCTCTCTGGTGTTGGATGGGCTGCCCTTGGTCAACTCCAGAAGAGGTCCTCCATGTTTGTGTGATGCTTCCTTGTGACTGAGAAGTCTTCCCTAGTTTTAGGAGATGGACTAGCAATAATGGATCTAGGCATAAGTTGAAGGGAGATGCTCTGGCAACTGTAGACCCACTGAAATTCTTGAGTGCATCCAAGAGAGTTCCAACCCTTGTGGTGGCCTTGACTTGGTAAAAGCTACGCATTGGGCTTATCCCTAGAGAGTTCCACCAGGTTTTTTTCCCTGCTGTGGTTAGGGCCTCTCACACTGTCCATTGACCAACTTCTGTGCACTTTCTTCCTAGCAGCTGTGAACTCCTCGGCCACCCCTGTCACATGTGGGTGGCGTGTTGGAAGGAGAAGCCAATGGCTGATCAGACGATGAGGCCGTTGTACAGGTCAAGATGCTAGTTGGACTAACCCTCTGGTAGGGGAAAACACCTCTAAAGAAAGGAGTCCTCTTGACCTCCAAATGCAGCCATCTTTACTGCTTTTTGGGAGAACGGAGAGAAGCTTCTATGGGGTAAAAGCATCTCTCCCCCCTCCCCCCCTTCTTGGGTTGGTGTCCATTTCCCTTGCAATCAGGCATCAAAAGGCTTAAATCAGAATTAAAAGCTGTTGATACCATAGTCATGGTAGTAATCCATATTGGATATCAATTTAAGGGCCACTTGGAAATATTTGAGAGACATATGCATATAGATACAGATATATGTGTGTGTGAGTGTGTCTGTATATATATATGATTATATATATATATATATAAAATAATTATATACATTTTACCATACAGGTTCTTTTTGTAAGAGATACGTGTAATATTGTTCTTATTTAAATCTATATACCAGTTTCCCAAAAAACAGGAGGGACCTAAGCATTGGTGCCTGCTGTCTATGCACGGATCTCCAACCTTGGCCACTTTTAGGACTGATGGACTTCAGCTCCCAGAATTCTCCAGCCCATGACTGGCTGGGGAATTCTGGGAGTTGGAAGTCCACCAGGCATAAAGCAGCCAAAGCTGGAGATCCTTGCGTTGATGGATGCTTGGAGCCTGGAAGAGTTTTTCTCTCTACAATTTCCCTTCCAGAAGGCTGGAAGGACCGAAAAGGGAGCAGAACAACCCATCCATCACCCCAAGATAATCCCCTTTCTTTCACCCTCCTCTCTTTCATTCTTTCTTTCTTTCTTTCCTTCCTGTCTTTAGGGACTCTTCTCACCACAAAGGTTTGGGAAGAAACACAGCCTTGCGTTGTGTGCAAAACCACTGCCGCCTGTAAGAAATGCACATTATTATTTTTTTAAAAAAGCCATTTCCATTCAGCTGCCACTTCTCCCTTTCCTGCTTCTTAAATCCCTGGGAAGTTTTTCATTTTTTTTTTGGAGTGGGTGGGGGGATCCCATTACCTACTGGGAAGACCAGCATACTGTGGCTTCGAATTAGCATTTTTCAAAGTTGGCCGCTTTAAAATTAGGGGAATGGGGACTTTAACTCCCAGAATTCCCCATTTCAACCATGCCATGCTGGGGAATTCTGGGAGTTGAAGTCCACCCATCTTAAAAGCAGCCAAATTTGAAAAACACTAATTTAAGTGATGCTAATGCGGGGATAAAGAAAAGCATCCTGGCTTACCATAAACTAGCATATTAGATGCAAACAATGCTTGGCACTTCTGTTAGATGCTAGGTGTTTTTTTTTTAATAAGTAGAGATTATTATTATTATTTTTTAACTCTCTCTCCCATGGATGATACGACTGCAAATTCTTGGGTTGGTTCAGCCTTTTGTCTCACAAGGCACGTGATCATCCTTGGATAATTGAAAGCTGATTTACTTGGCTTACACATTAGCTTGAAAGGATGCGTTTGGATACCAAAAATGCACAGCACACAAGTGATGATTGTCCCCAATAGAGGGAATCCTTTCCTGCTTTTATTCCATTTTTTTTTTTTGGGGGGGGGGGGGGGTGTTGTGTTAAGTTATAAGCTGCCCAGAGTTGATTTGGAATTGGGCAGCGCCTCTGTCAAATCCAATAAGGGATTGCATCTTAATGATGTATGTAAAAACCAAAGCACTCGCCTATAAAAAATCAGAGGAAATTTTTTTATTTTTTTTAAAGAAAAGAGGTTTTCTTGTAAGATCAATTTCTTTCCCCTATCTCCTCTCCCTTTTTTGTTTCCTTTCGTTACTATTTGGAAATTTGGGTTTGGAAATTTAGCATGTTTTTGTTGTTGCTCCGCGCATCATAAAATTAAACATTTTCTTTTTAAATCACATGTATGGCTCCAGATCAGGGCTGCAAAAAGAAAAAAAAAAAAAAAACACCTCAGATGGCAGCAAAGAATTTTATTTATCTCTTTTTCCCCCCCCCTCCCTTCTCTGAATTTTTGCAGCTCAGATCCAGAAGCTTTAATCACGAGACTGTTCTACTCTGTGGTTTCCGCAAACTTACTTTTGTTTCAGTATTTATTTTTGTGTTGCTTTTTTTATTATGAAATAAATTATTGACATATCAAGTAATGTGGGTGCCTGTCCCATGAGGCCTATGATGTCCGTCTGTCTGTGTGTATGTGTGTGCGTGTGCGCGTGTGTGTGTGTGTCCAATCTATTTTCATTTGATACCCTCTTCCCCCACCATGTTAATTTATTGCTGTAAATTTGAAGCTGCAACCGTTGTGGCTTTTTGGTAACCTTTCCAATAAAGCATCTTCTGGTTTCAGATTGGATCTTGTCTGTCATCAGAGTCTTTGATAGCCAGGTGGCATATAAGTTCAATTTTTTTTATTATTATTATTATTAGTAGTAGTAGTAGTAGTAGTAGGAGGAGGAGGAGAGTGGTTCTTTTTTCTAACCTGGCAAATTTTAAGAGGAGTGGACTCCCAATTCCTAGCATTCCCCTGCCAGCATGCTTTATGATGAGTGGACCTCATGGTAGCAGGGAAATTCTGGGAGTTGAAGTCCACACCTTCTTAAGGTTGCCCAGATCTAGTAGTAATCTGCAGCTTATGACCCTCTCTGGAGGAGGGTGACACAGAGGGAGCATTTTAACATAATTTTGCAGGTAGCAATAAGTGTCACATTACTGTGTGCCAATAAAAAAAAGTATCAAAACTCTGGTCAACATCAAGGCAACCATTTGCAGAAGGGAAAGAAAAAACGGATTGATGTGGATGCTCAGAATTTTGCTGTCTGTCAGAAGATGAAAGGCAGCCACAAAATCTGGGTTGTGCAAAACAAATCTTAAGATTACAGAAGACACGAGAGAAACATGACAAACCTTACATCAGGAATGCTGAATTACAACTAAGAGCTGCATGCCAACTGCAGCCTAGACCAAAGTTTTTCATTGCTATTTTGCATTTGACAGCCATTAAAATCCTCTATTACATCAACGACGTGATACTTTTTTTGTTTTCAATTGTGCACTGTAGCACCAATAATTAACCATAGGCCATCCCAGATTCATCCCAGCCAAAACTCTTGGAATACTCACAAAATAAATTTGTCGGCATTAGACAGCACTGGGAAAAAGTATTATAAATGTTTTTATAATTTAATTTTTTTTTTGAAATGTACAAATTGACACGCAATTCATAGCCATCACACACTGGACTCTGGACCCTCCAGATAGGAAGAAGCACATTATATCAACACATTCACACTTTCAATGTAATGCAACACCTCTTCTTCCACGATGAAGCCACAACTCCTCTGACATCCAAGGTGCGTTCTATGATCAGAAGCTTTGACAGCCTCAATGCAACTTCGAAAAGGAATCTGGCACTATAATTCCTCACCTTGCGGCAGTACCTTGTGTTGAAGAAATGTGCTTTTATTTCTCTGGGGCTCTGAGCTATTGTATTCCTATCCCGGTGAATTGGATCCACAAACAAACCAAAAAAGAATCTAATTTCAATGGGATTGAGCTGCAATTGCTGAATGAAAATGTTGTCGATTCCATCCAATTTTATCCCTTCCTACATTGCCTTGTTCCATCTCTGCCAATAATCAGTATTATCTCCAGGCATTGGGAATGGGTGGACCTGCGTCCATTGAGAAATTCTCTTTTCCTCAGGCTGCACAAGGACCAACAATAAGTGCATCCTGGATGTTTTTGCCACAACACCACATAAGGGTAGATCCAGCTGTATTTAGGAAGTCAACCCAATATCTGGGAATCTTCCCTCAATAGCCCATTGAGAACAAGAATGAGACACTTCTGTTGCTTCATTCAACAATGTAGTCTGATTTGGTTGGCAGCTGCCAGTCGGGAGCAAGGTGAGAAGACCTCTCGAAAACACAAGCTCTCCTTCCTTCAAGCGGCTTCTTCACAACTCCTCGTCGGAGACGATGAGCATCCGTTTCTCAAGACTCCTCTTCTTCTTGCTTTGCGAGGCCTCCACAGGAGGACTCACGTGGCCGTTCTGTCCAAGCCCCCCTTCCGTCTCCTGCATGGATTGCTGCGTGTATTGTTGGTAGGTCGGGGAGAAATTGTGGATGGCGTCTTGGACGATATCTTGAGGACTCATCGTTTCCTTCAGCCCGCTGGAGATGCTTTGCAATGGGGCCACGCCTGCTAGAAGAAAAAGGGAAGAGACCAGAAGAGAATCAAGGGGCAAGCAGATGTTTTTCTTCAAGCAGGCCACTAAGAAGTCAGTTCACCTGCACAAACCAGCCTGCCGGGAAGGTGGAACCCAATATTGGCTGAAGGCACCAGGGAAAAGAAAAATAAATTTGCCTCGAGGATTTTCAACAGGTTGGTTTCTTCTGCTGAAGTGTCTTTTCTATCACATCTCCCAATGACTTGAAAATTTCACATTTCTCTTGGGTTTCTTTGGAGCTGAACTCAGCTCGAGGTGGCCTAGGGTCCATGGCTACTATTTTTCATCGTGCTGAAATATCCCTAATTACATCTCCCAGAATGAAACGAGCCCCAAAAGAGAGAACTACTCACTTTAATGGATGTGTAGGAAGCTAAGGAGGCCCATGGTTGTTGGGGAGAGCATCTAATAATGGAAGCAGGCCATTCCCACCCCAATCCTTTGGCTGTTTCCCCCCTCAATAAGTTCGAACATACTCCCAACTTTGTTCGTTTCACCAGCCTTATCTTCTCTTTGAAAAGAAACTGAGAGGAAATGTTTTTTTAATCAAGTTTGAGAAACGGAAGGGAGATAAACACAGAATTCTTGCTCATTGGCCCTAGGAAAAGAAGACACCAGCTTACCTTTCTGCTTGCTCGTCCCTTCCTTTCCCTGCCTACCTTCCGTATAACTGAAGGAGCAAGTTCTCTTGAAGCAAGTTACCTGTGGTGCTTTCCTTTTTCTCCTGGTACACCTGGCAGGTGAAAGCATAACGGAGAGCGATGGAAGCAAACAGCATCTCGATACAGATGATGAAGTTCTGGTAACCGGCTGCAACGGTGCCAGCTCCCACCGCCTTCCCGTCAATGATCTGAACTTCTGGGATGACCCCACATTTCTCCAGGATGGCCAGGAGCATCCCTGCAAAATAGGAATGGTTGCAAAACATCAGCAAAGGTTCACAAGTGGATTTTCTACAGGTCCAGGAAACGTCTGAAGGAACCTACGTAATTGTCCCATACCAGAATTCCTCAGAATTACAAGATTCCACCGAGACTTGGGTTTTTTTTTTTAATACTGACAAATTGACAAAACACACTAGCAAAATCTACATCTAGGGTTTGCTCCAGTCTAGTTTTCCCCTACTTTTGGGGTGGGAAGGATCCACAAAAAAAATATAAGAGTCCTACTAGAACAAGCCAACATTTTTTTTGCAAGCTTATACTTCATTTAATATTTATTTTCCAAGGGATAGAGACTTCTCAAGGTTTTCTGTCCTTCTGCATATGTGGGTCTTCCAAAATTTGGAGCTCACTTAGACCATTTGCATTGCTACAAATGAATTAACTCTCAATTGAAATACCAACTAGAGGGAGTTAGATTTCTTCAACTTTTCTTTTTCCCTTCAACCATGGAAGGAGCATCTTCTCTTTCTCTCTCCCTGTGAAATGATAGCCAAAACCCATTAAATTGACAGAGCGGTGTTTCTCAGCCATGTTAAGAATGGGTGGACTTCAACTCCCAGAATTGCTGGGGGATTCTGGGAGTTGAAGTCCACCCCTCTGAACATGGCTAAGGTTGAGAAACGCTGGAGTTGGCCCAGGGGGGTGAATGGATTAATAGAGAACTGAAGTCTCCTATTCCAGGCCCACCCATGACAGGAAGTAGAGTGACTCGCCTTGCCAAAAGGAGAGGAAGATGATCGCCTTGATGGTGAGAAACTTCAGGACTGGCTCAAAAGGCCTCAGGAAATCCATGGTGGCAAAGTAGAAGAGGAAGAGGGCGTAGAGGGCCAGGCTGACTGAGAAGTTGTTGATGATGGTGATGTAGAGATATCCACTGTGGATGCTGGGAAGCAGAGCATTCAAAGAGGCAGAATTCCTCGTTAGGGAGCATTCCCTTTCCAAGCCCATCCCAGTTTACCCCTCTTCCTCCCCATCCCCTCCATTCTCACTTGAAATCGCCATCGTGGTACTTCCCAAACGCTTGGAGAACGATGGTGAGGATGGCCATGACCGGCTTGACGATGCAGAACTGCAGGGTGGCCTAGAAGGAAGCCAAGAAACGGCTCCATTGAAACTGCTTAGCTTCTGTGCCTCTTGTCACCTAAACCCTCAATCTGGACCTCACGTTTTGGGTCCAATCTAGGGTAGGCAATCTAAGTTTCCCCCACAAATGCTCCAATCTAACAGGCCTTCCACAAATGCCCCCATCACCCATGGCTGTCGCTAGGAGTGATGAAAGCTGGTTGGGTATCCAGCAACCAGGAAAGCAAACCAGATTCTCTCTAAGATCTCATTTCCACAGTTAAGTGTCTTTTTGGCCATGACTGTCTCCAATTTCCCTCTATGCCTATAAGGCAGGAGAAATGGAAATATTTCACACTACAGAAAATGGGAACCTGCAAGATTTTGCCTGGGAAAAATGAGCTGAAACTGAAACAAGTTTTGAGAGGGAATAAATAAAGATAATGGCTTCCCTGGAAGTACCATGGATGATGGAGAACCGATCAGCTGTAGCTCTGTTCTATGAGATGTTCCTCACCTGTTTGCAGAACCGAAGAAACCCAATGGAGTAAGACATCCCTCGGAGACAGCAAGTTCCGTAGAGACAACTAGAACTAAGAAAAATCAGAGTCATAAATCAGCCCAAGCATGGGACCTTAAGGCTATAGGTTGAATGTGAAATACTCCCAATTGTAAGCAAGAGATAGATGCACGTTAGTGATGGTCAACTTACACAATGGGCTTTCCTCGGATTTCTGCCATGATGGTACTTTCTCCTCCAAGATATTCAAAGCAGAGGCTCAGGAAGCTGTAAATCACAAATGCTGCAAAAAATAAAAAAAAGAAGAAGGAAGAGATTATTTGTTAGATGTTCATCACCTTTATTACTCGATAAGTAACTCAAGACAGCAAAACATAATCCTTCTTCCTCCTTTTTCCCCCATAACAACTCTAAGATGGGCTCAGCTGAGAGGGACTGGCCCAAAGTCACCCAGCTGGCTTTCATGCCTTAGGTGGGACTAGACCTCACCGCCTCCTGGTTTCCAGACCAGCGCCTTAACCCCCACACCAAACTGGCTGTCAAACATACATAGAGCTCAATATGAAGGCGGAAATTGTGACCAATTCACCGGATTTTAAATACGGCTGCCTTCATCCATGCATGTCCCTAAAATAGGCTGTCCTTCCTGGCCACACTCTGGAAGAAGGATTGTGTAGAATTTTGCCTTTGAACTTGGACCCTTCGGCTCGGTGTATGGCCGATTGCCTGCTTCCACGCCCAGGTATCTGGGATATACTAAAAGTGCTCCAGGAACAGCCGTGAATCCCAGCTCACCTTCGTAGCAGTCCCGCACCGAGTCAAAGTAAACATAGTACTGATGGCTGCCGATTAGCAGCAGGCTAAGCCAAGAATCGAAGGCATAAATGGGGATGATAAAGAGAATCCGGATGATGTAACGCTGCTCGTTGGGAATGGTGTAATTTTTCAGGTGCAAGTAGATCTGAGAGAAGAGAAAAAGGAGGGAAGACACAAACACAGGATCAGATGCAGCATTTCCAGGAAGAAAAACACAGAGCCAGTAAGGATCAATGTGCTGTAGCTAGACCATCTTAAGACCAACCAAAAAGAGTTTGGGGAGCTGGGGGACACAAATATTTATTTATTTATTTATTTATTTATTTATTTATTTATTTATAACACATTTATATACCGCCCTTCTCCCGGAGGACTCAGGGCGGTGTACAGCCAACTATAACCCACTACACTTTACAAAAGTTAAAAGAAAATTAAATATCAACACATATGTGCTTGCATGGCCTTCATCCTGGCATTAATCCCAAAAGTGCTTTTTCAAGAGGCAACTGGGCTTTCTGTTTTTCTTTGAATACGTTTCGCTTCTCATCCAAGAAGCTTCTTCAGCTCTGACTGGATGGTGGGAAATGGAAGGATTTATATTCCTTACAGACAGCTGATCATTTGCATCCACTTAGAGGGTCATTGAGGCCACTTGGAGGTTTATCTGTATCCTCAGGATCATCTGAGTAGTGCAAATGATTCTTGTAGTCTGCAGTCATTTTTCCTCTGGAAATCCGTCCATACTCCCACTTCGGTCGAAGGGTTTTCATCCCAAATTGGATAGCTAAACATCTGTAGAGATTCTCAGCCATCCAATGCATGAGCGGAAGCAGAGCGGAAGAAGCTGCTTGGATGAGAAGCAAAACGACTTCAAAGGAAAACCAGAAAGTCCAGTTGCCTCTTGAAAAAGCACCTTTGGCACAACCATGACCTGGATGACTGAGAATCTCCATAGACACAACATGGCATTAGGTGAAGTTTCAGGTCTCCCAAAGCAGCCATAGGAAATCTGGCTTTCCAAAGATGCTTCAACCAGCGATGTCGGTGGTGCAATACTAGTTTTATAACTTCCTTCTTCTAAAGGGGAAACCACAAGTGAACAAGCAGCCAGCAATGATAAGAGGGCTAGATCTTGCCAGGGGGGTGATGGACACAACTTCCATCATTTTTCTATAAAATATCAGAATTGAAAAGCAATAGAACGCCCTAGGCTATTATGGCAGCCCTATAAAGACATCTCCAGAAAAAACCCTACTAAACTCGGAAGGCCAAGCTGCCTTAGTTGGTAAGTCAAAAACTCTGGGATATGATGTCCTCTCCCTTCCCCAGGAAAAAGACTACATGAAAAGCCACAAAACCATCAAAATGGGGTCTCTCTTTCCAAATTGAAAACACTTTTCCCTTCTCTTTCTAAGCAAAACTAAATTAAGCATCTTAACATAGAAACAATACCACCATTCAAGTCCTGAATGGCCACTAGAAGCTGTAGAGAAGTTCTACACCGATAGCCTTGCCTGATGGCATAGGAAGCAAGATTCCACATCACCTGATCAAACAGCCAGGGCTTTTGATAATATTTCCCCAAATTGATGCCTTGACGATGTGGACTTCCCCCTCTCCCATCTTACACAGCCACCTGGAAAGATGGAGTCCCAACAGGCCCGGACAGCGCTACTACCCACCTGGTGGAAAGTAAGGATCAGGGCTGTCCAGACAAAGAGTCCTGAGATGGCTTTTGCTGTGGATGTGGTCAAAAAGAGGGTTTGGATCTCCTGGGAGTCATTCTGGTCAGCCCTTGGTTGGGAACCATCCTCCACAATTAAATGGCTGGAGACCATCGGCGGCGAGAAGAAATGGACGGAGGTAGCAACCATGCTGGAGGTCAGGAGCGTTTCTGGGGCCGGGGAAGACCAGTTGGTGTGTATCGTCGTATTCATCGGCTGGAGAGGAGGGAGCAAAGGTGAATGTATTAGGGAGGAGCACCACATGAGGAAAACTGCCCTGATTGGGAGGAAAGATCAAGGTGAATTGCTGAAGAGAAGCAAGATTATTCATCACCTCCTTGTACGTTCTTCTGTCAGGCTCAAGTGATCAGGAACAGGAGTTGAGTTCTTGATGGCTGCTCAAGAACTCCAAACTCATGACGTGTTTTACCCAGCCCTCGGGCCCAACCTGCTCATCTCCTACATCCTCTTTTTCATCTCTTTTGACCCCACCTGCTAGTGTCCTCTTCCTTCTCCAAGGAGTTCCCTGGGGCAGTTCCAACCTATGGAGTAGGCTGGTCCAAAAGAGATTCAACCAGCCAACTTCGCCAGCAAGAGAGAATTGGAAATCCTACTCAAACTGGATGGCTTTGCTCACCCTCCTACATATTGCGCATTTCTTGGCTTTGAGTTACAGAAACGGATAGCCCTCACGATTGCAGAAGTAACAGCTGGAAGCTTAAAATTATCCCATCATCAAAAACAAAACAAAAACACCTGTGTCTGACAAAGTTTTGAAGATATCTTTATCTTGTTAGAATACTTTGCCCATTGGGTTATATTTGCTTTAGTTGAAACGCTCCTATTTGAACAGACTGCTGCATCCTGTTTTTCTCCCTATGGCGAGAGCTTTCACATACCTACCTTTAAGACTCTGAGCAAAACACAGCAAATACTTTACACACAACCTACAGTAGCTGCCGATGATGCAGCTGCTTTAAAGAGCCACAGACAAGGGCTCCAAAGCGTTGCAGAGCCTTAATAGTACTACTCTGTATTTTAAATTAGAAAGTCACGTGTTGCTCAAAAGTTTAGTAATGGCTGTTATATTTCCAAACTGCTGGGGTTAAAAAAAATGGGGGGGAAACCTCCTGTTCCTCTGAATTTCGACAGAATAGAAACTACAATTTCTTTTTTTTTTATTTGATTATAGCCATTCTTTCCACTCTGCACCTCTCATTTCTCTCCTTAGTGCCGGGAATTCTTTGTCTGCAAATTTCAAGCAAAGCAAAACAATAATATGTCCAAGCTTCCAGGACTAAATGGGTGTGGAGTTTTGTCTGGGATATTCTGGACGTCTCTCTCCTAGCATCAAACTAATAATATACTTGTATTTTTAGAGAGCATGTTCAGAGAGCCCCCCCCCCCCCCCCCCCCGCACCCCACCCGGGTTGACATGTTTCCTTCTTTAGCTACCCATTCCTTACATTTCTCCTGCCTTCTATTCTAGGCATTAAGACATTAACACATATACACTCGTTTTTTTCCCCAAGAAAGGCACTCATTACAAACACAACTTCATGATAGGCAAGCAACTAAGGATAAAGACCAACTGCTCCATTTTATTAATCTTTGCTTAGTTGAGCTGTAGGAAATTCTGCCTCCCCGTCTTAGCTGGCCAATGACATCAGCCCCTATATAGACCTTCTGTAAATCTGAACAAATCTTTTAGCAAAAGGCTTAGGGTTACCATGCCACCTGTTTTTACAGCCTGAATAGCCCCAAAGGTATCATTCCTTTTCCCCAAACAATCCTAATTTTTCTAACCTTTTCCACTGTCAACTGTCCCTACCTTTCACTTTCGGAAAGCATTAGAATAGGATTGCTTTTTATAACAATTCTGCAAGCAAAGCAACTCGTTCACTTGAGTTTTAAGGCTGCAATCTTGCCCAGATCTAGAAAAAGTTGCACCATTATGACATTTCCCCATCCAGTGACTGTGCTATAAAACTGGAAAGATTTCTGTGACTAAAACGAAGTCTTTTGAAAAGAAAAGGACGCTCTGCACCGAGATATTCCCTTGGAAAAAACTCTCCCTAATTTTCTTCTTCTCCTTGCAAGGATGGCAAATTTACTTCTGAAAAGACGCTCCAGCACTACTATTTTAAGTCACCTGCCCCATTTTAAAAGCTTCT
The DNA here is from genome assembly GCA_023653725.1 of Bungarus multicinctus. NCBI lineage: Eukaryota > Metazoa > Chordata > Lepidosauria > Squamata > Elapidae > Bungarus > Bungarus multicinctus. The sequence continues at coordinate 2,116,479 of CM042842.1, forward strand.
ATTAAAAATAATTACATTTTTAATAAAGGGGCAAGGGCAACTTTTGTAATTAAAAAGTTGCCCGTTTCCCTACAGCAGAAGAATAATGAACAGATCAAGGTGTTAAGAGCCAATTACAGCGTATCTGTAATTAAGAAATGCTTTGGTTAAGATTCATTTATCCATCCTAGAATCTAAAAGACAAAAGGAGCCCCATTCTCAACTCAAGGCAGGAAACAATTAAAACATCCCAGTCCAGCTTCTGTCTGAATAAGTATTATAAAGATGGACCAGCCCATGACTGAATAAGGGCTATTTATTTAACCTGGTGACATCACCACTGCTCAAATCTCTTCATTCAGATTATCATAATAAACAATACAAATGAAGATAAAGATGGAAGGAGAAAGAGAGAAAGGAAAGAAAGAAAGAAAAGTGTAGAATAAAGGAGGGAAAGGAAAAAGCATTGACTTCCAACTTTTTTTTCCAGTGCAGTGAAAGTACAAAATAAAATTACTGCTTCGACTTTTTACTTTTACATATTTCGTATTTCTATACCAACATATTAATCAGCAAATCCTGGTCAAGATTTTTTTTTATATCTCAAGTACAAATTTCAAAGAGATTTCCAGGTCGAAACAAAAGTAGATAGATTTTCTCTGATTAAAACAATTCCTTTTGCCATCTCTGCTAACCATCTTTTTTTATTCTTATCATCTTTTTTTTTTTTAATTTAATTCCAAACATTTAATTCGGCTTCAATGCAAGTGACATTATGAGCCTAGAAAACTTACCATTTCGACCGATGAAAGCAATTGCTTGCCTTAAAAAAGAGAAAGACTTCGTCTGGGCCAGTTGAAATGTCCACCACCTCCCTTGCTTACAACCTTATCCTTTGCTTTGCCAATTAACCAAGTTTTTAGATGTTCCGTTACCCATTTGATGGATCCAGGCTTCTAGCTGTTCTTTTCAAACCGAAGGACAGGTTGATAAATTCCCACTCTCTTGAGCTTTCCAGACACACAAATCTATGTTATGAATCCACCAGCTTTATTTATGCCCTGTTCAGCTGCTGGGAGAAGATTCTCTAGGGCAGAACACATGCTTACTCACCCCCCATGTGGTAGACGATACAAGCAGTTCAGTGATCTTATGCGTACAAGTACACCGGAGTCTAAAAATACACCTCTCCCTACTCCTAGGAGGAGGGAAAGAGAAGCAGAGGGTGGAGGGATTCAAGGATCTGAAGAGCAACTCCAGCTGATGGGTGGGAGGTTGATTGGTTGGTTGAGCAGTTCCTCAACCAGAAGCTCTGAGCAAAACCCCGGTAACCACCCACAACATTGGACGATGCAATGAGGTTATGCAGATTCTCCAGCCATCAGCTGACCACTAGTGTCCTCCCCAGGCTCAGATGTCCTGTTGAATCAACAGTTGGGGCTCTTCTCTGACGGTTGGGAGAGCCGGCCAAGGAAGGCGCTTTGGAGCAAGGTACACGCTGGTACTATCACAACATCAAACATTAACTAGAAAGTCAAGCTAGTAGGCAGGGAAAGGAAGTTGCCAAGGACCCAGATAGCATTCCCTTCTTCCTTGTTTGCTTTCCAAGAACACAAAGAAGTCCTGCCAGAAACCCAAAAGCTACTTTTAAAAGAGTAAATAACCCAAAGAGACCTCCACTAGAAGAGGTGGATGGAGAATGATAGTTTTGAAAGACCCAGAAGATTCTCTGCCTTTTCTGCTATTAAAAAGGATTCTTATTTGTTCCTCTGAATCCCCAGTTTTGGGTTGGCAGGAGGTTCTAGACCAGATCAAGAAACCTAACTGGATAAAGAGAACTATTGAATTTACCTGGGAGAAACAGAAGCAATTCTTTTAACATGCATCTCGGGGAATACTTTGGAAGATAAAATGGTCCAGCAAGCTTTAGCCTACCTCAAAACAGCCTCTTACAAACTTCCCTGTAATGTTTCTTAATCGCAACCGGGCACCGACACACACATTTGAAGCCGCCTCGCTTACCCACGGTGCCATTTGGAGCCGTAAGCTGAGGACTTCCTGTATTCTGGACGTTATTCGTGCCGCCGAGGTAGCCGTGCCGCCGGTGCCAAGGCAGGGATGAACATCGGAGGAGCGTGCATCGTTCGCTCACCTTGGCTCTTGTGGGCCCACCAAACCTGTTGTGTGGCCTTTTGCCAAAGTGTGCGGTTCTGCAAAAGAGCCTGCTCAGCCTTGGAAGCCGCTTCTCACCTACTGTCAACCGGATTCTTGCCCCGTGAGCAAAGCAGGTGGGGCTGAGCTCCACCCAGGGCCTCTGTTTATTCGGAGCGATGGGTTGAGCTCCCGTGGCTCACTGGCCGAACAAGCCAGCTCAGCTGAACTTGCTTTAGCCTGGGGCAGGACTGGGGTTTCAGCACCTCCTTGCTTAATCAGCAGCAAGCAAACTCTTCCAGGGTTTTATGTGGGGCGGGCAAGGGGACTGGCCTCTTGGAGCCCTTATCCCAGAATCCTGGAGGCTGATATAAAATCCCTCCTTGCCTTTGGCTCAGACGGGCTCGGTGGTTTTCTTGGATCAACAGCAGCACAATATACAGTAATTTGCAGGGACTGTTGCTAGGAATCTGTATTTCTCACACTAGATACCAGGAGAGTGTGAGTTCTAGTCCTACCTTAGGGAATGAAGCCAGCTAGATGGTCTTAGGACAACCACTAGGAGACTGTGAGTTCTAGTCCTGCCTTAGGCAATGAAGCCAGTTAGATGACCTTAGGACAATCACCAGGAGACTGTGAGTTCTACTCCTGCCTTAGGCAATGAAGCCAGCTAGATGACCTTAGGACAATCCCCCGGAGACAGTGAGTTCTAGTCCTGCCTTAGGGAATGAAGCCAGCTAGATGGTCTTAGGACAACCACCAGGAGACTGTGAGTTCTAGTCCTGCCTTAGGCAATGAAGCCAGCTAGATGACCTTAGGACAATCACCAGGAGACTGTGAGTTCTAGTCCTACCTTAGGCAATGAAGCCAGCTAGATGACCTTAGGACAATCCCCCGGAGACTGTGAGTTCTAGTCCTACCTTAGGGAATGAAGCCAGCTAGATGATCTTAGGACAACCACCAGGAGACTGTGAGTTCTAGTCCTGCCTTAGGCAATGAAGCCAGCTAGATGACCTTAGGACAATCCCCCGGAGACAGTGAGTTCTAGTCCTGCCTTAGACATGAAATTCAGCTGGGTGACTATATATATTATCTTAACACAGAGAGCCATGCAGATAAGGAGAATTTGCAGTCTGATCTCCAACACCACCTTTACACAGAAGTAACTGCTATCAGTTCCCATTGGGCTTATGCTCAGGTAAGGGCAACCGAAGGTGCATGTAATTTTCTGTTTGATTTAATTTTCCAAAGCCTTTCTGTGGAACTTCAATGTTTTTTTTCTTCTTCATTTGACCATTTCAGAATTAAATTAAATCTACAGGAATGCAGGGGTGGACAGACATCACTTAATATAAATATTTGCTCTTGTGTCCAGAGGGCACAGAATCAGAAGTCTGAGTTTAGAATATTGGGATTCAGTCTAATGCCATAATAATCCTCAGCACTTGTTTGGGACTTACCTTATCAAACGCAGAGGAATTCACTTTACTCAAGTCTATTGTGTGAAGGCAGACCGTGGGATTATTTTATCTTTCCATCTGATCTGCTGCTAGGTTCATTCCATAGGGTATTTTTTAATTGTAAAAACACGGCTAGGGTCCTTAACACCACATTCTCATGTATGTGTACATGGTAGAGTTTTTTTTTTAAATTTCTTTGATACAGCCAGCCTCTCTCAAATAAGTGATTCTGGGCAACCCACCTAACAAAAAGAATTGAGTTAAAAACAGCATGCAAAGTCTGGTCGCTGTTTATTTTGCCACGTGAGATTGGAAAGCTGCAACCCTTTGTGACTTGGTCCGCAGGCTGTGCTACAAAACAACAGTAGGTCTGAATCGGGTGTGAACCCAATCTATAAACTGAATTGAGCTCAGCTGGATGGGCCGCCTCTACCTGAATCTTCTACCTGACCAAATTCAAGTCCTCGGCTTTGCAGATTGTGAAGAATAATGCTTTGAAAAAAATAATAAAAAAAAATCGATCAACCTATCTATCTATCTATCTATCTATCTATCTATCTATCTATCTATCTATCTATCTATCTATCTACAGTATCCACCTACCTACCTACGTATCTATCATCTATTTACAGTATCTATCTATCTATCTATCTATCTATCTATCTATCTATCTATCTATCTATCTATCTATCTATCTATCTATCTATCTATCTATCTATCTATCTATCTATCTATCTATCTATCTATCTATTCTTCCATCCATCCATCCATCCAGGTTTTCTCTCTTCCTTAAAGAGCGTGCAGTATTTACGGCCTCATTCTGTCCTTTGTGTTAAGAAGACTCGTTTCTCTTCATGATCAACGCCCACACTCTGGTAACAAATCAGATAAACTAAAAATAACAAGGTCCTTTAAAACTTTCAAACCTTGGGAAATCGGAACAGAGACCAACTTACCTCGGCGCTGGAGTTCTGTTTCCCTTCGTGGTTCTGAAAAGCAGAATAAGGGTGGTGTGAGGCTTCCCTTGGTGGGCGAATTTACCCTACACTTCCTACGCGGTTGCTCCGAGACCGATAAAAAATTCGATTTAAAGTTGTTCGTCTGACCCAACCTCGCCCCGTTGTCCGGCTTCGCTCCCTCCACCCACCCCGGACGTCCCGAGTTCGCCCCTCAGGCTCTTCCCCGTCCCAAGCCAAGCCTGGAACTCACCTGCCCAGCATCCCGAAGCCGGCCGGCGAGGGGTACGAACGCTGCGTCCCCCGATCCCTCTTCTTCCCAGGGGGAACCCCGAGATTGGCGTTGGGAAAGGCAGCCGGGAAGTTTGCGCGAGCTCCTCCGCTTTCCCCGGGCCGGAGCGCCTCGCAACGCCAACTTCTCCCCCGTTCTGCTCCCTGCCCCCCTTTGCCACCTGCCCGACCCAGGAAGCGGCCGTCCCACCTGGGGCGCCGCCCGGCCGCTTCCTCCTTGCTTTCTCAGCCGGCTGCCCGGCAGCACCTTCCCCGGAGACTCCTCCTCTTCCCTCTCCCTGCCCAGCTCAGTGGGGTGGGCCAGGCTTACCTTACCGCCCCTTCGCCCTCCCTCCTCCACTCCGGGCACTGGGACTCCTGCCAGGCGATCTCTGACCGGGCGGGGAGGATTTGCGCCGCTGGCCTGCCGAATCTGCGCTCTGTGGCTCCGCGCTAAGACAGGAACCGGCGCTTTGGAGTGTGAATCCAACCCATCTAGTTTGCAAGCTAGAGTTTGTGCTCAGAATAACAAGAGTTGGAAGGGAACTTGGAGGTCTTCTAGTCCAACCCCCTGCTCCATTCTGAACAAATGGCTATGTTCAATCTTTTTTTGTGTATATATATTTTATTGTTTACATATAAAAATATCAAAGACAGCGTGACCATCCTGGCGTTTATTTCGCCATGCACACTAAAATTAAAAAACAAACAGCATATATATTATTTATACATTGCTATTTTTGTACAGTTATTCTTGAGCAATTTCTCTTCTTGAAAACCTCCAGTGACTGAGCATCCACAACTTCTGGTGGCAACTGGTTAATTGTTCTCACTGTTAGGAAGTTTCTCCTTAATTCCAGGTTGCTTCTCCCCTTGCTTAGTTTCTATCCATTGCTTCTTGTCTTGCCTTGTGGTGCTTTGGAGAATAGCTTGACTCCCGTTTTCTTTGGGGCAGCCCCTCAAATAGTTATTGTGTCACTCATAACCAGAAAAGCCACTAATTCCTTTACGTGGCAGAGGGTCGGAATAGAGCAGGGGAGGGTGATTATGACCACTTTTAGACCCTGTGGACTTCAACTCCACAGTTGAAGTCCACAAGTTATCAAATTGCCATAATTGCCTGCTGCAGGAATAGAGGCATACAGGACTCAAAGGTTTAAATCTAGAAAACCAGTTTAGGGTAGCGGTTAAGGCCAGAGGCTAGAAACTAGCTAGGTGACTTTGGCCAATTCCTTTCTCAGTTCTAGGAAGCAGGCGAAGGCCAACCATTTTAGAAATCTTGCCAAGAAAAAACTGCAGGGATTTGTCCAGTTAAATCACCTCCCCTTCCCATGTTAATTTCTGAAATCAAAAGTCATCCTTTCAGTTTATTACGTTTTCCATCTTTCACAGTCCGATCCAGACTTTCTCAGCCTTGGCCCCTTTAAGACGTGTGGACTTCAACTCCCAGAATTCCCTAGCCGGTCATGATCATCAACAAGTTAGATTGGAAACAATCCTTTTTTACTTTCTTTTAAGGAGTCATTCAGACAAAGATTACTGTAAACATATTGCAATTCCTTTATTGTTTTACTCAAATGAAAGACTGTTGTTTCAGAAGATGGCAGCAAAGTTATTCTGAATTTATTCCGGTTGCTTTCGGAATGAGAAAGGATGGAGAGGAAAACCTCAATAGGAGGACAGTTGAATACTTGTGACCTGAACTACTTTCGATGCGCTATAAAACTGAAATGTAAGGGGAAAAAATGAAGTGGGGGGGATTTAAACATTGCAACTGGGAAAAACCTGTTCAACATTTGAAACTTCCTTGGGTTTCCGCAGAAGAAAAATCCAATTAACTAGGAAAACCTGCTATAAAATTTGCTGGGGCTAATTCCTAGGCAGGTACAACATCAAATTTTTTAATGATTACATCAGGTTTCTGGACAGGTATTTGTGAATGTTTAGGTAACATGAATTGACACCCATTGTGTCAGCTTACCCACGAATGTTCATTATCAAGGTTCAAAATAACGAGTTATGAACAGGAAAAAAGTTAATGTGTACACCAGGAGTCCCCAAACTTGGCCACTTTAAGACTTGTGGACTTCAACTCCCAGAATTATCCAGCCAGCATAGCTGGGAATTCTGGGAGTTGAAGTCCACAAGTCTTAAAGTTGCCAAGGTTGGAGACCTCTGGTGTATACCAAGAGAGTCCAACCTTGGCAACTTTAAGACCCGTGGACTTCACAACCTGATTTTAAGACCCATGGACTTCAACTCTCAGAATTCCCAGCTATGCTGGCTGGAGAATTCTGGGAGTTGAAGTCCACATGTCTTAAGGTTGCCAAGGTTGGACACCCCAATGTACACCATCGTTTGCATCCAAACCAACATTAACCTCAGGCAGACGTCTCTGGCCTCCAAAGAATTCTTCTGGGTCCACCATCACCACACTCGGCATTGATGGATGAGTTCCTTCAACCTCCGGATGCCTTCGATGCTTTTGTCCTTCAGAGCCATGGCCAGCAAAACAGCCTTGTTGCCAGCTTCTTGAGACACCGAGGTCACCAGATGCTTGGTGGAGATGTGGACGAGAGGCTGAAAGCAAACCAAGAAGATCTTAAGTGACCATTCCTCCTCAACGTCACTGTCAGGTTTCCAAGGGATGAAACCCATTTAAAAAGAGAAGAGCAAAGTCCCATCTTCCAAAACGATTTCTTTTATTTAGGGAAGCATCAAATTGTTAAAATTCCAGATCTGACACAACCCGGAATTACCCCACATAATATTGGAAGTTAGAAACAGGCCCCAAAAGTCACATTCTCCAATCAACGTTTGCCTGGTGTCCTCAATCTCCACCTCCAGGTCTCAGCAGGGTCAGCTTTCGTTCCCACGGGAAGGAGAACCACCTAGCCTAAACAACTCTCTCTATCTCTACTCCTCCCACCTTAGGAATATGGCAAGCCCCAAACCCTTCTCCCCATAACCAGCAAAGAGAAAGAAAGAATATATAATAAGGCTAAATAAAAGGGCTACGCAGTTGTCAATTTCAGGTTTGACATTCACCTTCTCTACCTCTTCCTCCATGGTGTGGCCATCTGGCTAAGCCATCAAGAAAGCTGGTGGACTCCCAAGAAAACAAAGGAAGTGAAAAAAGGAGAAAGGAAGTCAAGGAAGATACTTGGAGGTTAAACTAAGATAGGGATGGGAGGAAGAATACCTCATCTTTGCCCAGGAGAACTTTCGTTGTCCACGAAGTCCTGTTGATCCCATCAGGTACTGCGTCAGGCTCCACTGAGACCAGAGTTCCCATCTTTCCATACTGGGTCACCACCACCAGGATCGTGGCTCCAAAGGAGGTGCACACCACCTCCGTTGGGATGCCACACACAACTTCTCTGGTCTGCTTTGAGACTGGGATGGGTTGGGTCGCCATGGCAGGAATCGGTCCTTGCCTTAAAGGAAACCATCAGTAAGAAGGACGCAGCATCTCAAGATGCTTTCAAGCCAGCTTCTCCATGAGAGAAGGCTCAGTTCCTGCCTCCTGAGAGGTGGCCCTTGATTTTGACTCTGATTCTTCTCAGTTAACTTGTCAATAAGGAGACAAAAGAAACAGTTTGCTTGGCAAAGAATTCTTAACCATAAGCCTGAACTGTTTTCAATCTCTCTCTCTAAGTGGCATGGTGTTTCTGTCTATCTGGATTTCCTTCCTTCCTGTTTCCACCTATCACTTACCTCTCCTTCCTTCCTTCCCTTCTTCTCATTTCCATCTCCTTCTTTCTTTCCTTCCTTCCTCTCATTTTCATCTCCTTCCTTCCATCCATCCTTCCTTCCTCTCATTTCCATGTCCTTCCTTCCTTCCATCCTTCCTTTCATTTCCATCTCCTTCCATCCTTCCTTCCTTTCGTTTCTTCCTCATTTCCATCTCCTTCCTTCCTTCCCTTTCCTCCCTTTTATTTCCATCTTCTTCCTTTCTTCCATTCCTTCCTTCCTCTCATTTCCATCTCCTTTCTTCCATCCTTCCTTCCCTTCCTTTCATTTCCATCTCTTTCCTTCCTTCCTTCCTCTCATTTCCATCTCCTTCCTTCCTTCTATCCTTCCTTCCGTTTCCTTCCTCTCATTTCCATCTCCTTCCTTCCATCCCTTTCCTTCCTGTCATTTCCATCTATTTCCTTCCTTCCTTTCATTTCCATCTCTTTCCTTCCTTCCTTTCATTTCCATCTTCTTCCTTCCTTCCTCTCATTTCCATCTCCTTCCTTCCTTCCTCTCAACAACAAAGCAAAAGCTATGACTAGGTAAAACCACTTTCACTATCGCTTGTACTGAAAACCTTCAGTCGCTCTTGCCTGCTGGGTCCCAAAAACCTGCGTTCACTTTCTCTCCTTTTACAACGGACTCGGGTTCACCCTGGCTCGGCTCTTGAGCCTGAACCACGACCGGCGCCTCGTGCCAACCCGGAACCCGGGCGCGGCGAGCCTTAGCTTGCAGGCTGCCCTCTCCGGTGGAAGCGGCGGAGGCGCGCCAAAAGGCCCGAAAGCAAAACCCTCCCAAGGCGCGCAGTGGAGGGGGTAGGTGGTCCGGCCTTAGGGTCCCCTTTCCCGGAGGAGAAGAAGGGAGCACGCAGCGCCCGCCCGCTCCCCGCCTCTCCAGCCAACCGGGCTTGCGCGCAGGATGCGGGTGGGTGCAGCTGCGGCTCTCCAAAGCGCGTGGCTAGGTTCGGTTCGGCTCTACGTGGCCAGTTTGGACCTAGAACCTAGCCTCCCCCTGCAGCCCGTTTCTTCCGAGCGAGCCCTTTGCTTGCTTGCTTGCTTGCTTGCTTGCTTACTTTCCAAACGATCGTTCCCTCCGCCTCCTCCGGTCTGGGCTGCTTCCGCACGCCTTCCTCCTCCCGGGCGGAGCGTAAAGATGGGCGGAGCGCTTCCCCGAAGCCGGGAGTCTCTGGGCGTGTGCAGAGCGCCTCCCCTTGCTTGGCCCGATGGAAGTGGACTTTGGAGTCGAAGCAAAGAGTCGGCCGCATCGCTGCCCCGGGGAGGTTGGCATTGCAAAACTGGCTGCCAAAGAAAGAACTCAGGGGCAGGGAGCTGGAGAAGGAGCGGAGCGGCAGCGGCATTAAGGAGCAGGAAGATCTTAGCCATGGTTAATTGACTAAGCCGGAATCAAACAGCATATGCTAAACTCTAAACCAGAATAGCTGGATTGATATATTCAGCCCGTGTTTCTCAACCGTGGCAATTTGTGTGGGCTTCAATTCCCAGAAGTCTCCAGCAAGGCTGGTTGCAGAATTCTGGGAGTTGAAGTCCATCTATGCTAGCTGGGGAATTCTGGGAATTGAAGTCTAACGAAGCTGGCTGGGGAATTCTGGGAGTTGGCATCCACGCAACCTTCAAGTTGCCAAAGTTGCGAGGCAATGATTTAGGCTAAGAGAGAAACAAACAAACAAACCACATCCTGGTTTATTGGTTGTGTGCATGCAGCTTGTGGGCTTAACCCTTTGCCCCTCCACCGCTTCCAGCCATGCATAACCAATCTCGGGGGGGGTGTGTGTGTGTGTGTCCCAGAATGGAGAAGTGGGTCTTCCCCAAAACAGAACCATTCAGTCGAAAAACCAATCGTCCGTTAAAAGGGGGCTTTTAATACATGGACTCAGTGATTAATTGGCAACATCTTTTTAGAGTTGATCAAAATGTCCCTAATTAATTCGGCCGATTTGCCCAATATAGCAAATGTTAATTTAAACCTCATTGATTTAAGGAGCACTGATTCATACTTGGAGGCATGTCGCTGAGATTAACGGCCCTTATTTTCTTTCCTGAAAACCGCAGATCTTTAATTTCAATATGATTTATTTGCAGGGCTGATGGGCTGGAGAAGGCGAGGGGGAGGGAGCTGCCTGCTCCCAGGGGTTGACGGACAGAAATGAAGGCAAAATCGAGATGAAGTGCTTTCGAACAGAAATAAGTCATGCGAGAAGAGAACCAGAAAACGTAACAGGTTTTGGGGAGGGGGAGAAAACATCCTCAATTCAGAAATTATTGTACAGAAACTTTCTGAGAAGCTTTCCCTCCAGCCGAGAAAATGCTTGAAAACTATTCCACGGTGGTATTGAATTTTTTTTTTTTTTTAAAAAAAGTCTTAGCCAACTTGTTCAAGACGAAAATGGAAAAAACATGTTCAGGCGGGCATTCCTCTTTTGCTGCCTTCTAGGGCTGTTTGGACTGCGTCTCCCAGAGTTCCAAGCGAGGCTGGCTAGGAATCCTGGGAGTTGAAGTCCCTGCACATCTGGCGGGCCAGTGAGGAAACCTGGCGGGAGAACATTGGCACTGTAATTCCCCTAGAGGGCGGCAGAGTTCCATAGAAAAGCACATCATTGCTTAACCAGGAGTGCCTTGTTATCAGCATCGTCCTGCTGGCTGTGGATTATGGTTCTGAATCTCGGTTAGCAATCTTGGTTTGTCTTCATACGTTCTGGAAAGGGGGCTGAGGATCCCACCTCCTTTCTTTTTTTTTTTCACCGTTAAAAGCCTTCCCTGATCCAGTGTTTCTTAAACTTGGGCCCTTGGAAGATAGCTGGGCTTCTTCAACTCCCAGAATTCCCCAACCTGGCTGGGGAATTCTGGGAGTTGAAGTCCACCCATCTTCAAGGAGCCAAGGTTGAGAAACACTGCCATAATGTTTATTTTGGCAGGGATGGTAACGTCAACCCATGGTCATGTCATGGCTTGTCCACAAATTATGATCAAACCCAGGTCGGTTTCTTTGATAAACCACAACTGAGCGTAGTTGCAGAAATGCAACTGTTGGGGTGAAAGCCCCCCTCTTCCCCCCTCCTCTTACAACAGAAATCATATCTTTTGAAGATGGGGAGAAAGCTCACCCATCAGTTTCTGAGCTCCAGCTAAAACAGTCTCCCCATTCAGGAAGGCCAGATCTGGGGAGGGGTCTTCCTCCCTGAATTGGTGAGTCATGCTTCTTTTAATACAAACCCCCCCTCTTCTCTCTCCCCCTCCTCCTTTCTTTAGTCCTGGTTTGGCTGAGATGATCACGGAGGAGGGAAAAATATGCGCTAATGGGAAATTGATCCTGCCCTGGCATCAAGAGTGAGTCACCCTGTGGGAGGGGGAATTAGACCGATTTTATTTTGCAGAAGCTTAGCTAGTTACAGAATAGCGTTGGGGGGCACCTTGGAGGACTTCTAGTCTAACCCCTGCTCAAGCAGGCGACCCTATAATACCAGTGATGGCTAACCTTTTGGGGCTCCTGTGCCAAAAATTGTGCGTGCGCTTGCAACACTTGCACTCGTGTTCCAGCACCCAGAAGGCAATGCATGCCCCCCATGCCCCCTATGCAAGCCTGTGTAATACCCACCCACCCACCACCACCACCCCCTCACTTCAGCTGATTTTCAGCCGGTTTGAAGCCTTTTTCAGTCTCCCAAAGGCTTGAGGAAGGCTTCTGCAGGCTTTGCAGGCCGAAAACTAGCCCCGTTTCATCACTTCCGGTATTTTCAGAAAATCAGGAAGTGACGAAACGGGGTTAGCTTTCGGCCTGCAAAGCCTGCAGAAGCCTTCCTCCAGCCTTTGGCAGACCGAAAAAGGCCTCAAACCAGCCAAAAATCAGCTGTGAGGCGCACACATGCGCAGTGAGATAAGTTGGCTGCAGCTCGTGAGCCGGCACAAATAGCTCTGCGTGCCACAGGTTCACCATCATGGCCCTACCCCATTTCAGACAAGTAGCTGTCCAGTCTCTTCTTCAAAGCCTCCAATGATGGAGCACCCACAACTTCTGGTGGCCACCCGTTCCTTCGATCAATTGTTTGAATTGTTGTTAGTTCCAGGTTGCTTCTCTCTTTGATTAATTTCCATCCGTTGCTCCTTGTGCTGCCTTCAGGCAGGAGGAGAAAAAGGCAACAGCCCAACTTGGTCTGAAAAGCAAAGCCTGAGGACCCATTTCTGAATTTCCTTCCCTCTCACCGTGAAAGGGTGTATTTTTAATAAGCTCTGGGATGTAGCTTTCAGTATGTTTTGCAAACTCAAACTATGAGCCTCCTCCTTCCTGGGTCAGATCTCAGCCCCAAGTTATCCACATGAGCACCAGCCAAACTTCCTTAATTTTATCTCTGTAAAAAGTTAGCAACCACCCCGCTCCTAGAAGAATGAAATATTCTAGGAAATATTAAAAGGGTAGGATATTTTCCCTAAAAGAAAAATAGAAATCTTAAGGGACACAGAAACTCAACCCCAGCTCCCTGCCCCTCAGCAGATATTTTGGTTTCAGCCAATCTACAAGGCAAAAGACCTTCAGCTCCAGGAGGATGGGATTAACCTTCAGGGCAAAGCCATTCAGCCACAATAAGAATTGCATTGCATCAGCCCAAGTTTCAACCAAGCTTGACTCAGAAAACCTACAAAGTTAGCTATGACCCCTGCATAGCCCCATGGGAGTCTGACAGCAACCAATAGAATACACTGCCCTCGTCACAGGAACAGGAAGCTCAAGGGCAAAGCCGAAGAGAAGATATAAATACCCCTCAGTCTCAACTCCATGGGGTCAGTTGCCCAGACCTAAAACCCATGTGGTTCTGCTTCATCATTAAACCCTCTTTCCAATCAGCCTCCATGTTTCCAGTGTCTTCCTCCCCACTTGGAACTGAACCAGATGGATTTTTCTTCCAACATCTCTTTATCCTCATCCCCTCTGGTTTACAAAATCAAATGAGAACACCTTCCCAACCGCGTCCACGGAGACCGAAATATTGGCAGGGATGGGCATCTGTGTGACAGTCTCCTCTGCTTCCCCTCTTCCTTTCCCTCAAATTGCTGGGATCCACCAGGATTATTGGTTAGCCTGGCTGGACTTCTGCTCAGTATTATTTTAGACCCAGTGTGGGGTTGCTGTTGAACGCTGGGTGATTAATGATGGCATTAATCATCCTACCGGTTCTTGCCTGCCATATTTCAATTAAATTGTAAACTTGTGCTGGAGATCAGTCATTAACTCTCCAGGCATGAGAAATGGTTCTTCGGGCCTATTTGGAACATCCCATCACAGCTGCATATTGAAAATACGGCCTTTTCTCTCCCTGAACAAAATATTGCAAAGGGCGGCGGGGGGTGTGTGTGTTAGTATCCCCGGGGCTGTTCCAGCAAGGGATTTTTTTTTCCCTCTGAAATAGCTATTTGCCGTTAAAAGTAAGAATTAAAACAGTAATAGTTTGTTTGAGATCACTGTTTTCCAAACTTGAATTTGAATTTTTTATTGTCATTGTACGTGTACACACGGTATACATACAATGAAATTCACATCACCCCCAGAGACCAGACTCAATATGCACACACACACAAAACAATCCTCAAACACACACATCACCCACCAAAATTCCCCGCCCCCTAAAAACACACAAGCACCCACTCAACAGACCAAGTAATACTATCCAACAGCTCACTGATGGTGGCCCTTAAGTTCATTGTTAAGGGCAATTATAGCTCTGGGATTAAAAGCTGTTCAGAAAATGTGTCGTCCGAGTTTTAATTGTTTCTGTATCTTCTGCCAGAAGGCAACAATTCACAAAGATTGTGAGCAGGATGGGAAGAGTCTCTGAGAATGTTGTGCAACTCGATTGCAGGAGGTATGATTTCAGCAACCGAGTGGTCAATGTCTGGAACTCACTACCTGACTCTGTTGTCACCTGCTCAAACCCCCACTCCTTTACCCTCAAACTAACCTCTATTAACCTCACCCCATTCATAAGAGGTCTGTAAGGGGCATGCATAAGTGCACAATCGTGCCTACCATCCCTATCCTATTGTCCCCAATTATCAGTTCCTATTTCTTATATTTAAACTTATATTTATTCTTGTTTCTGTTATATTGTAAGCTTTTGACAAATAAATAAATACAAATAAATAAATTTCCTTAAACAGTGAGATGTGAAGATGTCATCCAAGGCTGGTAGTTGGAGCCCAATGATATTCTGGGCAGTTTTAATAATTCTCTGTAGAGCCTTTTTGTCCGGTAACATGGGTGGACTTCAAATTGCGGTGTTGGAGAAGACTCTTGAGAAGAGTAGAGTAGAGTAGAGTAGAGTATAGGAATAAAGAATAGAATAGAATATAGAAGAATAGAATAGAATAGAAAATATGGAATGGAATAGAATAGAATATGGAAGTAAAAATGGAATAGAGTAGAATAGAATAGAATAGAATAGAATAGAATAGAATAGAATAGAATAGGAGAGAATAGGAGAGAATAGAATATAGGAATAAAGAATAGAGTGGAGTGGAGTGGAGTGGAGTGGAGTGTAATCAAATGTATCTCCCACCCCATTTCTGTTTCTCCTTATCCATGAGGTCTGGAAACCTGATCCCCTGAAACCAACTTCGATCCTCCTGCTTTCTGTTCCTGTGGCCTCCCCTGATGCCAGGATGCCACAATAGAAACCCTGCAGGCACCCAGAGTTTGCTCTGCAGATTTTGGAAGTCAAAAGCCTTCTGCAAAGACCGTGAGATCTCTTCCTTCCCATGTATAAATCCACCTTCCATCCTGCTTGGACTGAATATCTGGAACTGAATGGATTCCTTCCTCTATGGCAGTTGCCATTTCCCAGAGCCCCTCATCCTTCTCTCTCCCCCATCCCCCTGGTTTGCTTCTATATTAAAAATAGGTTTATGTCATTTTTATTTAATCAAAGGGTTCATTAAAAGAGAATCAAAGCAGCATGGAAGAACCAAAAACAGCAACCACCTCTAGAGGAAGAAAGTATGAAATCGTGGTTAGATACATCAGTCAAAGGCTTGCAGGAAGCCAAGCCTAACCGTTTCCCAATTAAAGGAGGAGAGAGAAATAAAGATGAGTGAATAGGAAATATCTCTTTTTTGTGTGTTTCTTCTGCAGTCCCACTGGAGCTGCACAACGTCACACACATTAGGGACCTGGTGAACTTGTTTAATGCATTTTCGCTTCTCTCCCACCTGCCACAGTTCTCTAAATTGCCATAATTTCATTTCCCAGCTTTGCACGGAGACTCAACTCGTGGCATCGCCCCACTCCGCCCTGCCAAAAAGGAAGATAAAGAATGTTAATATTCTTCGTGGTGATTCCTAACTCCTCCAAATCCCCAAATTGTTTCCCCCAAGTGTCAGGCCATTAGCAAGTTTGCAGAGTCCTGAGGCTCTGCTGCAAACTTATCCAATGATTCCTTGGGAGGGAAGGAAGGCAGGAAGGAAGGAAGAAGGGCGGGCATGATGGAAAGCATCACGCTAGTCCTCAGTGACCTGGGCAAGAGGAAATGCAATTTGGGAAGAAAAGCCGTCCTGGTTTTTCAATATGATCTGGGTAGGAACAAGATCCTTCTTTGGGGGGGTGGGGTGTTTTTATCTTGGGTGATTAAAAGGAATTGAGACAAACTCAGAGGATTCCATAAGGATTTGGGCAGGAGGGCTGTGAGGGGTAGGGAAGGGGTAGAGCAGGATGAATAAACTTCAGTAGGACATTTGTCAGGGTTCCGAAGATTGCCCTAATCTTGCAGTGATGGAGCCACCCACAACTTCTGGTGGCAAGCCGTTCCACTGGTTCATTGTTCTGACTGTTAGGAAGTTTCTCCTTAGTTCCAGGTTGCTTCTCTCCTTGTTCAGTTTAATTGGGGCTAGAATTTCCATTGCTAAGCGAAATATTTATGAAACGAGTCACATCCAATTTTGCCACTTTTTCCACGGGGGTTAAGCGAATCCCTGAATGAATCAGATGGTTGTTAAGCAAATCTGGCTTCCCCAACTGGCTTAGCTTTCGGAAGCCGGCTGGGAAATTCACAAACACGATCACAGGACCCCAGGATGCAGCAATCATTGTCACCATTCCCCATGGCTGCCTGGGGAATTCTGGGAATCGAAGCCCATTTACCTTCAAGGTAACCAAGGTTGCGAAAACCCTCCGCTAGACGAAATTGCTCCCCCACAAGCGTTGTAAAAAAAAAAAAAACTCTTCCCAAGTTGGATCTTGAACACAGAGTAGAATCAAGGGCGGTTTTTCTCCCCCATTTTGTTCCCTGCTCCTCCATGAGGTCCGGAAACTTGATCCTTCGAAATGAACTCAGATCCTCCAGTTTTCTGCTCCCGTGGCACATTTCAATGCAGAAGGATATTTTTTGCAAGGAAGGATAACCCTGTTGCATCTTCTCTTCTCCCCTCGGCTGGATTCGGCTGGATTACGCCAATGCTCTCTACATGGGGCTCCCCTTGAAGAGCACCTGGAGGCTCCAGCTGGTGCAAAATGCGGCCGCACGGGTGGTGTTGAGGGCTCCTCGGGGCTCCCATGTTATGCCACTTTTGCGCGAGCTGCATTGGCTCCCGGTGGCCTTCCGGGTGCGATTCAAGGTGTTAGTGACCACCTTTAAAGCGCTCCATGGCTTGGGGCCTGGGTACTTACGGGACCGCCTGCTGCCACCATCAGTCTCTCACCGACCAGTGCGCTCTCATAGAGCGGGCCTCCTTGGGGTACCACCAGCTGGACGGCTGACGGCCCCGAGGGTTCGGGCCTTCTCTCTGAGAGCCCCCTTCTTCTGGAACAAATTGCCCCTGGAGATAAGGACCGTTCCCGACCTGTTGACCTTCCGGCGCGCACTAAAAACCCACCTATTCCATCTAGCTGGTCTGGCCTAGAGTTATATAAAATGGTTATAAATTCGACTTTTAAACGTTTTTTTTCTAATTCCCCACTCTTAATCTCTTAAAGCCTATCTATTTAATTCTTTTAATTTATTTTAAAAATTTATTATATTTGTATTTATATGTTTTTATCTCGCTGTGAACTACCCTGAGTCCTTAGGGAGAGGGATCAATCAATCAATCAATCAATAAATAAATTTGCATTCACCCAGCGGGCAGCAATTATCCATCAACGGGATGGGGAGAGACACGAAAAGTTGTGTCCTGCTTGCTTAGGATGCTGCTTGGTTCTTCTCCACTGCTGTTCCTTCTAAAGTGCTGACATTTCTGTACCACACAACTTGTTTATCGTTGCCGGAGCCAGATGCTCTCCAGTGTACCTTATCCGGTTTTTGCATGCTGGCTTAACCGGGCCCAGAAAGGGATTTCTCATTTGCAAACCTAATTAATAGTAATAAGCCATGCTTGGTGCGTGATGACAATAATATCCATGATGGCACGGACGGGGAGGCGGTGGGAGGTTTGCAGTCTGGTCTCTGCTTTCTCCCCTGTGTGGAGTTGGAAGCCTTTTATTGCCCAATTTACAGAGACGATGTCCCCCAAAATTGCCTAAAAAGATCAACATGCAGCCATCGGTTTTGCCAATAAAGGACTGCCCACCTGTAGCTGGAATGGGCACCTTCTGTGCCCTGACAAGGGGACCATCAACAGGCTTGGAGAAATAGCAATAGGCCCAAGACTTATATACTGCACTCTAACACTGTGCCACTGTGGCCCTTCCTTCCTTCCTTCCTTCCTTCCTTCCTTCCTTCCTTCCTTCCTTCCCACTTAGCACTTAAAATTATATACTGCTCCACGGTGCTTTACAGCCCTCTGATCGATTTACAGAATCAGCCTCTTGCCCCAACAATCTGGGTCCTCGTTTTACCCACCTTGGAAGGATGGAAGGCTGAGTCAACCTTGAGTTGGTCAGGATCGAACTCCAAGCAGTAGGCAGAGTCAGCCTGCAATAGCAATAGCGCTTGGACTTATATACCACTTCACAGTGCTTTTACAGCCCTCTCTAAGCAGTTTACAGAGTCAGCCTCTTGCCTCCAACAATCTGGGTCCTCATCTTACCAATCTCAGAAGGACGGAAGGCTGAGTCCACCTTGAGCCTGGTGAGATTCGAACTGCCAAATTGCAGGCAGCCGGCAGGCAGCAGAAGGAGCCTGCAGTACTATGCTCTAACCACTGTACCACCAAGGCTCACGTCGAAGTACAAATAAAAACTAATTTTGTTGTGGAATGGATTTATTCATCTTCAGCTCATGGTTTGCTGGAGATGCTTGACTACCCTCCGTATAGGGAACCGGGAGGAGGAGTGGGTCTCCTGTTGGCCATCATTCCTTCTCTCCCCACCACTAGGAAATGGGTGGGCTGCTTCTTTCCTTCTTGTTATACTGCACCAAGCACCAATTAGACACCTTGCACAATAAATAATAATAAATAAAGATAATGCCAGCAGCGCAGAGCAATTAGCCAAGTGTATTTGGTTAAGCAATGTGAGTCAGCCCGGGAATCGTCTTTGGGATGTGCAATTATTTTGACTCACATCACAGGCCCGGAAGGGAGATTTTGTTTTTCTATTTCATAGCCCCTAATTGCTCAGATTGGAGGTGGGCTGGGCATCATTGTTAAGTTAATTTCTGTAGGAAAGAAGACTAGGGGGGAAATATTTAGAGGAGGAGGAGGAAGGAGGAAGAGGAAGGGGGGAGGAAGGAGGAGAAGGAGGAAGGAGGAAGAGAAAGGGAGAGGAAGGAGAAGAAGAAGAAGAAGAAGAAGAAGAAGAAGAAGAAGAAGAAGAAGAAGGAAAAGAAAGAAAGAAAGAAAGAAAGAAAGAAAGAAAGAAAGAAAGAAAGAAAGAAAGAAAGAAAGAAAGAAAGAAAGAAAGAGGAAGGCAGATTTGTAAAAGGTGGCGGCTAGAAAGCCAGAATGATTACAATCCTAAGATAAAAGGATGTGCAAATGAGGAGCAGGGGAAATGCTGCTTATTTAGCAGCTGATTGGACTCCGACTAGGAAGAGAAGGAAGGCCAGTTCAACAAAAGAGGAGCAAATGTGACCAGGGAGATCAGGACAAAGCCTTCTCTGCTTCCCTGGACACTCATGGCCGGCTGGGGAATTCTGGGAATTGAAATCCACCCATCTTAAAGCGGGGAAACTCTGGTATCTGTGTTCCACCAACAGGAACACACCCTGCTTCAGAACCCACCCAGATAAAAGGATCAGGCTCCGAACATCTGGCCGAAGGAAGAACAAACATCTGTCTCTCCCCAGGTAGCTCCAGCCTCCATTTGCAAAAGAGACCCTCTCTTTACCCACAGGGCTGAAGGCACCGAGCCAGGAAAACAACAACAATGACAATAACAGTGCGAGACTCTCCGCTTAGCCCCTTGCAAGAGAAATCTTTCACCGAGAGCAGCAAGCAAGAGAGAGGAACAAGAGACGGAGCCATGGCAGTTGACCTGAGCATCAGGCTAAGTGCCAGCTCGGCATGGGAGCTGTTTGCAAGTCAGCTCTTGATTCAATAGCCGTCCCCTTTAAATTGACTTTACAGGAGTCCTGGGCATCTGGACTGATGGGGACGACGTGGCTTGTTCCCTCCGACTATGCAGCTTCCCCGAACAAGAAAGTCCCGCCGGCTCCCAGGCCATAATTTATTTATTCGGAATTATTTCTCCCAAGCTCTCCTTTCTTGCCTGTTTGCTTTCTTCCAGCCTTCCTGTCTCTGGAGAGAGAGAGAGAGAGAGAGAGAAAGAGAGAGCAGCAGGAAAGATCTTCGCCTGCAAAGAACGGATAACATCGGATGCTTGCTAAATCGACTGGCCATCGAGAGACTTTGTGAGACCCTATTTAATCATGGCTGCACCCAGGGAAGCAAGCATGCTGCTTGCAGACGGTCAAGAGATCTGCTGGTACCTTTGGAGGCTGACCCATTTACACCAACATGGCCTCTTCGGAGGCACAAAATGTTATCCCCGCGCATGTTGAGTGCCCCTCCGATGCTGGAATCGGTACATGCGTGCAGTGGCAGGGAGAAAAACAAGCAGTTAAAATCAGAAGCCATAAAACGCAGGCTGGAGAATCGGTTCTGGAAAAAGCTTAACTGGATGCACAATAAAATAATTAAGACAAAACAGGCTGGAAGCTACTGGGGAATGTCTGGGGAATTGGAGGTTGACCTGCAAAGATTTCTGCCTCCTCGCGGTTCCCTGTTGACAATAATAAAGTCCTCACCCCAGAATAAGACTTAAGCGTAAAATAAACCAAGATGGGAAAGGAAGATAACCTGCTTTTGCAATCGAAAAACAAATGTCTATGGAGGTTCTCAGCCCTCCAGGTCCTGGTTGTCCCAAAGGTGCTTTTGTGAAGAGGCAACTGGACTTTCTGCTTTTTCTTTGAAGATGTTTCACTTTTCGTCCAAAAAGCTTCTTCAGATGAGAAATGAAACATCTTCAAAGGAAACTCAGAAAGTCCAGTTGCTTCTTGATAAAAGCACCTTTGGGACAACTGAAGAGTAATGCATCCACATTTTAAAAAATTCTTGGGGTAGACAGAACATCTTGGCTTCCTTTCGCGACTATCGTTGGTCAAATTTGGCCTTATCAAGATTTGCAGTTCCACCAATTTCCTTGAAATCTGCCATCCTGTTGCATTCTTGTTGGCCCTTTGAGTTGTGGCCGGGACTTCCAGCTTCTGGGTGGTCTTAGGGTTTGTTGTTGAGCTTTAAGGGTCTCCTTAAGCTCTCTAGTTTTCTCCAGCTGCTTTAGATGGATCATCTAATTCAGGGGTTGGATTCAAAAATCCCAGCAACTGGTTCACTTCTTGGTTGCTGGGTGGGCGTGGCCTACCAGAACTTCCAGAAGGGCCATTTTTCACCTTCCCCAGGGTCTGGAGGCTTCCCTCGGGCCTCTGGGAGTGCAAAAACTGTCTCCCCCGGCCTCTGGAGGCCTTCCAGAAGCTGGAAACAGGCCTATTTCCGGACTTCTGGAACGTCCATTTTGGCCCATTCTTTGCCCTCCCAGAGCCTCGCACAGACTCTGCATCCAAAACGGACTGTGTGCAGACTCCTGGGAGGGGTGGGAAGGGGTGGGACAGGCCAGCCGATCGGTTGAACTACCACTTCGGCAAACCAGATGTAAATTTAACACCCGGTTCGCCCGAACCGGTCTGAACCGGTAGAATCCCACTCCTGATCTAGTTCTTCCTTGGTGACCCCCAGACTGATCCCTCAGGTCTAGTTCTCAGTGGCTGCTTCTCTGCAGGCTACTAAATCCATCTGCAAAATCTTTTTCCTCCTTCTTTTCAGGGCCTGCCACAAGTCAAGCGTGAAGGAGCCACGGAGACATGGTCTCCAGGAAGCCCGGCTTAAAGGCTGAACAATAGAGAGGTTTTATTGTTGAGCAACGAAAGATCTGCAGGAAAACCACCAAGCTCAGAGAGCACCAGGGACCCAACAGTTCATCCCTGAGCTCAACAAATATTCCCTCCCCTTGGTAAGATCTTGGAGCCCCTGCTTACAAAACCACGGGGGTATCTTCCCATGCGGTCGGCTCCTGTAGCATGTTTCTTCTCTCCTGCAGGAAAATCCAGGGGGCAGGAGAAGAGTGTTCGTAGAAGGCGTTGGTGACTATTGTGGGACTTTTCATTCCACGATGAAGTCTCTGGAAGAGTTTCTGGTGCCCAACAACCCGAAGGAAAAAAAGGCACTTGGTTCAACTGGTCCCTGATCTCCACGGAGTGTGAGGCCCCTTTTTGCCTTTGAAAGGATGCCGGGTAAAGGCTCATTAGTTTTAAGACAGCTCTTTTCTACGGCTATCATTTTTAATTAGGGAAGCCATTGAGCTGGCAAAGTTCTCCTGCTGGAGGCTAAAGACAGAAACGGATGGCATTTCTTTGCTGGCATCGCCTGCCGTGTGTCCCGCAGAGGATGACGGGCCTCTGACTTTCATGAAAGGAGGTCCGAGTCTGAGGGTGGGAATGGACCTCTGCCAAACGTTGCAATGGTCAGAACAGACGTCCGTTCCTCCTCCCTGGTCAGGCAGCTGGGTGGCTGGTCTCCCCAGTATCTGGGGACACTGTAGAACAGACATCAATACAATTGAGCGAGTCCAGGGGTATTTCAGGAGAAGAGTCCTCCACTCCTCTGCTTGCAATAGAATCCCTTAGGCCACCAGGCTTGAAATTTTGGACCTGGACAACCTCGAACCGTGATGGTGAACCTGTGGCACACAGGTGGCATGCAGAGGATGTGAGCCTCAGGCAAATTTACCTGACTGCACCTCTTAGCTGATTTTCAGCTGGTTTGAGGCCTTTTTTGGCCTCCCAGAGGCTTGAGGGAAGCCTCTGCAGCCTTTGTAGGCCGAAAACCAGGCCTGTTTCGTCACTTCCTGTATTTCTGGAAATACCGAAAGTGATGAAACGGGCCCATTTTTCGGCCTACAAAGGCTGCAGAGGCTTCCTTCGAGCCTCTAAGAGGCTGATAAGGGCCTCAAACAGGCTGAAAATCAGCAGGGAGGCGCAATGCAGGTAAGGGGGCACCGGGGGATGTGTGAGGGGGGAATTGTACGCCCATGCTCAGGGGGCATGGGGAAGGCCCACACACATTGCTTTCTGGGTGCTGGCACGCGAGCACAAGTGTGTGCAATTTTTGGCACAGGAGCCCAAAAAGGTTAGCCACCACTGACCTAGAACTGTGCCGCCTACGGTCTGACCTAAGCTTAGTGCACAAAATTGTCTGCTACAACATCCTACCTGTCAATGACTACTTCAGCTTCAACCGCAATAACACACGGGTAAACAATAGATGCAAATTCCAAGTAAACCGCTCCAAACTCGATTGCAGAAAATACGACTTCAGCAATAGAGGGGTCAATGCCTGGAACTCACTCCCCAACTCTGTTGTTACATCCTCAACCCCGCCCAAAACTTTAACCTCAAACTGTCTACCGTGGACCTCACTCCATTCCTAAGAGGTCCTTAAAGGGGGTGTGCATAAGTGCACCAGCGTGCCCCACTGTCCCTGTCTTACTGTCCCCATTCATTTGTACTCATTGATTATGTCTATACTTATACCTGTTTATACTTATATGTTTAAGAACCTCTGCGGTGCAGTGGTCAGAGTGCAGTACTGCAAGCTACTTCTGCAGCCAGCTGCCTACAGTTTGGCAATTCAAATCCCACCAGGCTCAAGGTTGACTCAGCCTTCCAACCTTCTGAGGTGGGTAAAATGAGGACCCAGATTGTTGGGGGCAAATAGGCTGACTCTGTAAACTGCTTAGAGAGGGATGTAAAGCACTATAAAGCGGTATATAAGTCTAAGTGCTATTGCTATATGTTATGTTCATACATATACTTGTTTTCTCATACATGCTTGACAAACTAACTAACTAAATAAAATAAATAAATAAACAAACAGTCAGAAGGAGAATCAAGGGAGGCTCCAATCAAGATCACGTGAAGTGTTAATTCCACCTTATAAGGCCTTGGCAAGACCCCACTTGGAATCCTGCATCCAGCTTTAGTCACCACGATGTAAAAAAAGATGTTGAGACTCTAGAAAGAGGGCAGAAAGAGCACCAAAGAGGATCAGGGGGCTGGAGGATAAAACATCAGAAGAACAGTTGCTGGAATTGGGTAGGTCTTGTTTAATGGAAAGAAAGACCAGGGGTGACATGAGAGCAGTCTTCCAATATTTGAGGGGCTGCCACGGAGAGGAGGGGGTCAATGTATTCTCCAAAGCACCAGAGAGCAGGACAAGAAGGAGGCAAGAAGGCAGGACAAGAAGCCACGGATGAAAACCAATCAAGGAGAGATGCAATCCAGAAAGGAGGAGAAATTTCCTGACAGTTAGAACAATGAAGCAGTGGAAGAAGTTGTGGGTGCTCCAACATTGGAAGAATAGAACAGAACAGAACAGAACAGAATACAATACAATACAATAGAATAACTTTATTGTCATTGTACAAGGACAACGAAACTCCGGATGCACCCCAGCAACTGTTTGCAATACAATAAAACCAAAGCACTTAAAGATGAAAATAAGAAAAATAGAGTACCACATCTCCCTTTGCAATTTGAGAGTGCAATGTCTATGAATATATACAAAATATACATCCAACACTGACTGTGACGCTTGCCAAGTGTAATACACAAGACATGGATTGTACTGTAATATGTTATTATACATCTGAATGAGGTATTGCGGTTTCACCTCTTTTCACATCTTAATAAGGTAGTGACTTAAATTTATTTGCAGTGCGGATGACCCAGGGAAGGTTTATAAGAAGAGATTGGACAACTATAGGGTCTCCTGCCTGAACAGAGGGTTGGATTAGAAGACCTCCAAAGTCCCTTCCAACTCTGTAATTTGATTATTCCACCTTAACATTGATGGATGGATGTTGTGCCATTAAGCCCCTGTCAACTCTGAACAGCCACATCCATAAATCTCTCCACCTTAACTGGTTGTTGATAATCGCCGGGCTCAATTGCCCGTTTCCAAGAGTCCCTTTTTCCTGACTAAGGAGAACGTGGCCTTCTTGGCTAGGAGGAGCAGATGCTGGGCTGACCATGCTGGGCTGACCGGTGCTGAGACAAGCGAGCAGGTTCCTGGGTCCTTTCCAGAAGGAAGGTGAAAAGCACTGCGGAAACCATCGCAAGAGGGAAGGACCCTCTGGAGAACCTCAAAAGCTCAATGGGCAAGCTGGGCCCTGGGTTCAGGAAGAGAGGAACTGGGCTGAGTACAGTAGTTGGAGAAAGGGAAGGAAGGAAGGAAGGAAGGAAGGAAGGAAGGAAGGAAGGAAGGAAGGAAGGAAGGAAGGAAGGAAGGAAGGAAGGAAGGAAGGAAGGAAGGAAGAATAGATGGAAGGAAGGAAGGAAGGAAGGAAGGAAGGAAGGAAGGAAGGAAGGAAGGAAGGAAGGAAGGATGGATGGAAGGATGGATGGATGGAAGGATGGATGGAAGGATGGATGAATGGATGGATGGAAAGAAGAAAGGAAGGATGGATGGATGGAAGAATGGATGGATGGAAAGAAGAAAGGAAGGAAGAATGGATGGATGGATGGAAAGAAGGAAGGAAGGAAGGATGGATGGATGGATGGATGGATGGATGGAAGGAAGGAAAGAAGGAAGGAAGGATGGATGGAAAGAAGGAAGGAAGGAAGGATGGAAAGAGGGAAGGATGGAAGGAAGGATGGATGGAAACAAGGAAAAAAGAAAGGAAGAATGAATGGAAAGAAGGAAGGATGGATGGAAAAAAGGAAAGAGAAGGAAGAAAGAGAGAGAGATAAAGAGTCAGGGATGGAGGGAAGGAAAAAGAAAGAAAAGAGGGAAAAAAAGGGGGGGGGAAGGAGAGGAAAGGAAAGGAGGTATGGATATAAGGAGGACATGTGTAAAATCCAGGTATCTACAAACTCATTCTGTTAAAAATGGCTAAAGGCCCTGTCAAGTCAAGCTTGAGTTTGGATGACCTCAAGGAAGCAAGCACGCCATTTCCTTGGCATCTCCAGCACAATGAATTTGCCGCCATTTCCTTCCAAGCTGTTTTCCAAGCTCTCCCCCTTCCAGCCCAAAGCTCTGATCTCGCTGCCTCCCCTTCAAAGCCCTTCCAGTCCCACCCAACTTCGTTTCTTCTCTGGGGCCAGCCAAGGCTGACCAAAGATGGGCCCTTTCTGGTCATTTCCTTTGGATAAAAGATGTCCCCCTCCTCCCATCATTTGGGGATGAAGTGCTGGCCCCTCTCGGTCCTCTCTCCTGAAGCTTCCAGATGGGACCTCTGTTATGGGGAAGCCACCAAGCCCGGCCAAAACCAATGAATACTCACGAGCTCCTGGAAGACATATGAGAAGATTTAGTAGGGAAGACCAGCGAAAACTGCTTCGTACAGCAGAGTCAGGGAGTTTGATTGCCAAGGGTATATTTAGAAAGCCTGAAATCAATATTAACTTAATGCAGTTTATTCTGCCAATAGCAACCTTGAGCCATAAAAAAGCTGGCCTCACTCCCAAATTTGCCTGGGACCCATTCGAAACCCCACCACATCCACCACTGGATGTCATCCTTGCTCTAAACAAATGGCTTTCTCGATTCCCAGCATCCAACTGTAGCCGCTTTGAAATCCTTCTTGACAAGAAGGTTTGAGGCCCGTTTGATTTATCGTGTCCATCCGTTCTCCTCTTCCTCCTTTTGAAGTTTACATCAGAGCCAAGGGGATTCCAGGAATTTTTTTTTTTTAATGCAAAATGTCAGGAACCTGTGAGTCCAGGGGTGGGATTCTACCAGTTCGCACTTATTCGCTAGTTGTTAACATCCTAAGCAGTTCGGAGAACCAGTTGTTAGCAGAAATGACTGGCCTAATCCTGTAAGGAAGGCAGGAAGGAAACATTCTGGTGTTGCTTACAGAAACTGCCTCTCCATTAACCTCCGTTACATTCTTGGCAGGACTAGACTTCCTGTCTCAGGAACCTCTCTGGAGTTTTTTCCCCTCCTTTACTGGTACTTTGCTTGTGTGGAGTGACCATTTAAAGTTACAATGGCACTGAAAAAAGTGACTTATGACCCTTTTTCACACTTACGACTGTTACAGTCATGAGAGGCCAGGCGAGGAGATGCGTGCCTCGATGTGAGTGATATTGAGTTGGCCACACCCAGCCAATAACATGACCACCAAGCCACGCCCACCAACTAACCCATGCCCACAGAACCGGTTGTTAAAATATTTGAATCCCACTCCTGTGTGAGTCAGTTTCTTTGCTATATTCAGTTAGAAAACCAGGGGAGGAGGGGGGGATGCATTATAATGGGGTTTTCATAAACCGTCAAGGGCTCCTGGATTTTTGGTAAGGTAAGCAGGGAGTTGGAGTGAGCAACATCAAGGACTGTAGAATCATTGTAATCACTCAAGCAAGTCAGCCCAGGAGCAGACTACAAAACCAAGGTGCTAGAAGAAGGGAAGACACAGTTAAAAAGAAGTAAGCAAGCCAAAGTCCTTCTGTGTTTGCCCCCCCCCCCCTGTCGTTGTGACAGATGGAATGTAGCTGTCATTGCTGGGTGGCCCTGGTCTGAAAAATGGCAGAGATAGAAGTAGGAAAAAACTGTGATTCCTCCAGCCTTCTCACTTCTATCTTGTCTTCCTCTGTAAATATAATTGTGTGGCTCAGATTGCTGAGATTCTTCCTCCTCTTCCTCTCCTCCTCCTCCTCCTCCCCTCCTCCTCCTCCTCCTCCTCTTCCTCTCCTCCTCCTCTTCCTCTCCTCCTCCTCCTCTCCTCCTCCTCTTCCTCTCCTCCTCCTCCTCTCCTTCTCCTCCTCTTCCCCCCTCCTTTTCCCAACATTTTCTGCTCCAGAATTAAAGCGCAGGCCTTCCCCCCCCCCTCCCTCAACCATGCTTGGATTTTTGACCATTTCATACCATCGCCCAACCAGCTGCCCACCCTTAACTGGCTCAGAAAATTCGCTGGGGCTTAAACACTGACCCCCAACCCTTTTGCAAAGAGCTTCTCTTTCTCTCTCTCTCTCTCTCTCCCTCCCTCGCAGATTCTCTGTCCATCTCTTCTGTCTTTCATAAACTTCAAAGTGGCCCTGAAATGCCTAATGCTGGTTGAAGGGGTCAAAAGTAATTTAATATCAGAGGACACCTTGAAGGAGGGTGACTGGAGATGACAAAAGAAAAAAATCTGGCCTGAACTTTGGTCAGAGAAAATTTTTCCACCTTCTCTTTCATCTTTATGTGCTCGCCACTAAATTACTCTCTCTTTGTTATGTCTCATTGGTTGTTTTTCATTGTTCCAGAAGAGCCATAAAAAAAAATATATCCAGGAGAGGTTGCCTGTTGCTGCAATCGGAATGTAAAACAAAATGAAAAATAAGATAGAAAGAAAGAAAGAAGGAAAATAAATCACCCTTGAATGGCAGGGCTGGGTTTTGCTGAGCAACAACTCATATGTGGGACTGCCTGGGGTCCCATAAATATTGCAGGCCGGTGCTTGTGAGGTTCCCTCTGTATCCACTGGACCCCATTTTCATTTTGTAACGTGGAAAAGAAATTGCTTCAGCCCAAATTCCCCTCATTTACAACTTCTGTTGCCTGAATTTCATAGGAGGGATTAGAGGCAGGGGAAGGAGAAGAGGGCAGAACTTCAGTTGTGGTTCTTCAACCAAGCTCCAAAGCTACACCTCAGTCCCATTTGCATTTCAAAACTCCTCCTCCTCCCCTCCTCCTCTTGGCAAACTCCTCTCTCTTCTAGCACTGATGATGCTACCTAGTTGGGTCATGAAACATTTCCAAGAAAACAAGTAATCTCAGAAAGCATCAAGGACCTCACAATTCCTCCTCCTCCTCTTCCTCTTCCTCCTCCTCCTCCTCTCTGCAAACTCCTCTCTCTTCTAGCACTGATGATGCTACCTAGTTGGGTCATGAAACGTTGGCAGGAAAACAACCAAGCTCAGAGAGCACCAAGGACCCCTTCTTACAACTCTTGAGCTGAAAATATTTTTCTTCATCACTTTCTTTCATCCCAAGTTGGCTTAAATTTCTGCTTGGTAACCTAAAGCTTTCTGAATGAAACTTACACTAGTTGTCATGGTTTCGTTTGGCTTGGCTGATAGGGAAGAAATGATCACCTGGGAGAAATATTTTTATTCATTATATATCAAGCTTGTTTGTTGCCAACATTCAGTAATGAAATTCTGCCCGGTTATGAACTCTTACGGGCAGGAGCTTCAAAGGCATCCTCGTAGGCTTAACTAAGAAGGTAACCCAGCCAACCACCTTGAGTGTTTGTGGATTCTTCAAGTTTCTGGATCCTTCAGCAGGCAGAAAAGGACAAAAGGATGTCCCTCAGGGTCACCAGCATTGAATCTCCAAGAATTAACTACAATACTGTTCTCGGAGTAGGTGGTAGAGTAGGTGGCACTGGTGACAACTACTTGGCCTTGGATGATAGAAGTCCATAATTGATATCAGAGTTGCTTTCATCTGCTGGGTTGAAGTGTTTTCAAGTATTTCAGCCAATTCTTTTCCAGAGGACCATTTGCAAATTTAGCTCGGAAATTCAATTGAATCTCTCTCTCTCTCTCTCTCTCTCTCTCTCTCTCCCTCCCTCCCTCCCTCTCTTTCTCTCTCAACCAGACGAGAAAGCCAAACTGGACCTTTGGATCAGATATCTACTTTTTGCCTTTTTCAGGCTGATCTGGGTAATCAAAACCAACCCAACCCAACTGGATTCTTCTAAAAGAAGAGCAACCAAGATGATTAGAGGGCTGGAGGCTAAAACATATGATGAACGGTTGCAGGAACTGGGCCTGGCTAGTCTAGTGAAGAGAAGGACCAGGGGAGACAGGAGAGCAGTCTTCCAATATTTGAGGGGCTGCTCCAGAGAGGAGGAGGGGGTCAAGCTATTCTCCAAAGCACCTGAATGTCAGACAAAGAATAATGGATGAAAACTGATCAAGGAGAGATTCAACCTGGAAATAAGGAAAAATTTACTGACAGTGAGAACAATCAATCAATAGAACAGAAGTTGCCTTTGGAAGTTGTGGGAGCTTCAACCCTGGAGGCTTCCAAGAAAAGACTGGACTGCCATTGGTCAGAAATGGTGCAGGGTCTCCCGCTTGGGCAGGGGGTTGGATTAGATGACCTGCAAGGTCCCTTCCAACTCTGCTAATCTGTTAAAGTCAAAAGCCTCCACCCTCAAATTCAGCAGAGTTGTGTTCTCTCTTCCCGCCTTAGATAGGATAATAATGAGCAGAAGAAAGCTCAAAATTGCAGTGTCCTCTGCAAATTCTTATGTCAGGCAGGAGGCAATAATTTTATTCTCCTGTTGCAGGCGGGAGTCCATCTAAGGAGCCTGTAGATGGATTTGAAGCAGGGATTTTGCAGCTGATATACCCAGCCTTAGATACGGGGCTGCAGGGAAAGACTTCAGTCGAATGCTGGGCTCAGCTGAGATGTTCTTTTGACCTCAGAAAGCAGCAACCTGTCAAGGAAGATGGAGCAAGATGGATCCCAGAGGCAAGACCATCCCTGAAACCTCCAGATTTCAGCAATTCCCACAAATGGACGTCGAAGCATGTTGATAATAACATTTTCAGCATTATCCGGGGTGCCTGGTGCAAAGCTGAGGCCGTGGTACCAGCATGCACATGGATAAGGTAATTATCCACTTATTTCAATCAAAAGGAGGTGAGAATTAAAATGATGAGATGCCAACCAAAGCCAGCTAACTATTTGCCTCTTGCTTTTTCCTGATGGATTTGAGTAATTCTCTCTGTTTTTAATCTTTTGGTCCCTGCTGGTTTTTTGTTTTTTTTTATCAGCTTTGACTTAGCAACAGAGAGGTGTGAAATCCAGTATTTTCCTGGAAGCTTTTCTGTTTTGTTTTAAGAAAGGGACGGGAGTTGAGAAGTTTCCCCTACAACAAGCTCAGCTCGCAAAGGAGAAATCCTAAAGAGCGGCCTTGGTAAGACCACCCTTAGAATACGGCTTCCAGTTGTGGTCACCAAGATATAAAAAAGATGTCGAGATTCTAGAAAGGGTGCAGAGAAGAGCAATGAAGATGATTAGAGGAACAAAGGCTAAAACATATAAAGAATGGTCCCAAGAATTGGCTGTGTCTAGGGGGATGTGGAGGGGGAGGAGGAAGAGGAAGAAGAATAGGAGGAGGAGGAGGAGGAGGGAGAGGAGGAAGAGGATGTTGGTTAGCTAGGACACAAGCTTCTTTCAAATATCCCTGGCTTTTAAACTAGGATCAAACCCCGTCTGCACGGTTTAGCAGCCTGAAGTTCCTAAATTTAGCTTCTCGCAAGGTGAACCAATGCAAAGTCGGGATCTCCAAGCATAAAATGAAGATGGCTTTTATTTTTATGCACACCCACAGATTCACGAAAGATTCAATTATCTTCGGCTCTCGGCATAACACTTTCCACGTGGGCTCCCAGCCAAGAGAAACACATGGCAGAAAAGCATGAGGTTCCCCTTAGAAAGTGTCACAACACGTCTTGCCATTTTTACTGTCACCGATTTGGCTCCGTTCTGTGGCAGAACACAAACGAGACGCAACTTGAAAGGCAAATGAAAGCTGGGCTGCCCTTCGCGCCAGACACCGGGTTCACCGGCGTGATTAAAATTGCAAATTCGTTTTTTTAAAAAAGACGTGTTTCCTCTCTAAAAATTAGCCGTGGTTTCCCGGCTTCTATGAGGCACGTGGGAATCGGCATTTTGCTCATTTCAAGGCCGTGGAGTTTCCTAAAGAGCTAGATCCGGATAGAAGATCCAGCTTGGAGGAATTTCCCGATGGGGAGAACTATGAAGCAGTGCAACAGGTTGCCTTCTGGTGCTCCATCGTGGGAGTTGGTCAAGAAGAAGATTGGACAGAATGGCCGAGGGTTAATCAGGAGACCTTCCAGACCTATGATTCTCAGGAATGGAAACTCTAAAAAAAGGAATAGACTTATGACCAGCTCTGAAACATGGACCTTTTTGAGGTCTTGGTCCTGCATTTCGAAACTCAACCAGCAAGAACTGCATGCCAAATGGGTAGGTGAAGACAGCTTGGTTTGATCCATGAGGACTTCTATGCTGGTCCTTCAGATCTCTCAGAAGTGCACCCATCATGGCTGTAATTGAGTCCCTCCATTTTACTATGGTCCTTCTCTTCTCTTCTCTTCTCTTCTCTTCTCTTCTCTTCTCTTCTCTTCTCTTCTCTTCTCTTCTCTTCTCTTCTCTTCTCTTCTCTTCTCTTCTCTTCTCTTCTCTTCCCTTGACTTGACTTGACTTGACTTCTTTTCCTTTCCCTTTCCTTCTCTTCCCATCCCATCCTATCCCATCCTATTCTTTCCTTTCCCTGCCCCATCCCATCCCATCCCACGTGCTAGTCAAGGTTTGAGATAAATTACACCAGGTCTCCACTCACATCTAGGAAATCCCACAAATCAGGGTGGGAAAGCAACAGGGTCCCCAAGAGCTTGCATTCAGAAGCAGATGATATCTTTGTGGTACATCAAATCTGCTTCGGGTTGTAGTGAAGGTACCAGGCTAAAAAACAGGAGACTGAAGAGTTCTAGTCCTGCCTTAAGGATGATGGCAGTTAGGTAACTTTGGGCCAGTCCCTCTCACTCAGCCCTGGGAAGCAGAAGATAAGGACAAATCACTTCTGGAAATGTCTGTGGAAATTCTCAGTTATCCTGGTCATGTCCACATTCTGAACAGAGAGGACCACTGGTTTGAAAGAAGAGGGGTCAAAAGAGGCCATCTATGTCCAAACTGATCAGCCCTCCCTCAACAGAAGGGGAGAGATATGACATCTTCTATCTCCAGTCTACAACACAGTCCTTTCAGCAGTACCAAGGAGGCTCCTCACCCATTTGCACCACGCAGGTGACTCTGAGGACACAGACCAACCTCCAAGTGGCCTTGATGACTCTCCAAAAGGATGCAAATGACCAGCTGTCTTCAAGGAATATAAATCCTTCCATTTCCTAACATTCAGTCAGGGCTGAAGAAGCTCCTTGGATGGGAACCAAAATGTCTTCAAGGAAAAACAATGCCCAGTTGCCTTTTTTCTTTCCCTTTTAAACCCCTTTGGGACACTTCTAAAAATGTTGCCATAGAAAGCGACATCGACTAATCCATGCAGTCATCAGGAGCCCAAAATGACTCAGGCCCAGACCAACAGAGACAATATATACCAAAGCACCTATCCAGCAATGCTGGTTTACACAAAATGGTGCACACCTACTAAATAATTTGCTAAAAGACATTGCATGAATTAAAACTTCCTGCATATTTTAATGCAGATTCTCTCTCTCTTATTCCTGATCCCTGTCTTTTTCCTGAATTTTCTAAGCGATAAAAGTCCGAAATAAGGGTCTCTGGAGGTTGTGATTTAAAAAAAGGTTGTAATTTTAAAAAACTGTCCAGGTGATATAGCCATGACATTGCAATTAAAACTCACCCTGGTTTTTACATGCATTAAAAAAAAACAGTGTTTCTATCGCACCTTCTGGCTGCCATTTTGATCTTTTAAACCTGGGGTTACCCCTGCACGAAAGAAAGAAAAGAGTACTAATATACCCATTGACTGTACAAATCATCTTCCTGAAAAACTCAACAAGTTTATTTTCTCTCTCTCCAACTCCCCCCCACCAATATCCTGGAATGAGATCACGAAATCTTTCGTGTTTTCCCTCTTTCGTATTACGGCCATCTGTCTGTTGGGGCTGCTGGCACTTTGCTGGAATTACTATTTTTTTACCGAAAGCAAAATGGCCCTTTATTTGCATACTATAAAACCAAGGCTGCACAAATTACTTCAGAGTATCATGGCTGTCACTCACCAGGATGATGGTCTCCAAAGTGGGGTCTGTGCACCCTGGGTGTGTATGGGTGTAGGTGTAAGATTATGCCTTAGGAGCCAGGGAGAAAATAGTACAGCATCTAAAAAAATTTTTTTCCAGTCTAAAACTGCAAGACAGAAGTTAAGCTGCACTGATATACATAATATTCTTCCCCCTTTTTTTTCTCTTTGAGGAAAGGTTTTGTAATGTGCATCTTAGCACCAGAATGCATGCATGCAATTTATAGATAGATAGATAGATAGATAGATAGATAGATAGATAGATAGATAGATAGATAGATAGATAGATAGATAGATAGATAGATAGATAGATAGATGGAATTATAGAATTCTTTATTGGCCAAGTGTGATTGGACACACAAGGAATTTGTCTTTGGTGCAAATGCTCTCAGTGTACATAAAAGAAAAGAGACATTTGTCAAGAGTCAAGAATCATCAGGTACAACATTTAATAATAGTCATAGGGTACAATAAGCAATCAAATCCTACTAGGAAACAGTCCATATAAATAGTAAGGATACAAGCGACAAAGTTACAGTCCTACAGTCACAAGTGGGAGGGGATGGGCGATAAGGAGTGATCAGAAGATTAATAGTAATAGTAGTGTAGACTTAGTCAATAGTTGAACAGTGTGGAGGGAATTATTTCTTTAGCAGAGTGATGGCCTTTGGGGAAAAAAACTGTTCTTGTGTCTAGTTGTTCTGGTGTGCAGTGCTCTATAGCGTCGTTTTGAGGGAAGGAGTTGAAACAGTTTATGTCCAGAATGTGAGGGGTCTGTGAATATTTTCACAGCCCTCTTTTTGACTTGTGTGGTATACAGGTCCTCCATGGAAGGCAGGTTGGTAGCAATTGTAGCAACCCCCTGCTCAATCAGGAGACCTGACATCATTTCATACAAGGGTCTGTCTTCTTAAAAACCTCCAGTGTTTCAGCATCCACAACTTCTGGAGGCAAGTTATCCCACTGGTTAATTGTCCTCACTGTCAGGAAATGTCTCCTTACTTCTGGTTTGGTTCTGTCCTTGATTCGTGTCCATCTGTTGCTTCTTGTCCTGCCTTCAGGTGCTTTGGAGAATAGCTTGACCCCTTCCTCTTCTCTGGGGCAGCCCCTCAGATATTGGAACACTGCTATCATGTCTCCTCCAGCCCTTCTTTTTACTAGATTAGTATTTACTATTCTCGTAACAGTTTCATGGGGATAAAATAGACTATAAACCGGTGTTCCTTTGGAGGAAAAATAAGATATAAATGCCGCAAACTGTGTAAAACTGACCAACATGTTTAAAACCATCAGAGAGGATCTTTTACAAGTTGTATTTTGGTATGTGGGCTGTTGTTCTGAAAGAGCACAAGAATTGCAAATATACGAGCGGCAGATTTCTTTGAGATTTTTCTGACCCTCCTAGTTTCAGCTTCCAAAGTTTCTGGAACTCTTTCTTTAAAAAAAGCATTGTTCTTCTTCAAATTCTCAGATTAACAGAGTTGGAAGGGACCTTGTAGGTCATCTAGTCCATCCCCCCCTACCCATACAGGAGACCCTACACCATTTCTGACAGAGGGCAGTCCAGTCACTTCTTGAAAGCTTCCAGGCATGAAGCTCCCATAACTTCTGGAGGCAACTTCTGTTCCATTGGTTGATTGCTGTCACTGTTGAAAATTCTTCTTTATTTCCAGGTTGAATCTGTCCTTGTTCAGTTTCCATCCATTATTCCTTGTCTGGCCTTCAGGTGCTTTGGAAAATAGCTTGACCCCCTTCCTCCTCTCTGGGGCAGCCCCTCAAATATTGGAAGATGCTCTCCTATGGTCCTTCTTTTCATTAAACTAGATATACTCAAATCCTGCAACTGTTCTTCAGATGTTTTATCCTCCAGCCCCCTTATCCTCTTGGTTGCTCTTCTCTGCACTCTTTCAAGAGTCACAACATCTTTTTTTATAGTGTGATGACCAAAACTGGATGCAGGATTCTAGATGTGGTCTTACTAGGTCTCTGTCTTGACTTCCTAGTTTGAAGGCTCTTTGACCCCTTTCAAGGCTTCCAACCTCAGATAAATAACTCCCAGGGGTTGATTAAAATGTCTTTTCATGATGGGAACTTGTCATTGCCAAAAAAACAAAAAAGAAAAAGAAATATAACTCACCTAGAGGTAATTAGCAAATTAAGATTTAAAAAAAAACCGCCACCCTTTTGATTAGTACTCAGCATAATAATTCCCTCCAATTATTCAAAGTTCAGAACTGCAGGGGGTGAGAGATCTCTGGGAATATTTTATTTATATCCTTCTATTTGTCTTTCTTCCAATCAAGTCTGTGAATCTAGTTAATCATCAAGGCTGAAATTTGTTATCTTGCAGAAGAGCCGAACTGTCAGGGCGCCTGATTATTGCTAGCGGCACCTTGACGCGAGGTTTTCTGGGTTTGGAAGAGGAAGAGAAGGAAAAGAAAGTTCTGGTGGATTTAACCATGATTTGTTGAATTTGTTGATACCTACCCTGTTGAGTCCTCAACCAGGGTTTTGCAAGTTACAGCACCTGGGTTCCCACAAGCAAAAAAATTAAACCAGCCACAGCTTGGCTTCTAGCACTGATGATGAGATCCAGTTGGGTCATGAAATGTCTGCAAGAAAACCACCCAGTTCAGAGAGCACTAAAGACTCCTCCAATTCTTCTTCTCCACTCTTCAAATCTCACTCCCTTCACCCCTGATGATGTTATCTAGTTGACCCATGAAACGTCTGCAAGAAAACAACCAAGTTCAGGGAGCACTGAGGACATCCCACCAACCCCACCCCAAATAAATGTTTTACTTAAACCAGAGCTGCTTCTTTATCTCCAAAGGAGCAAAGCCGAAGGAGTAGAAGTTAGAAAATGGAGTTTAAATTTGAAAAGGACAACTTCTGCAGATGGTTTCAACCATGGAGTTGACTCCAGGTATTGGCTGATGGATAGATCTAACATCTACCCCAATCCCACTGAAGCTTCACCAGACACATCTGCAGGTCTGTGGTGTGTGAAAGTCAGGCATAAATCTTGAAAAAGGTGCAGCCTTAGCTTAATTTTGATGGAGTCTTTTCCAGGCTGATATCTCCTTAGATGTGGTCCTTTGTCAATGACTTAACTTAGTTGGAAAAAGACAAGGAATAAATTGACGGAAAGCAACCATCATCCTAATGGCTTGTAGACATTCAATTATACTGCATCGTATTAATTTTGGGTTGCCCTCTTTCTCGCCTCTTTCTCTAGCTCTACCTGAATTATAAATTGCCGGTCTCGGGACAGGTTGCAAGTTCCTCTTTCAAGCCCTGCCTCAGATTTGCTCAGAGGTCTCCAAAGAGAATCGTGGCTGAGATAAAAGCAACATTTCATCAACCAAAGTAGCATTCGGTTTACTCGTTAGGAATGCGATCAAAAGCCATTTTAAACTCTGGCAGATGCTGCCAATTGCCTCTTGCTCACTAGAGTGAATATGTTTCTTTCCCTACCAGATGTACTAAAATCAGACAATGATCTATGATAGAAGGGCATTTTCTACATTCTGCCTGTCTTCCCTCAACGTTTTCTCTCTCTAGCCAAGCCATGTACTTAAGCAGAAAGCCAGCTAGTGTGTAATTTTCCCCCAGCAGACAACACACGTATTGCTTTGAAATTACAATCGCTAGATTTTTCCCTTTTCTGAAAAAAAAAAAGAACAGTTTTCTTTCCTGTGCCAAATTTCAGGCCCATGGCCAATTTTTAAAAAGTGGACAAAAGTGGCTTCATTATTTTTTTTTCCTGTCCACGGATGGCACAGAATTCCTATCCTTTCAGTTCAAGAGAGGCAAGTCATTCTCATTTATGGGTTTTCTGGTTGGATGCCAACTGGGATGAATTAATTGTTGAGGTGCTCCTGTAAACCACCAAGAGTCCTGTGGGGTTGAGGATTGCAATGGTTGGGTGTGAAAACAATAACAATCCATTATCCATCCTTCCTTCCTTCCTTCCTTCCTTCCTTCCTTCCTTCCTTCCTTCCTTCCTTCCTTCCTTCCTTCCTTCCTTCCTTCCTTCCTTCCTTCCTTCCTTCCTTCCTTCCTTCCAATTAATAAATCTTCAGTTGAACTCGTACAGCAAAGTTTCTCAACCTTGACAATTTTAAGACTTGTAGACTACAACTCCCAGAAACCCCCAGCCCATATGGCTGCCTGAGAAATTCTGGGAGTTGAAGTCCACAGATCTTAAAGTTGCCAAGGTTGAGATACACTGTCTTAGGGGAATCATTTGCCCCCAACATCTAAAGATAGTTAAATCATGCGTATGCCCACATGTTTGTGGTCAGCTCCCCTATCAATATGCATTATTCTCCATCTACTCCCTTCCCTTCTTTTTCCTTCCCTTCCCTTCCCTTCCCCCCTACCAAGAGTTCAGTGACTCTATCCACTTTATATTCCCTTTCTCATTTCATTATCTCTCTCTCTCTCTTTTTTTTTTTCTGTCTCTCTTTCTTTCTCTGGACCTCTTCCCAGTCCATTCACTCAATCTTCCTTCTATTTAATTCAGGGCTATTTATAGACCTGGCTGATCTTCATCATTCTACAGGCCATTTTTCAAGCTGAATTCTGCAATTTTCTTAGAAATAATGTCAGTTGGGTAGAATATAATGTTTGGTGCAAAATTTGAATTCAAAATCCTTACAGCGAAAGGGTGGTCTGTTGTCAGGGAAGGGCATCTTAATGGCAAGGGGTAATTAGAGGATATTCCCACCACCCCTTTTTAAGTGGCATTGTTCTTATTTTTATTATTGTTTCATCATTTGTTGCTGTAGATGTAGACAATTCTTTCATCTTGTGGGAACCTAAGTTGCAATTCTGCATGGGACTGCTTGGAAGCCTCAGTGAATTCAGTGGGGCTGATTCTTACTTCAGTATAGAGCTGAGACCATATCTGGTGGAAGGAAAAAAGGAAGAAGAGATGAAGGAGGGAGGAAAAAGGAAGGGAGGGAAAGGAAGGAGGAGAGAAGGGGGGAAGAGAGAGGAAGGGAGATGAAAGGGAGGGAAGGGAGGAAGGAGAGACAAGGGAGGAGGGAATGAGTAAGGAAGGGAGGAGCAGAAAGGGAAAGAAGGAAAGAAGGAGGGAAGGGAAGAGAGAGAGGAAGGAAGGAAATAAAAGAGGGGGGAGGGAGGGAGGTGAGGCAAGGGAGGAAGGAAGGAGAAAGAAAGGAAGGGAAGGGAAGGGAAGGAAGAAAAGAAGGAGGGAAGGGGAGAGAGAGGAAGGAAGGAGATGAAAGAGAGGGAAGGAAGGGAAGGGAGGGAGGGAGGAAGGAAGGAGAAAGAAAAGAGGAGGGAAAGGAAGGAAAGAAGGAAGGAAGGGGAGAGAGAGAGGAAGGAGATGAAAGAGAGGGAAGGGAGGGAGGAAGGAAGGAGAAAGAAAAGAAGAGGAGGGAAGGGAAGGAAAGAGGGAAGGGAGAGAGGAGGGAAGGAAGGAGATGAAAGAGGGGGATAGTAGGAGGAAGGGAGGGAGGAGGAAGGAAGGAGAAAGAAAAGAAGGGAAGGAAAGAAGGAGGGAAGGGGAGAGAGAGAGGAAGGAAGGAGATGAAAGTGAGGGAAGGGAGGGAGGGAGGTGAGACAAGGGAGGAAGGAAGGAGAAAGAAAGGAAGAGGAGGGAAGGGAAGGAAGAAAAGAAGGAGGGAAAGGGAGAGGGAGAGAGGAAGGAAGGCCCAAATCCTAAATATCCCTCCTTCTTCCCTGTCATACTCTGCTTGTCCTTCATTCCCTCAGAGATGACAGCATGGGTACAATTTGGCTTGTCTCGAAGATCCAGCACCCGTGAATTATACTGCCTCAAAAGAGCTAGCGAAAGCCAGCAGTGGAAAGTGGATCTAAACGGCACCGGCCCTCCCCTTTTCAAATGTGCCTCAAAGCCATTTTCCACAGGGGAGGAGGGGGGGGCGGGCAATGCCGATTTAATGACGTACGTCTGCATTGATCAGTCCGAAAAGAGGCGGCCCAACCATTGGCAAAGGGCACGGGGTCTCGCTCGCCCCAAGGCCGGACTGTGCTCAGCGGTTCAATAGGTGCTCCAAACGAAGCCCCCCCCCCTAATATTTGGCGTTGGCAATCTTCCCACCCGCTAGGGGTCTCTGGGGCACTTCCCTCGACAGCCTGTAGAGGGAGCCCCCTTCTCCTCCCAACGCTGCGCGTCTTCCCTTGGAGGAACGAAAAGAAAAATGTCCCTCCCGCAATCCAAAGTCTGCCAGGTTTACAAACCCAACAAGTTGTGCTGGTGTACAACACAACAACAACAACCACAACAACTCCCAAGTATTTCTATTGCTGGCCTAAAATGGCCAGCCAATCTCTACCACATGAACCTTTTCCCACCGTTCAGCCAAGAACGGGAAGGTCCATAGGTGTGATTCAGCCCCCTCAATGTCTTCCCCAGGAATGACTTGGCTTGCCCCCCCCCCCGCCCCGCCCTTAAAAATGTTCTCCTGCCCCAGATTCTCTCCCCTTCAGGGAACTGGAGATTCACCCTCTGCTTCCTTCTCAAAGCTCAACATCACTGTTTCCGTTGGCCATTAATTTTGACCTTCCTTCCTTCCTTCCTTCCTTCCTTCCTTCCTCATAGCTGTCAATTTCGGGCTTCACAGATTTCATCACTTGGAAACCTGACAATAGCCATTCCTCCTTCCATTCCTCCATCCTTCCTTCCTCCCTTCCTTCTTTCCTCCCTTTCCCTTCCTCCCTTCCTCTAATTTTTCCTTCCTTCTTTCCTTTCTTCCTCATAGCCATTCCTCCCTCCCTCCTTCCTTTCTCTTCCTCCTTCCCTCCCTCTAATTTTCTTTTCTTCGTTCCTTCCTTCCTTCCTTCCTTCCTCATAGCTGTCAATTTCGGGCTTCACAGATTTCATCACTTGGAAACCTGACAATAGCCATTCCTCCTTCCATTCCTCCATCCTTCCTTCCTCCCTTCCTTCTTTCCTCCCTTTCCCTTCCTCCCTTCCTCTAATTTTTCCTTCCTTCTTTCCTTTCTTCCTCATAGCCATTCCTCCCTCCCTCCTTCCTTTCTCTTCCTCCTTCCCTCCCTCTAATTTTTCTTTTCTTCCGTTCCTTCCTTCCTTCCTTCCTTCCTTCCTCATAGCTGTCAATTTCGGGCTTCACAGATTTCATCACTTGGAAACCTGACAATAGCCATTCCTCCTTCCATTCCTCCATCCTTCCTTCCTCCCTTCCTTCTTTCCCCTTTCCCTTCCTCCCTTCCTCTAATTTTTCCTTCCTTCTTCCTTTCTTCCTCATAGCCATTCCTCCCTCCCTCCTTCCTTTCTCTTCCTCCTTCCCTCCCTCTAATTTTTCTTTTCTTCCTTCCTTCCTTCTCCTTCCTTCCTTCCTTCCTTCCTCATAGCTGTCAATTTCGGGCTTCACAGATTTCATCACTTGGAAACCTGACAATAGCCATTCCTCCTTCCATCCCTCCTTCCTTCCTTCCTTCCTCCCTTCCTTCTTTCCTCCCTTTCTCTTCCTCCATCCCTCTAATTTTTCCTTCCTTCTTTCCTTTCTTCCTCATAGCCATTCCTCCCTCCCTCCTTCCTTTCTCTTCCTCCTTCCCTCTCTAATTTTTCTTTCCTTCCTTCCTTCCTTCCTTCCTTCCTTCCTTCCTTCCTTCCTTCCTTCCTTCCTTCCTTCCTTCCTTCCTTCTCAAAGCGATTCCTCCCTCCCTCCCTTCCCCCCCCGCCCTCTCTCTCTCTCTCCCTCCCTCCCGTTCTGTCTTCTCTGAGGCTGGGGAGATGCCCTCTATGGGCAAGCGCTCCAGCCTAGCTCTGCCATAGCTGGGAGATGCGGTGTGCATGTGTGTGGGGTGCCCTCCATGCAGCTGGCTGCCCCAGACTTCAAGGAAGCTGCAACTCATTTTGCGTCCTTTCATTTCCTGCGCCCAAGAACGCTTTCCAAGACAGATGTTCCTGGTGGGATTTTTGTGTGTGAAAGAATTCCCGTCTTCCTATTTACTCTGCTGAGCCTGCACATTCAAAGCAAATCTGTCCCTTTGTTTCTACTTGCTCTTTAAGTCTTAATTTATTCCCTTTGTCTCTCTCTCTCTCTCTCTTTCTCTCTCTCTCTCTCTCCCTCTCTCTCTCTTTGCAAAAAATATATGTCCTCCTATTGTCTCTTCGGGTTTTCCTCTTCTTCATAGGTCCTCCTTTTCGAGGGTCCAGCAAAACCAAACTCCAGAGCAGCTTCTCTCAACCTTCTCTCAGCTTCCCTCAACTTCAAGATGGATAGAGGGATAGATGGACTTTAAGATAAGATAGATGGACTTCAACTCCCAGATTTGTTTCGAATTCTGGGAGTTGAGGTCCATCTGTCTTAAAGTGATTAAGCTTGGGAAACATTGCTCTATACTGTTTCTTGGTGTCATCATCTTACCCCTGGACCCACAGTTGGTGCTGCCAGACCTTGAATAGTGCAACAATACGGGGTCCATTGGTGACTCTCAGGAGTGTCTGCTGGGTGAAGGCCACCTCCCCATGTCAACTCTTGCTGGTTGCATCATGGTTTGGTGTTCTGCAAGAATTAAATGTAAAAAAAAAAAAGGTAGAGTCCTACGTGGGAGGCCTTGGTGCTCTCTGAGTTGGTTGCTTTCTTGCAGACGTTTGACAACCTGACTAGGTAATCTCATCAGTGAGGGGGAGGAGGAGGAAGAGGAGGAGGAGGAAGAAGATGAGGACTGTGGGGTCCTTGGTGTTCTCTGAGCTTGGTTGCTTTCTTACAGACGTTTGATAACCTGACTAGGTAATCTCATCAGTGGGGGGGGGGGGAGGAGGAAGAGGAAAAGGAGGAGGAGGACTATGGTGTTTTCTGAGCTTGGTTGTTTCCTGGAGGACATTTCATAACCCAACTATATAATGTCATCAGTGGGAGGAGGAGAAGAGGAGGAGGAAGAGGAAGATGAGGAGGAGGAAGTGGAGGAGGAGGAAAAATATGAAGAGGAGGACTGTGGGGTCCTTGGTGCTTTCTGAGCTTGGTTGTTTCCTTGCGGACATTTCATGACCCAACTAGGTAATGTCCTCAGTGGGAGGAGGAGGATGTGGAAGAGGAGGAAGTCCCCAATGCCCTCTGAGCTTGATTATTTTCTTGCAGACATTTCACTACCCAGCTAGGTAACCTCATCCGTGCTAGGAGTAGGGTTTGCTCTGTGTTTATATACTACCGTAGTTACTCACACTGTCAGTGTTGGTGGGAGGGTTCTTGCTGGTTCCTTGATTAGCCCGTGGCTTGCTTGTCTTAAGCCCTACCCTTGGCTTTGTCTCCTCCGGGCTCTGGCTTTGCCCCTTTCCAAACGAGGATGCCGAGATATTTCCAGCTGCTAAATAATGCAGTTGCCAACCAGGAAGAAGCTATTTTCCTTCGGAAGAGGCAGGCAAAACGAAAAAAAAAAAATCCGTTCTCAGCACCCAATTAGGCTTCGCCTTTTGCTTTTGGCTGGGGGAGGGGGAATCCACACCCTGTTTGTGCTACCTAAAGAGCCAGGTTTATTGACCATTTGAGGGAGGGAACTCAAGATTCCCCTTGGATCTTAAAAGCTGCTTGATCAAGGAATCCGCTCAAGAGAGGTTATCTTTTCACGAGCGTCTCCTGTGACTCACACTGAAGCCGAGAGGGCCGGAAGAGACAGCTGAGAAGCAAAGGCTGTTGTCGGGGAGAATACCACGCTGTTTCTCCTCCAGCTTTCTGCCCCCAGCTGATAAATTAGATTTTTTTTTTGTTCTCGGATGCAGGACCTGCAACCATCCGGGGCTGTAATTGCTCAAATCTCCTTGCTTTCTATATTCCAGCTGTCCATATTCGCCTTCCCAAGCAACAA
This sequence comes from Bungarus multicinctus, assembly GCA_023653725.1. Lineage (NCBI taxonomy): Eukaryota > Metazoa > Chordata > Lepidosauria > Squamata > Elapidae > Bungarus > Bungarus multicinctus. Next base: position 2,160,157 of record CM042842.1, read on the forward strand.
TCCTTGCAAGCTTTAATTTCAGGAATTAGGGCGGTTTGTTCCTTACTCCTGGTCCGGAAAAGGTTTCCCAGGGTCGAAAATAGCGGGGAAATACGACAAAGAGCGAGGACAAAAGGATAAAAAATGGCTAGGGAAATGAAAATGCAACAGGTCTGTGAATTGAATGACAGCTGAAAAGACATGTTTTTGTGTTAGGATGCTGGGGGTTGTGAAAATTCCTGAGATGACCCAAAGGGGCGTGGCACAAAGGCAACACAGTCACATAAGTAAGAAAAGTCCCTTTATTATCTCCAACTTTGCCTCCAATGTCCAGGTTACCTTCGGCTGGAGAAAATAAACTCTCCCAAGAACAGTCTTTAAGTGGAGGAAATTCAGTCTGAAAACAAAGTACATATAAACTGTAAATAAAAATCTACACAAACCACGTTGCAGCAATTAACTGGACAGGGCAGGATAAGGAATTGCAGACTTGACAGGCCAACAAAACAAACACAGTTGGGAAAACAGCCAGGAACCCAGATAAGCCTTGACAAACAAAGATAACTCACAGTTTGCTTCCAGCAACTTTACTGTGCGTAGCTTGCCTTTTTAAACACTGTTTTCCCAGCTGCAGCTAATGAAGGGCATCAGGGCCCTTTCCTCCCCCGTAAGCCATGCAACTCACGTTGCTCCCTTCTCCATTCCTCCCTGCGTGCCCTAGGATGAAGAGTGGGTGGGCCTGGGTCTTCCTCTGAATCCCCTCTACCTTGCTCTACCTCTCCCCCGCTCTGCCCAGCTAGACTTTGCCCTTCCTCAGTTTCTTCCACAGCCAACGGAGTCACACTCCCACTCCCTGTCAGCTGCTCAAGCTCCCCCTTGGAATAAGATTCCAACTGGAGCATGATAATTCCATTCCATTGTGCACAAACCAGGAATATACCAGGATGGGGGAGTGTTAGATATTCAGGCCAAGAAGAAAGACATTTATTTATTTATTTATTTATTTATATTTATATTTCTATACCGCTCCCTCTCCCAAAAAAGGGACTCGGGGCGGTGTACAGCCTAATAAAAATACATAGAGTAAATATAATTTAAATAAATTTAAAACTGAATTAAATAGATAAACCGGCTGCATCCCGTCTAACTACAATTACACATTTAAAAATCCGGGATTAATAAAAATTTAAAATGGAAGATTAAAAACTAAAACCCAAAATTAGGTATAAAACCCCAAAAACCCTTACTGGGCCAGGCCAGCCTGTTTAAAAAATAGGGTCTTAACCGCGCGCCGGAAGGTCAGGATGTCCGTCATGGCTCGTATCTCCGGGGGGAGATCATTCCACAGGGAGGGGGCTCCCACAGAGAAGACCCGCACCCTCGGGGCCGCCAGCCGACAACGATCACGCGGCGGTACCCCAAGTAGGGCAACCCTGTGGGAGCGTACTGGGCAGCGGGAGGTAGACGATGGCAGTAGGCGGTCCCGTAAGTACCCAGGTCCCGAGCCATGGAGCACTTTAAATACCATCAGTACCACCTTGAATCGAATCCGGAAGGCCACAGGAAGCCAGTGCAGCCTGCGGAGAAGCGGTGTAACGTGGGAGCTCCGAGGGGCACCCACGATCACCCGCACGGCTGCATTCTGGACTAACTGTAGCCTCCGGAGACTCTTCAAGGGGAGCCCCATGTAGAGAGCATTGCAATAATCCAGGCGGGAGATAACGAGGGCGGAAGTGACTGTGCGAAGTGCAGAAAGGTAATTTCCATGATTAAGCAGGGCATACCAATAGCTCCTATCCACCTCTCAGTTGAGGAAAACTATGTTGCAAAAATTAGTTCCTATTGGAGAGCAAACGTTTAGCTAGCATTCCAGGTTAGGAAACAAATGTTGATGTCGTCAACCCCAAAGCATCTGAAACCCTTCTCGATATTCAACTATTTTAATGTGGCTCAACCTTGGCCACTTTTAGATGGATGAACGTCAACTCCCAGAATTCCCCAACCTGCCATTCAGATGGGTGGACTTTAACTCCCAGAATTCCTCAGCCTGATGTTCCCCAGATGGGTGAACTTCCAGAACTCCCTAGACGGCCATTTTGACTGGGGAATTCAGGGGGTTGAAGTCCACCCCCTCTTAAAGTGGTCAAGGTTGAGTAACACTTGACCTATCTTCCTCTTTGTGACATCAGAGGAGATCCACCAATGGTAGCCTCCCCTGTCAATGCACGCAATGACATCACGGCCGTTCAACCAATGGCTTCAAGGACTCTCACAACTCTGTCACCTCCCCCTGTCCCTCCTTTCCGTTGCCTTTCATTAAGTGGGGATGCAAACTCCTAGTTGGGAACACATGAGAGCTGTAGCCCAACTCACCAGGGAAGATGCTTGACTGAACGCCGGATTTTGTCTGGAGGCTCCGAGACCATTTAAATCACAAATTTTTCCTATCTAGGGCAAGTTTTTTCTCTTTTCCTGTCTGCTTTTAGCAGTGACAGGCGTTGTTAGACAATGGCAGGAATGACATCTCCTTGTATCGGGTGCAGAGAGAACAGGGTTCCTGGCTAATATATCAGCTGAAAAGCACCTGATAAGGTAAGTGTCACTTCTGGGGCCCCAAAAAGGCTCCTGTGACAGTGATGGAACGCCTGGTATCCCCTTCCTCAAATTACGCTCCTGCGCTCGTCTTCCGCCACGATTCCTGCCTAAATCCATTTCTCAGTGCATACCAGTTAATGGCATGGAAATTTCCTCATTACTGTAAAAGACCAAACTCAGGCAAGAGGTCTGGGAATTGAGCGATTGAAAGGGGATGTTTCCACTGTCTTCTTTATTTGATTTCTTGCCTTACTTTCGAAATCTTTGCCTCATTCCTCTCCTTCTCCTCCAAGCCACCCAACCTTTTCCCAACCCTCATTTTTCTTATGGCGTTTCTCGATTTGAACACGATCTTTCAAGTATACTGCATTTCCCTGAAAATAAGACCCTGTCTTGTATTTTTCTGCCACCCAAAAAGGCAACAGGTCTTATTTTCAGGGGATATCATCCACTGACTAACCCAGAGGTCCCCAAACTCAGCAACTTTAAGACTTGTGGACTTCAACTCCCAGAATTCTCCAGCCAGCATGGACTAAACTCACTTGCACGCATCGCCCCTGGCCTCCTTTTCGCTGTCAGAGGCCTTCAGGAACTTCTTCTGTGGCTGGCAAGGCTTCCTTGAAGTGGATAATGCTCCAGGAGCCTTCAGGAAAGCCTTGCCAGCTGCAGAAGAAATGGGCTGACAAGGTAGGTGTCAGGGTGTGCAAGGCCTGGCTACAATTGTCCAAAGGTAAGTAGTAGGGCAGCTCCACCACCCCCAATCCTCCCCCTAGCTTAATTTTTACCTGGGCACTCGAGTCAGTGGGATCTTAATTAGGGCTTATTTGTGGAGTAGGGCTTATATCGGGTGCACATGTAAAAACCAAGCTAGGACTTACTTTCAGGGTAGGTCGTATTTTTGGGAAAACAGGGTAGTATTTCTGGATGGTTTCAACGGTGGCTCTTGAGGTCCACCATCCAGGTAGTAAAGCAAAGATCTTGGGACTGTAGAAGGTTGAATCAAGGCAACCTAGTTTGGTCCAGTTGCCATGATTCAACCTTCTCCTACAGACAGTCCCAAAATCTTTGCTTTGCCATATGGATGGTGGACTTCAAGAGCCACCCTTGAAACTGTCCATGATTCAATGTGCCATCATTCAACCTTTAGACACTTTTGGCTTAGATGGTTGAGTCTTCATTGACATATAGACTTTTGTGACTTTGTTATTTTTGTGTCATCACAAGAAGACTGAATGTTACGAAGTTGTGCCCGTGCTACCATATGGGGAATGTGGAACGGTGCCAACTCACACAAAGCCATGGATGCGGACTCGGTGGCTGCCGGTAGCGGTGGGACTTAAATGTGACAGCTAACCTTTAGCTGGATGGGGAACTGCACCCTTTCCTTGTCACCCCAGGCCGAGCTTTTCGCACCTTCTTCCTTCTCCCTTCCTTCTCCTCGACCTCCTAAACTAGTACTTGTTGGGTCGATACGGCTACAGTAAACTCCAATTATCGCCCACAGATGAGTGGCCATCGCGTGCCCATCCTCCGTTGGCGCTGTCATGGCGCTGACTCCCTCCCCGCGGTCTATTAAGTTGCCTTCTGCGCCAGGGTGATTTCATATTTGTCTCCAAAAGCCGGTGGGTTTTTCCCACCTTGAACATCTGCAGAAGTTCCGAAGGTGAATAGCTAATCAGGACCCGAAGCTTGTCTTGCACTGGAGAACAGGCGGGCTGTCCAGATGGTCGATCATTACCTATTTTTATTAATTACTGCCTCTACAGTCTTGGATTAGCCCATATGGGAAGCTTTCCTCATACAACCCACCATTTCAGCTCTCCGCAATGTTAAACCTTCTCTTAATTAAGCCAGATATTCTGACTCGGCTTTAAGGCGGGGAGATTGTTTTCTTAGCAGAACGCTCTTGCCTCGATCTCGGGGAAAGCAACACAAAAGAGAAGGCAAGAAAAGGGAAGAAGAAAAACAACCACAGGAAACGGGACGTTGCCAGATGTTGTCCAAGGCAACAATGATCTTGTCTTGGCTGCTTAATTACAACATTTGGAATTTCTCCCTGGATAAACATTTTCTTGTCGTGCTGCTGCTCATTTTGCTTGCAGTTGCAGTTTCTGGTAGACAAAAACAAGATATGCAGAGTCTCTCTCTCTTTCTCTCTCTCTCTCTGTCTCTCTTTCTCTCTGTCTCTCTCTGTCTCTCTTTCTCTCTCTCTGTATGTCTCTCTCTTTCTCTCTCTCTGTCTCTCTCTTTCTCTCCTTCTCTCTTTCTCTCCCTCTTTCTCTCTCTCTCTCTGTATGTCTCTCTCTTTCTCTCTCTCTGTCTCTCTTTCTCTCTCTCTCTCCTCTCTCTTTCTCTCCCTCTTTCTCTCTCTCTCTCTCTCTGTCTCTCTTTCTCTCTGTCTCTGTCTGTCTCTCTTTCTCTCTCTCTGTCTCTCTTTCTCTCCCTCTCTCTTCTCTCTCCTTTCTCTCTCTCTCTCTCTCTGTCTCTCTTCTCTCTCGTCCTCTGCTGTCTCTCTTTCTCTCGGTCTCTCTGTCCTCTCTTCTTTCTCTCTCTTCTCTCTCTCTCTGTCTCTCTTTCTCTCTGTCTCTGTCTGTCTCTCTTTCTCTCTCTCTGTCTCTCTTTCTCTCCCTCTCTCTTTCTCTCTCTCTTTCTCTCTCTCTCTCTCTCTCTGTCTCTCTTTCTCCCTCTGTCTCTGTCTGTCTCTCTTTTCTCTCTCTCTCTCTGTCCTCCTCTTTTCTCCTCTCTCTTCTTTCTCTCTCTCTTTCTCTTCCTCTCTCTTTTTCTCTGTCTCTGTCACTCTCTTTCTCTCTCTCTCCCTCTCTCTTTCTTTCTCTCTCTCTTTCTCTCTTTCTTTTCCTCTTTCTCTTTTTCTCTCTCCCTCTTTCTCTCTTTCTCTCCTTCTTTCTTTCTCTCTCTCTATATATCTGTCTCTCTCTCTCTCTGTCTTTCTCTCCCTCTCTTTCTCTCTCCCTCTCTCTTTCTTTCTCTATCTCCCCCTCCCTCTCTCCCACTCCCAAAATGCTGACAGTTTTCCATAATTATTCTTTTGCTGGAAATGGTGAAGGAAAAGTTCATCCTCTCCAGTTTTCTCTTTCTCACAGTGGCCAATCAGCTGTCTCTTAGAAACCAGGTTAAGGCAGATTTACTTAGCAACCTCCAGCTTCACTTAACGACTGCAGTGGTTCGCTGAATGACAAAAAAAAAGTCTGTAAAATTGGGTGCAACCCACTTCAGCCACCTTAGTTTTTGTGCATTGTTCACACTGGGATGGCCCTCTGCACTGCAACTGCCTTTCCCCCCTCTTTTCTCTTGTCTGTCTTTGTTCCCCCCCCACCCCAAAGCACCCCCTCCCATACCCCACAGCCTCAGGTTTGTATTCATCTCCCTTCTTGCATAAGTCGCAATGGGTTAATCTGGAAGAGGATAGCATGCGAATTTCTTTCTTTCTTTCTTCCTTTTGAAAAAAGCCCCAAACCAAAACCCTGCTCATCAATGCAAGGAAACTACGACGGCTTTTAAGGCCTCCTGGCTGTCATCCTTGTTTGAGATTTTAATAACAGGCCATTTGACAGCCAACTGTTTTATACAACCGCAAAGAGGCAAACAAGCCTCCATCTCTATTTGCGCCTCAGCCTTCCCATTGACTGGCAGTATTGAATAAAAAACATGAATCCATTCCAAAGAGGTTTCTCTAGATCCAGGGGTGTCCAAACTTGGCAACTTGAGGTCTTGTGGACTTCAACTCCCAGAATTCCCTGGACAGCAAAGGCCTACCCAGGGGTGTCCAACTGTCAATTCATAAAATATTTCTATGGTCTTTTTAGAGTTGCCAACAGAAAGGGAGGGGGAAAGGGGTTTGAAAAAGCAGCGCGGCAGCTTGGAAATCGAAAGTGCATTCCATAAATAGTTTTCAAAGATAGTAACTAGATGACCAAAGTTTCTGCTGGGCAAAATTCTAACTGGAGAACGTGATTGATGACTCTTGGCTATGGCTGTGTCCCATCAGAGAATATGAATTACGATCAGGGTGGGATTCTACCTGGTCGCACCAGTTCTATAGAACCGGTTGATACAATTCTGCAAAGTTTGGAGAACTGGAAAATCGCACCATTGGCTGGCCCCTCCCTGCCCAGTCACTCTTTATCTGGCATGCACGCCATCCAACTTGCCTGTTAAGTTGCTATTTTCCATTTTTCCCCCCTGATCATCAGCTGTTCCAAGTATCATCTGTGGCGGGAGATTTAGATTAGCTAGAAAGCAGGAAATTGTTCGATTTCTTGCTTTCTAGCTAATCTAAAAGCAGAGCCGAACCTTCCTAGCGTCTATTTTTCAATGTAGACTCAGGTAGCAGATGGCAGAATGGTAGATCTCTGAGTGAATCTGTGATTCTGGGAGCAACTCAATCTGCCTGCCTGCTTTGCCTGATTTTGGGTAAAAGTTGCTCTTTTTTAATTAAAAAATTCAATATTTACATAAATATTTACAATATTTACATATAAGCCATGCCCAGCCAGTCATGTGACCACCAAGCCATCCCAGTCAGCAAGCCACACCCATCCACTCACATGACCACCAAGCCACACCTACAAATTAGGCCACACCCACAGAACTGGTTGTTAAGAAATTTGAATCCCACCCCTGATTACGATACACCCAGGAGGTGGAGGGAAAACCAGGGTCAAGAATGACAATGAATTCTGTGTCTCAGAGTCAGTTACACCCAGCTAGTCCCGGACAGTTTAACTCCTGATAAATCCTTTTTGAAGTTTTGGAAGTCTGGCTCGAGATTCATGGTTTAAATGGGAGTAACTGCCAGAATCCTGACATCAACCTTGGCAACTTTAATTCTTGTGGACTTCAACTCCCAGAATTCCCTGGACAGCAAAGGCCTACACTAGAGGTGCCCAACCTTGGTAGCTTGAAGACTTGTGGACCGGTTGGGGAATTCTGGGAGCTGAAGTTCACAAGGTCTTAAAGTTGACACCCCTGGTGTAGGCCTTTGCATTCCAGCAGTGTTCCAATATCTTGGGGGTTGCCCAGGGGTGGGATTCAAATGTTTTAACAACTGGTTCTGTGGGTGTGGCTTAGTTGGTGAGCATGGCTTGGTGGTCATGTTATTGGCTGTGTGTGGCCAACTCAATATCACTCACATCGAGGCACGCATCTCCTCGTCTGGCCTCTCATGACTGTGGGGATGTTGCAACAGTCGTAAGTGTGAAAAATGGTCATAAGTCACTTTTTTCAGTGCCATTGTAACTTTAAATGATCCCTCCACACAAGCAAAGTTCCAGCAAAGGAGGGGAAAAAAACTCCAGAGAAGTTCCTGAGACAGGAAGTCAAGTCCTGCCAAGAATGTAATAAGGGTTAACGGAGAGGCAGTTTCTGTAAGCAACACCAAAATGTTTCCTTCCTGTCTTCCTTACAGGATTAGGCCAGTAATTTCTTCCAACAACCGGTTCTCCAAACTGCTCAGAATGTTAACAACCGGTTCTATCGAATAGGTGCAAACTGGTAGAATCCCACCCCTGGGGTTGCCCCAAAGAAGAGGGGTTCAAGCTATTCTCCAAAGCCCCTGAAGGCAGGACAAGAAGCAACGAATGGAAACGAATCAAGGAGAGAAGAACCTGGAACTAAGGAGGAATTTCTCAGCAGTGGGAACAATTAATCATTTGACTCCAGAATGTGTGGGTACTCCAATGCTGGAAATTTTAAAAGAAGAGATTGGACAACAGTTGTCTGAAATGGTATAGGGTCAGCTGCTTGAGCAGGGGGCTGGGCTAGAAGACCTTCAAGGTCCCTTCTCATCCTGTTATTCTGGTAATTAACAGCCTGGCCTTTTTAAGAGCCAATATACAGTATATATATATACGGTTGCACAGCTTAGTCTCCCTCACTTCCTACTGACAATCTAGCTCCAAGGATTTGGAGAAATCTCTAGCTAGCTTTGTGGCAGAGCCTCACACCCATCCCTGACCCCCCAAACCTTTTTGGTTATTCTTCCCCTTCCATCCCCATTTCCTCTAAAAGCCTCTGTTCCTCCCCCCTCCCCCCCCCCCACATCTCGCTGTTGTTGTCCCACCTCCCTCTTTGAAACCCAGCAAAGACCCGCCTGCTTCTTCTGTGAAGGAGGAGATGGTTTTCTCTCACCTTGCCGGCAGGCATCGCGTGCCCTTAACGCAAGGATTGCAGTGGCTGACGTCACAAGACCACTGCTGCTGTCACTGCGGGTTGGAATTCAAGGTTGTGTCGGCCAGGAGTGAGGGGGGGGGAGAGGCTTTTGTGTGGTGGTGGTGGGCACTGGGGAAGGGGCAGTTTGGAAAAAAAAAGGCTGGGCATTCTTTGAAGGGGCGGGCTGGTTCTCCTTCGAGGTCCCTCACGACCTGGCCTTCAGGGTAGGGGTGGCGGAGCTGCCATCTCAGAACATCTGGAAGGAGCAGAGGCATGCTCTTTTCCATGCTCACATCTGGGCTCTGCTGTGGCTCGGGCTTCTCGGCTTGGAGCTTGGTCCGCTTCCCACGCCCAGAAATGATCCCATGCACCTGTCAGCTCTCCTCTTTGCTTCTCCTTCTGCACAATGTTACTTAGTTGGGTCATGAAACATCTGCAAGAAAATAGCCAAGCTCAGAGAGCACCAAGGGCCCCATAGTCCTCCTCCTTCTCCTTCTCCTGCACACCCCAACTCCCTTCCAGCATTGATGATGTTACCTAGCTTGGTAATGAAGTGTCTGTAAGAAAAAGAATCAAGCTCAGAGGGCACCAAGGGTCCCATAGTCATCATTGTCCTCCTCCTCCTCTTCCTCTTCTTGTTCCTCCTCCTTTTTCTCCTCCTCCCCCTGCAAATTTCATTCTCTTCTAGCACTGATGATGTTACCAAGATTGGTAATGAAACATCTGTAAGAAAATAGCCAAGCTCAGAGAGCACCAAGGGCCCCATAGTCTTCCTCCTCCTTCTCCTCTTCCTCTTCCTCCTCCTCCTCCCTGCACCCTCTACTTCCTTCTAGCACTGATGATGTTACCTAGATGGGTAATCTGTAAGAAACATCTGTAAGAAAATAGCCAAGCTCAGAGAGCACCATGGGCCTTGTAGTCATCCTCCTCCTCCTCTTCCTCCTCCTCTTCCTCCTCCTTTTTCTCCTCTCCCCCTTCCAAACTCCACTCTCTTCTAGCACTGATAATGTTTCCTAGTTGGGTCATGAAATGTTTGCAAGAAAACAGCCAAGTTCAGAGAGCACCATGGGCCCTGTAGTCATCCTCCTCTTCCTCCTCCTCTTCCTCCTCCTCTTCCTCCTCCTCTTCCTCCTCCTTTTTCTCCTCTTTCCCCTGCAAACTCCACTCTCTTCTAGCACTGATGATGTTTCCTAGTCGGGTCATGAAATGTTTGCAAGAAAACAGCCAAGTTCAGAGAGCACCAAGGACCCCACAGTCCTCCTCCCCCTCCCCCTCCCCTCCTCCTCCTTCACCCCACAAACCTAACTTCCTTCTAGAAGATGTTTCCGTGTTGGATAATGGAACGTCTGCAAGAAATCAACCAAGCCCAGAGACCACCAAGGAGCCTAGAACGGCCTCCTGTGATTCCTTCTGGGTACTATTTCTCTGGCTTCTCCTGAAAGCTGATTCTTCCAAGATGTTTTAAGACCCACATTTTCCTTCTGAGTCCTTTTTCTCCCAATCCAGGATGTCCACCTCAACTCTTCGTGTCTTCAAACACGGTTTTTCTACCCCATGACATCCTTTTCCTGAGCACTGGAAAAACCACACTTCTCCTCCCGCTGTTAACTATGCAGAGTACGTTCCCTATAATGAACTTGGGATGTGGTCCGAAAAGGCTTATGGGCCATTTGGAAGTAAACGTTAAGATTTATTAAAAGAGAGACCATGATCTTAGAGCAGCAGATATCATAATGCTATTGAATAAATCAATGGTGCAGCCACTTGCAGAATACCTTATTCGGTTCTAGGCACTTAATCTTCTAAATGATAGCACAGCCGGGTGGGAAGGAAAACAAAAAACAAAAAACAGAGGGACTTCCTTAGAAAGAAAGAAAAACTTTAAATATTTGCTTCCCCCCCCCCCCTCTTTAAAAAGCATCAGAAAAAGAGGACTGGATAAATAAAGATGAGGAGAAATCTTGAACTGAATGGTGAAACAGGGAGAGAAGAATCTCCTGGTCTTTCTCTTCAAAGGAGGCATTTTCCCACCGTAGCAGATGACAAGTAAGTTTTGAGGTTGGAGAAAGGGGAGGCATACTCAGATTATGGGATGTATGTTCCGAGCCTGGTGGGGAGAAACGTCAGAAGTACAGATAAGGGAGTCGCGCTCAACTCGATTAAGCAGGATTTCCACATTCAATATATATATAGACTTCAATCAATCATACAGAGCTGGAAGGGACCTTGGAGGTCTTCTAGTCCAGCCCCCTGCTCAAGCAGGACATCCTCTGCCATTTCAGACAAGTGACTGCCCAGTCTCTTCTTGAAAAACACCAGTGATGAAGCACCCATAGCTTCTGGTGGTTAGCAAGCAGTTCCACTGGCTAATTGTCCTCACTGTGTCAACGCATAAATATTTGGTATACACGTTTTATAGCTGACAACAGAAAGAAAGTGGGGGGAGTTTTAAACAGCAGGTGGCAGTGTGGAATCGAAAGTACATTCCATTCATATTTTTTTCGAAGACTGATTAGATGACTGAAGCTTCTGCCGTGCAAAAATCTAATTGGAGAGCATGATTGATGACTCTTGGCTGTGGATGTTTTTCATTGGATGATACACTCAGAGGGATGGGGAGGGGGGGGAAGCAGAGTCAAGGGTGCCAGTGAATTACGTATCTCAGAGTTGGCTATGCCCAGATAAATGCCGGACATAGAATGTTAACTTCAAGTAAATCTTTTTTAGTTTTGGAAGTTTGGCTCAAAGCTCATGATTTAATTGGAATAACTGCCGGAATCCTGACACACTGTTAGGAAGTTTCTCTTTAGTTCCAGGTTGCTTCTCTCCTGGATGAGTTTCCATCCGTTGTTTCTTGTCTTTATCAACCGTGATATTAATTTAAGAACTGCGGTGGTTCACTTAACAAAGGTGGCAAGAAAAGTCATAAAAAAAAAGTCTCACTTAGTGACAGAAATTTGGGGCTCCTTTGTTGTGGTTGTACGTCAAGGACTGCCTGTACTCCTTTCTCCTCCTATTCCCCCCCCCCCACCCGTCACCATAACCCTGTGAGGAGGGTTGGGCTGAGTGAGAAGGACTGGCCCAAAGTTACTCAGCTGGCTTTCATGCCTAAGGGCAGGACTAGAACTCACCGTCGCCTGGCTTCGAGGCCAGCACCCTAGTGGTTGATTGATTCTGGGCCAAGTTAATCCAGGGTGCCTTTATGCAAATCAAGGGGGTGGAGCTATGCAAATATCACCAGCCTTTATTTCCAGAGGGGACCCTCGCTTGCTTCTACTACACAGAGCAAACCTGCCAGGACGAACGTTGCGGTTATTAAACCTAATAAGAGACCAGTTTTATCCACGAAGAGTGAGGATCCGGTCTCTGCAGAGCTAGTGATTCACTGCTCCAGCCTCGGGCAATTGAGGCTCTTTTATTTGAGTTCCTGGGAAATACTGAGGTGAGGGAGGGGGGAGAGAGACACAGAGGGGAGGGGGAGAGAAAAAGCAAGGAAACGAGCCACCCTGGGATAAATCAAGAGCAAGCGCCGCGAAGGAGAAGTTTAATGCACTACAATGTTCTCAGCCTTCCGCTTCCACCAATTATTAATGTAACCCAGCTCCGGCAGCGTCCATGGAGACAGGATGCTGACATTTTCAGTTGTTTCCCATATTTGCCATTTCTTCTCCTCGCCCCCCCTCCCCCACTTCCCGCATTGTGTAATTTGGCTCCACAATCACACCACAGGTGAAGCCATCTGGGATGGAATGTGGCCAGGAGGTGGATTTCCCAGAGGGAGGGGGCTGCATTCCAGAGGAGGAAGAGACGACACAGTTTAAATAGTTTGTGTGAGAGAAAGAGGGTGCAGACAGCCCCTCCTCAACAGTTCCCAGAGCATATCCTAGATGAGGATTGTAAGAGTCTGGCAAGATTCTGTCTAAGAGGCATGAAATAACTCAGCTTGGGAGAGTCACCATGTGGCATTCTTGGTTTGGGGCCTGACACATGGTGGCTGAAGGATACTGGGAATTGAAGTCCACACATGGTTTGTGGAGTAGAGAAGAAGCAGCAAAAGAAGGAGGAGGGCGGTGGGTCCTTGCTGGTCTTTGAACTTGGTGGCCTTCTTGCAGACCCAGCTAGGTAACGTCATCAGGGCTAGATGTTTGTGGAGTGGAGAAGAGGAGGAGGAGGAAAAGAAAGGGAGGTGTAGGAGAAAGAGAAGGGGACATTTGAAGGAGAAGGAAGAGAAGGAGGAAGAAGAAAAGAAGGGGGGGTGGAGGAGGAAAAGAAGAGGAGGTGGAAGAGAAAGAGAAGGAAGACATTTGAAGGAGAAGGAAGAGAAGGAGGAGGAGGAAGAGGAAAAGGGGAGGTGCAGGAGGAGGAAGAGGAGGAAAAGAAGGGGAGGTGCAGGAGAAAGAGAAGGGGACATTTGAAGGAGAAGGAAGAGAAGGAAGAAGAGGAAAAGAAGGGGGGGGTGAAGGAGGAAAAGAAGAGGTGGAGGAGAAAGAGAAGGAAGACATTCGAAGGAGAAGGAGGAGAAGGAGGAGGAAGATGAGGGGGAGGGTGACCTTGGTGTTCTCTGAGCTTGGTGGCTTTCTTACAGACGGTTTCATGACCCAGCTAGGTAACTTCATCAGTGCTAAAGGGAGTGGGGCTTGCTCTCTGTTTATGTAGAAGTAGCCACCCCATCAATGTTCCTTGTGGCCCCTTGATTAGCCCGTGGTTTACGGTTGGCTTGCTTGCCTTAAGTCATGTCCTTGGCTATGCCTCCCCTGGGCTCTGGGCTTGCCCCTTTCCCAATTGGGAGGACGAGATATTTCTAGCAGCTCAATAATGCAGTTGCCGACCAGGAACAAGTCTACTTCCCTTTGGAACACACCTGCCCACCATCCATTGATTAGCCGCAGGGGCCTGAGCGGAGCGAGATGCCTCATACGAGGGAATACCGACCATTGATTGCGTGATGCGTTGAACAAGGTTGCGTAACCGAGGCTGGTGCAGCACATACTGCATTTTCCAAGCCCCTTTGCTCTCCGTCCCATAGGCTGGGAAATCCAGGAGTCGCAGACCTGGTGACACAGAGGCTTCTCAGCTTGATCTCCAGCCAAAGTGCCCCAGTATCATCCACGTACGTTTCCAGCATTTTAACTTTTCCTGCTCGCCTAATTCTCTCTCCTCTTTCTCTCTCTCTCTCTCCTTTGGTCTCTCTCTGCAATGACAGGCAACTTCCCTGCTGTGCTTCCAGATAATTGGGTAAAACAGCAAATGTTTTATTAACTGATTTCTTTCTGTTTTTCCTTGTTAAGCTCCCCTGAACCTGCTATGTCAACAGTGGAATCTGCTGCGGCGGCACAGAAGGCCCTCAAGTTTGAAACCTTCTGATTTCAAGGTACCTTCTAAGAAGGAGGTAGGGAAAGCATCTCCCAATAAATCTGGGCTATTGGTTTCTCCCCCCTCCTCCTCTATTTTCCTTGGCTCCTTCTTGACTTTAACCCAATTCTCAACGTCTGTTTTAGATTTGACTAAATATAGGGCTCAAAGGCCATGCTGGCTGCATCCCTTGCAGATGAATGTGATTTGCAAAAGGAATCGGAGAAGCACTTATTCATTGGTGCTGCTATAATTCCGTTGCTCAGGCTAGAAGCTGCTCCTGTTGTTTGTCCTTGCTTGGGGAAGGGAGGGAGGGAGGGAAGGGGGAGGGAAGGAAGGAAGGGAATAGGAGGAAAGAAAAAGGAGAATAGAAGGAAGGAACGAATTTGAAGGAAGGAATGGAAGGAGGGAAGGAAGCAAGGGAAAGGTAGGAAGAGAATAGAAGGAAGGAAAGAAAGAAAGAAAGAAAGAAAGAAAGAAAGAAAGAAAGAAAGAAAGAAAGAAAGAAAGAAAGAAAGAAAGAAAGAAAGAAAGAAAGAAAGAAAGAAGAGAATAGAAGGAAGGAAGTAATTTGAAGGAAGGAATGGAAGGAGGGAAGGAAGCAAGAGAAAGATAGGAAGAGAATAGGAGGAAGAAAGGAAAGAAGGAAAGAAGGAAGGAAGGAAGGAAGGAAGGAAGGAAGGAAGGAAGGAAAGATGGAAAGATGGAAAGGGAAGGTCAAGAGCCAATGTCATGATTTACTCTCATGATGTCTCCCAGTTTAGGCAAACTTTTCATTATTTCTCAGGATTATTAACTTCAAGGACAAAAGAAAGCCTTTAACTTCTCAATAAAAATGCCCACTTACTCCATCTCTGCTTATGTTTTATGTGCTCGTTGTTATACATCTTACCATATGTGATGAGCATGGCCCATGATCAAAATATTGAATTCCACCAGGGAAAGGCGAATATATGTCACATCACTTAACCCCTGTTTATTAAAGTTTACCAAGAAAATATTATGTGATACAGTCTTGGGGTGAGCTAATCAATAAGTTTATTTTCCTGTATTGCTTTAGGATTAAAAAAAAAGGTGAGGGAAGAAGAAAGAGAGGCAAAATAAAGAACAAAAAAGAAACCCCAAAGCTATCGGGGAAAAAAATAAGGAAGAAACAGCAAGTATGATGTTATATATAAAAATATTTAGTCCAACTTTACAACACACAGGTAAACCTTGACTCTGCAAAACAATATTGATCAGTCTGTCCATTACATCAATGGACAATCAGAAGCAGAAAGCAGTGGAAATTCACCGGATGACTTTGAACTCATTTATTTATTTATTTTATTTTAGATTTAATTGCTTCACAGGACGAAGAAGAACATTGGAAGCATAAATGGAGAGAACATCTTCCTGTAATGTATCTTATGATCCCAGAGAACTCAGGAAAAGCATAGAACTTAACAAAACACTAAAAATAAGTCTGATCAAGGGAAACGAGCAATTATTTCCTGGGCGTTTTTATCAGCTAATTCCAGCTTTTTTTCTAGCATTAGGTGAGTATCAAAAGACATTTCTTTTATTGGCTCGCCATCAACCAGAATATGAAAAAGGAGAAAATCCAGGACGGGTTCTCACGTGATATTAATGGGGGTTTAAATGTTCATTCAGAAGAGAGACAGCTTTTTAAGAAGAGGCTGAGATGGGTTAGGGTTGGGATAAGACCTGCTTAGATATAATCTGATTTTTGGCAAGAGGTTGTGTCGAGAAGGAAGCTCTGCTTCTAAAGGGCATTAATCTTTCAACATCTGCATCTCAAGTCCAGCTTTACAGCTGCTGTGCACACATGCATCTCGGATTTCCTGCCTTGATTTGAAACTTTGGTTCCCAGATCTCTTTCAGTCCTTCCACTCGGTTACTCTGCCTAGATAACAGAATAATAGGGTTGGAGCAGTGGTGAGATTCAGCCGGTTCTCACCGGTTCAACAGAACCGGTTGTTAACTTTCTGAGCAATTTGGTGAACTGGTTGTTGGAAGAAATCATTAGGGCAGCGAACCGGTAGTTAAATTTTTTGAATCTCACCACTGGGTTGGAGGTCTTCTAGTCCAATCCCTGTTCTGACCCAAACCTGGTTCCAAGAGAGCAAACACGAGACAAAGATAACAGCACAACCTTTTAATGTTTCATTTATGAATCCCGTTCCTTCACAGATAAAAGCCTGCTTCCAACTAATTAGCTCCAATAAGAGCCTTGCCAAGTTTTTGCAAGGCTGCCAAGAACACCAGATAAAGTTCCTAAACAATAAATCAAAGAGTCTCTAAACACCAACTGAGATATTCCTAACGTCCACCAGCCTCGAGTATCAAACTTCTTTGCCTTCTGCAAAGAACTGCGGTTTCTCAGCTGGCTTTTATCTCCTCAGGGAGGGGCCATTGTCTTCCAGCCTTACTCCCGAGTTGCCTGTAATGCTGCAGCTGCTCTTTCCTTCGAGCAGCCCTGTGTGCATGAGCACTGGGCACAGGCTCCTCAGGAACCTCTTCATCGCTGCTGCCAGTCTCCACAATCTCCACTCCCTGATTGTCCTGACCCCATCCCTGCATCACACGCAGGACCCTCATCGGAGTCCTCACTCTCCAAGGCCTCAGCCGTCCACACCCGCTGCCAGCAAACCACAACAATACCCCTGCACAAGCAGGAGACCTTCTGGCATTCTGAAGAAATGTCTGTCCAATCTCTTCTTAAAAACCTCCAGTGATGGAGCACCTACAACTTCTGAAGCCAAGTCAATCCACTGGTTGATTGTTCTCACAGTTAGGAAGTTTCTCTTTAGTTCTAGATTGCTTCTCAACCGTTGCTCCTTGTCCTGCCTTCAGCTGCTTTGGAGAATAGGTTGACCCCCTTTTCTCTGAGGCAGCCCCTCAAATATTGGAATACTGCTCAATTGACCCCAGGGGTCAACAACTTCTTCAAAGCACCAGAGGGCAACGATGGATGGAAAGTAATCAAAGAGGGAAGCAACCTGGAATCAAAGAGAAACTTCCTAACAGGGAGGACAATCAACCACTAGAACAGCATGCCACCAGAAGTTGTAAGCGCTCCATCCCTGGAGGTTTTTAAGAAGAGACTGGACAGTCATCTGTCTGAAATGGTATAATTGGGTCTCCTGCCGGAGCAGGGGGCTGGACTAGAAGACCTCCAAAGTCCCTTTCAGCTCTATTCTGATTCCAATCCCTTTTTAAGTAGCCCACTTCTTACACCGGATCTTCCCTACCATCCCTTCCCGGCTGGCAAATTGCAGCTCTTAAATTTTACATCCAAACACCAGAAAATGGCGTTAAATATTTATTCTCTCTCAATCAAAGCTGCATGAATGTTATCTTCGAGGAAATTATTGCTCCTGCTTCCAATTTCTCTGCTGCTTTTTTTCTTTTGCTTCCAGTTTTGCTTTCTGGAGCTTCTCTTAGCTGCAAATGGTTCCTTGCATGCACAAGATTGTGTGAACACACACACATACACACACACACAAAACTCAGGCAGGGGTCAGGAGAGGACACTGAAATCATTACTTCTTTAAAATAAGCAAGCCGGAGATACTGTCTTCAGATATTCAGCATCTCTCTGTTCAAAGTGAAGTTGTGGCGTTGAAATAAAGCTGCACTCCAAATTCTGAAAAACATATTTCTTCTGGAGAACTGAGAGAACTGAGATTTTTTTAAAAAAAACACCCTTCCCAATGCACACACACACACTACCAACAACACAGTCCATTAAGCCAGATCAGAATTTCCTTTACGTCCAAGATCAAACTATCATAGTGGTTACATCTTCTAAAACAGGGGACTCCAACCTTGGCCACTTTAAGCCTGGAGGACTTCAACTCCCAGAATTCCCCAGCCAGCATTGGGGAATTCTGGGAATTGAAGTCCACACGTCTTAAGGTGGCCAAAGTTGGAGACCTCTGGTGTGGTAAGAAGATGACCTATGAATCAGAAAGTTTAGACCACATCTCCTCAATGCGGCTGGACCTCAGCCTGAAACTCGGCCTCCCTCGTAGGGCTGTTGTTCAAATTGAGAGAAACTCTCTCTGAGGGTGAAGGAGCTGAATCCTGAGCTAGAATTACACTCGCTGGCTGCACATCTTATTTCAAGAAGGATTTTAGTGCCTGAAGCAAATCTCCTACCAGACACATCCTGTAGGGAGAGTAAGGCCACCCAGAGTCACTTTGGATAATGGGATGGGTAGTATATGAATTTAATACATGTTGAGGATCCTGGGAGCTACTATTCAACATTTGCAGGACTACATGCACCTGAGTAGTTGCTTAAGTAGTTCCTTAAGAACTAAAACACGTTTACTCTGGAGTAATGGACCCCTTCTGGGGCCTGGGAGATGGGAATTCAACAGGAGTTTAAAGTTTGATTCCTGGTGACAGCATTACCAATTGTTCAGAATAGGACTGGAAGGGACCTTGGAGGTCTTCTAGTCCAGCCCCCTGATCAAGTCCAGTCTTTTCTTAAAAACCTCCAGTGATGGAGCACCCACAACTTCTGGTTCCACTCTTTAATTGTTCTCACTGTTAGGAAGTGTCTCCTTAATTCCAAGTTGATTCTCTCCTTGATTAGCTTCCATCCTTTGTTTCTTGTCTTGCTTTCTGGTGCTTCTGGAAAATAAGTTGAACCCCTTCCTCTTCTTTGGGGCAGCCCCTCCAATACTGGAAGACTGCTACCATGTTTCTCCCCACTCCCCAGACAGTCCCTCTTTTCTCTAGATTAGCCAAACTGCAACCGTTCTTCCTGTGTTTTAATCTCCAAGCCTTTAATCATCTTAGTTTATACATAGAAGGATCTGTGAAGGTTTACTTTTAAGTAAACAAGCATAGGTGGTCTGAGCGTACCCTACAATATTGAATCAGAAGGAAGTGTGTTTAGAAACCTCAATGGCCAGACTGAGATGCTTCCATCAGCTGCTTCCTTAATATTTATTATTTACGCACAAAAAATGGACTTGTTAAATGAAGACCTGCCTTCAGAAGTAGGAAAACAGAACGGTTGCCACTGGGGGCAACTTAGTCTGGTGGCTGGGGTCTCAAATGCCCCCTTGGAAATGGAAAGCATTCTAAGGGATGGTCCTTTCAAGAACCATGAGCTAACAACCAGCTCAACCAACAACCAACCATTCCTCCTTAGAACTGGCAGATTCCAATTCAGATCCCTGAATTGGAAAGAGAGAAAGCAGAGAGAGAGGAAGGACTGCAAGGAGCAGTTGGTCCTGGCAAGGTCTCCTCTGGAGGAATCCACTGAAGGAATCCAGATCTGATCGGCACCAGCCTTGCCTAGGCGGGATCTAGGCTGCTGGTCTCTACGGAGGGATTCAAGAAGGTTGTTGAAGCCAGAGGGGCTTGTGAAGACCTGGGAGCTCTTCCTCCTTGGGATCTGAGTAGGTTAAGTCTTCTCAGATCTTTCTTTCTGTCTTGGCCCTTGAGGTTCAGTTTGGAAGCATCTCAGGTGAGATGTATTTGATGATCACCTCAATCTGGCCCTACCTGTAGGAAAGTCAGAGTGAAATGATGACTTTGGAAGAAGCTTAGCACATTTGGGGTTTTTTTTTAGAATTGTGCTGGCGAGGCTCCTTTGAGGTGGGAATTTGATGTGCCCTGGTAGGGCATTTCATGGATTTCCTCATGGACTTCCACTTGGTGGAGCAGTCTAACCCCTGTAAGCTTCACGGAGGTCCTAAATTGGATGGGAGACATTTAAACAAGCGTTTGCCCTGCTCTTCAAACCCTCAGGTATTCTTGGATGGTTTGCAAGCTTGTCTCCAACGGCTAGAATCAACTCTTCTGACTCAATTTACTCGAGTCAAAGACCAGCCTTCTACAGGTCTCAGAATGTGCGAAGGAGGAAGGGTATAAGTCCTAATCGCGGGTCCCCTTTTGGTTTTGGCTCCACCCCTGCCTGCTGGGGCAGCGAGCGAAGAGGCGCCAACCCTCTCAGGCTGGACTTAGCTGGACTGCAGCTCCCCTGCTCTGCAGCCAACTGGCCGATGGCGGATCCCCAAATCCCAGGAGCCGGCTCTTCTGCACCCCGGGATGTTTTGATTGGCTTGGCATCTGTTCCGTGGTGTTTGATGCCTCTTTTTCCCCCCCACAGGGCTGCCCTCGATCTCGGCGCCCTGCCCAGCCCTTTTGAGGAGCTCCGGTTCTCGCCTCCGCGTTCCGCTCAGGTGGCGAAGCGGGCGGCGGTTAGTAGCCAGAGCGACGAGTCCGTGAAGTGGAGTTTAGCGCGGGCTCTTCTACCTTAGGACAGCGGCCGTCCCGGGGCAGCTTCCTCGGAAGAGCCGCCAGAGCCAGGAGGAAAGGGAAACGCGTGTCCTTACGGTCGTGAGAAAGCGGTTTCTCACCTGCGCTGGCTGGGCCAACGGGCCGAACACGGCTCGGCACCGCGTCCTTTCGATCAGCAGAGGCGTCTCCCACTAGCGGAAGGAACCGACCATTGTATTGGCGAGGAAAAGCAGCTGCCTTCTGTCTCCCTCTCCCCACGCCGCTCGCCCCCCCACGCCCCCGGCGCCGCCGTCCTTCCGAGTTCGCCTTTCAGCCGGAGACCCCGAAAGGGATGAAAGTTTGCAGCGGCTGCTCCTGGCAACAGTTATTCGGGGGCGGCTGGCAGGAGAGCCCGCAGAAGAGCAGGACTCCTCGGCGGAAGGCGGCTCGGTTGCTGTTCCTGGCGTCGCCGCCGCCGCCTCCCGCTTGCGGCTCAGCCTCAGCCGAGCGGTCCGTTGTTTGAGCTGTCGCCGCCGCCTTTTCTCTCCCGCTCGTAATCTACTTCTCCGCTGGAGCCGCTGCAGCACCCTTCCTTCCTTCCTTCCTTCCATCCCTTTTCCTTCCCATCTTTCTCTTCCCATCCTTCCTTCTATCTCCTTCCTTCCCTCCCTCCTTCCTTCCCTTCCCATCCTTCCCTCTATCTCCTTCCTACTATCTCCTTCCTTCCCTCCTTCCTTCCTTCCTTCTCTCCCTCCCTCCTTCCCTCCCCATCCTTCTATCTCCTTCCTACTGTCTCCTTCCTTCCTTCCCTTCCCACCCTTCTCTTTCCATCTTTCCTTCCTACCATCCCCTTCCTTCCGCCGCGCTTCTCCCTCGTCTCCTCCCTCCATTCACACATACGACGCACATTTCCAAGCCCTCCCTCCCCGCCCCACCCCTTCCACTTTCCCCACTCCACGATCAAACCTGGGATCGCGCGAGGGACGCGGAGGGAACTCGGGCTGGCTCTTGCTCTCGCTCAGCGGCTACTTCCCTCGCAAATCTCGACTCGCCTCCACACACACACACACACGCTCCCCCCCCCCCGCCGCCCCCCTTTCGGGCCCTTTCAAGAGCGGAGAAGAGAAAGAGGAGGAGATCAGAATTGAAAAGGAGGCGGAGGGAGAGAAGGGCTGTTCCCCGCCCGCGCTCGGCTCGCCCACCGCTTTCTCCAGGCTTCCAGGATTCCTTCAAGACCAGCCGAGCCCCGGCGCTCTCGGACTCCGGATCTCCCCTCGCTGACGGCTTGACGCAGTGACGGTGGCCGGAGGGAGAGGCGGAGGCGCTTGCTCTTTCCAGGCCGCCCAAGGATTTCTCGTCTGGGTGTGGGTGCGAGCGAGAGAGCCGGCGAGAGGCTGCTGCTGCCTGGCTGGCCGGGAGAAGAAGCCGCCGCTTGGGGGGGAGGGGCAGGAGGGGGCAGAGGTAGCGGCGCGCAAGAGAGAGAGAGAGAGGCGGAGAAGCGGCGGCGGCGACAAGACAAGGAGGAGACGCAGAGCGGGGCTGGCCGCCCCTCCGGATTCCTCGAGACGCCCCCTCCTCGTCTTTTTGAGGTCGGAGGCAGGTAAGTGAGCTGTGCGGGAGGGGACGCTCAAGCGAGCAGAAGGGCTGGAGGAAAAGGGGAGGGGGTCTCCAGGTCTCATCCCCGCCCCTGCCGCAGGAGCAGAGCCGTAGATAAAAGGGAGCGACCCCGGGGAGAATCGCCGCCGCTGCCGCCGCCGTTGCTACTATTAGGATGGTTAGCCAGAAGGCGGCTCTCCCAGCCTCTCCCTCGGATTCAGCTCCGTACATCGCGCGCTTGTGCCGAGGCTCCGCCGGGGGAAGGGGGCTCCCCGACACCCCAGCCCACCCCCAAACTCCATGGGCGGACGGAAGCGCGCCCACGCGGCCGCTCTCACCTACAGCCGGCGTTCCTTTCTCTCCCCCGTATCAGAGGCTCTGCTTCCCCGATGAATTCGGGGAGGGGACCGTGGTGTTTTAAAAAAAAGCAGAAAACGAAGTAGAAAGAAAAGGGGCGAAAGTCTCCGCCGTCCCAAACTTCCTTTTCTCCTTTCGGTGTGACGCGCCCCGAGCCTGCCTGCTAAGTGCCGACAAACTTTTCCCGGGCGGGCTCCGGGTTGGGAAGCATCTCCCGGACGGTCATCCAACGCCCTAAAGAGGACAGGAGGACCCCCCCACCCCCACCCCAAAAAAACCACCCCTTGTCTGCCTCCTCCTCCGGGGAGAAGGCGTCGAAGAGAGGGAACCGGCTCGCCGTGAGCCGCTGGTCCCGGAGCGCGGCGGCAACGGTTTCAGCACTTCGGCGGCGGGGACAGTTCCCGAGGCTCGGAGGGGGCGTCGCGGGGTCTTTGGAGGGAGCCTACGCCGCCCCCCCCCCCCAACTCCCGCCGCCGTTTCTGGCTTCCTCGCCTGGCCAGCGAGCTGGGCAGTCTCCGCGGCGTAAAGCTTAACCGGGTTAGAAGTCGGCTACGAGTATTGCCGAGGGACGCTGTCGCTCCACGGAGGGGAAGCGAGATTTCGCCCCCCTCTTGGGCACATTGGGGAGGGGAGGGGAGGGTGGGTTGCCCCCGCCCCACGGCGACAAGCCACGAACCTAAGGGGCTGGGAGGGGGCGAGGAGGAGCCACTCCGGAGATTCCTGCTCGGGGAAAGGGTTACGTCGCCTAGGCCGGCGGGAATCCGAGCGGCTGGTCGGTCCTGCGACGGAGATCCGGACGTCTCGAAGGCTTGGGGGGGGGGGGAGTGGGGGGAGGGCTTGGCATTTAGAGGAAAACCCCGACTTGTGTGGGGGTGGGGGGTCGAGACCGCCGGGAGAGGAGCGAATGAACGCCTGCCTGCTTTTTGGCCCAGGGAAAGTCGCGGGAGAAATCGGCGTGACAGGTTAAGTCGCGCTTTAGATAAAGCTGCTTCTATCGCTGGCGGCGGGGAGCCTGTCGGGAAGGATTAACGGTGGTCCCCGCCTCTTGCAAAGCGAGCCTCGCCGAGGTCTTCACGCCTCGCCGCCCTCCCACCCCGAGCCCTCTCTTCCGATCGTCTGACTAGGAGAGCGGCCAGCGCCTCCCACGCGCCCCGTTAGACGGTCGGCCAAGGTAGACTGCTCCTGCTTGGGGAGGCTCCGCCGAGCCAGCAGGGCTGAGGGGCTTTTCGACAAGAGCGCTTGCTTTCCTGGCCCTAACGGACCTCCGAGTTCAGCCTCCGGGGCCTTCCGACTCTGCCCGACGCCACAGGAACGTTACGTCGTTGCTTTTAATGGGGGGAAGCTGGGGGTGGGTGAGTGGAGGCGCGCGAACAACCCACCCCGCGCTCCCTTGCGTCTTGAATGGGGACAGTGTGTGTGTGTGTGTGGGGGGGGGAAATAGGCTCCGGATTGAGAGGTTCTTGTTCCGCCTTTTAATCCAGGCCAAACCTCCTGACCCACGGCCTGCAAGCCCTGGATCCTTAACCCCGTTTCCATGCGTTTGTATGCAGGCGCGTTTAAGGGGGGGGGGGGGAGAGAAGCCCCTCGGAAGTCACCGGGCCGGTTCCGCGAAGAGGGCATCGGACTAACGTCCCCCCGCCCTCCAATCCCGGCCCCGCCGCTTGGTTTCTGACGCCCCAGGTCCTCTCTTCTTGGCTGGGATCCATGTTTCCATTCCTTCCCCCCATCGCTCGGAGGCCAAGGGGGCGTTTCTGCTCGGGCGCCCCTTCGCAGAAAAGGAAGCGGAACAGCCGAGCTGACACACGCGGCGCTTTAATTAAAACGATCCGGCGACCCCACCGCCCCCTTCTCTCCCCCCCCCCCCCCCCCCCGCCTCGCAAGACCTGGTCTACATATTCAGAAGTTCTTCCTTCCGTCCCACCGGAGTTGAGCAGGGCAGGCGCAGCTGGCTCAGGGTTGAGATTCGCGGCCTAGTTCAAGCATCGACGCGGCCTCTGCGAGTTGTCCAGGGCTGTTGAAGGGCGGGGTGGGGGGACGCATCCGCTGAAGGCCTCATCCGTGAGCGAGGCCGACCCAAGAAGGGCTTTGAAAGCCACAGGGCGGCGGGGTTGCTTGTCTTGAATGGCTTCGGAGGGGAGCCGAAGCGACGCCCCTCCCGACCCAGCACACGCCCAGCTCCGTTGGGAGGCAGAAATGGGGGCGGGGGGGGAGAAGAGAAGAGCCCCCTTCTGTCGCTCGAATAGGCAACGGCAGAGAGGGGGTGGGAGTCACGACGCCTATGGGCGGGGGGCGCTTTGCAAGGCCGGGAACGAGGCTGGAAGCTCAGGCCAGCGACTCTGCGAGGAAGATGCGGGGAGGGCGGGCTCAGGCCCCATAAGGCTTTCGCCAGATCAGGTCTAAGCAGGCAATCCACGTGCAAAGCTTGCTTGAGGTTTGGGGGGCGGGGCGGGGGTCGTGTGAAATGCGTGGGGCCGGGCAGAAAACGTCCCTTCCGTTTGAGAAGGCTGCCCAGGGGCTCAGCTTAGCCGTGGGAAAAAGGAAGGCTGGGCTTTTGCCCCCGTCGGTCACCGCTGAGGCCTCGGTGCCCGGCGCAGCTGTGCACGATGGGCCTGGAGACTCTGCCTGGCTCGCACAAGCCCCGCCGCCTGGGTGCTGGAACCCCGGCTCGGCTTCGTCTCCGGACAGCCAAAGGCTGGAACGCAAATTGCTCCTGTGGAGAGCGTGTTCAAAAGGAGACCGTGGGCCCTCCAGAGCTTGGCAGTCGAGCTTAGCCCCGCCGAGCCTCTCAATGGTGCGCCTCCTGGCCGACCAGACAAGCCGGCCGTTCTGTGTCCGGGACGCCCGTTGCGTAGCCGGGAAGCCTCCTTGATGTCTGAGGATCGTGCGGGGAGATTAAGTCTCTCTGGGTTTTCTAATCCAGCCGTTTCCCCCGCCTCCCCTCCGCAAGGTCACGGGAGGCCTTGCGGTGAGGCCTGCTGGCTCTTGAATCCGGCCGGGGCCTTTTCGGTTAACCCGGCTGGAGCGCCACTAAGAGAGCGAGGGGTCGTCGTGCCCAGGAAAGTCTTTGGGAAGTCACACCTCGCGCCCCCTTTTCCTGACGCGACAGGCCGGGTCGCCTCCCCACTACCCCGTCCGTTTCCTTCGCTCTCGGCCTTAGGAAAGGTCGAAAGAGCCCAAAAGGGGAGGGAGGGAGGCCGAGAACCGCTCGGAGGTGTCTCTTGGGAGGGAGGGAGGGAAGGGAGGAAGGAAATAGAGTGGAAGGAAAAAAAGTGAGAAGAGAAGAATGGAAGGAAGGAAATGAAGGGAGGGAAGGAGGGAGGAAATGAAGGAAGGAGGGAGAGAGGGAGGAAAGAAAAATGAGAATAGGAGAGTGGAGGGAAGGAAGGAAATGAAGGGAAGGAGGGAGGGAGGGAGGAAATGGAGGAAAGGAGGAAATGAAAGAAGGAAGGAAGGAAGGAAGGAAGGAAGGAAGGAAAAGATTGAGCCACAGAGGAGAAAACGCCTTCGCTGACCCCTCTCGCCTTCCTTCCCTCGGCACAGGGAGAGAAACGAACTGCGATTTGCATGCCGGGCTCGCATCTACTCCGGAGCTGCTCCTCCTCCTCTCCTCCAGCTGCTCCGCTCCAGCCCGGGGGTTGCAGAGAAGAGGCGGGGGAGAGGGCAGAAGCCAAGAGAGGCGCCCTTTGGCGAAGCCCCGGGCCGCACCAGATTAGATAGAAAGCAGCCGCGATAGAAAGCGGGTGCGTGAGTTTCCCGGCGACCCGGCTCCGTGGGGAAATACGGGATCAGCCCCGGACACCCAGCGAGCGGGGCTCCTCTATAGCAGGCGGGGACCCCATTCTACGCAGGAGGAGTGTCAGAGCCCTTCCCATAGAGAGATCAAGCCAGACTTCGCCCAGTTCACGTGTTTTGGGGGTTCCTACAACCTCCCGGACCTTCCTGAACGGGGCTGGGTTCGCCCCGCCTTCAGTGCGGAGCTGCAAAAGGCCAGGCTTAAAACCGCCAATGCGAGCAGCTCTGCTCGTTACGGGAGTCGTGTGAATGGAGCCAGGCGCTTGCATTTCGGGCAAAATCCCGACCGCCTCTGAAGCCTAAAACCTAAAAGGACCGAGGGGGTTGAGGTGGGGACGGCGGGCTAAAGAAAAGGCTGGCTGAGAGGTTCGAGCGCTCCGGTACTGCTTGACACGTGTAACGCGGGGGGCGGTGAGGCTGCAGAAACGGAACCAGCGGCGCTCACGTGTTAGAGCAAAGCTCCTCAAGGTGAGAAAACTGCGATCTGAAGGCCGGAGCGACAGGGTGAATTGAAGTTCCCCTTCGAGTCCGGCGATTCCCTCTACACGCGCGCACACACACACACCTCTCCCCAGTTCCGTGGGTCCGCCTCCCCAGGGCGTGCGCGCGTCCCTTCGCGCGCACGCCCTGGGGAGCGTCCCTTCAACCCATATATATATATGGGTTCCGAATGTCTCCAAGCCGGGAAATGAACTTGCCCTCGCTGGGGAGACGCGGCGGTTATTCAAAGGCTCCAGGCGGAGGGGGGAGGGGGGGTTAATCTTGCCACCATGGAGAGCGCAAACCTTGAGCCCCTCCTCAGAGGTTGGGATCGCAGAAAGGAGGGATTCATGGTCCTGCCTACCTACCCACCCATCCACCCACCTATTTATCTATCGGTATCTATCATCTCTCTTCCCTCTATTTCTCTCTATATCTACCCATCTATCATCCATCTATCCATCCACCCATCCATTCCTCCCTCCCTCTAGTCATCCATCCATTTCTCCCTCCCTCTATTCATCCATCCATTCATCTATCTAATCTGCCCTCTATTTCTCTCTATATCTACCCATCTATCATTCATCTATCCATCCATCCATCCATTCCTCCCTCCCTCTATTCATCCATCCATCCATCCATCCATCCATCCATCCATCCATCCATCCATCCATCCATCTATCTATCTATCTATCTATCTATCTATCTATCTATCTATCTATCTATCTAATCTTCCCTCTGTTTCTCTCTATGTCTACCCATCTATCATCTCTCTCTCATTGTCTCTTTCCACTTTCCACTTTCTCTATATCTACCCATCATCCATCTATCCATCCACCCATATATTCCTCCCTCCCTCTATTCATCCATCCTTCCTTCCTTCCATCTATCCATCCATCCATCCATCCATCCATCCATCCATCCATCCATCCATCCATCTATCTATCTATCTATCTATCTATCTATCTATCTATCTATCTAATCTTCCCTCTGTTTCTCTCTATGTCTACCCATCTATCATCTCTCTCTCATTGTCTCTTTCCACTTTCCACTTTCTCTATATCTACCCATCATCCATCTATCCATCCACCCATATATTCCTCCCTCCCTCTATTCATCCATCCTTCCTTCCTTCCATCTATCCATCCATCCATCCATCCATCCATCCATCCATCCATCTAATCTGCCCTCTATTTCTCTCTTTATCTACCCATCTATCATCCATCTATCCATCCATCCATTTCTCCCTCCCTCTATTCATCTATCCATCCATCCATCTATCTATCTTCACATTTATATGGTTGCACCACTTCACGGGTTGACTTGCAACCCAGAATTAAAACTATATCACGGCTATTAACCACCCCCCACCCTTTAAAAAAAAGGAATAAAAACAAGATTGCAGTCTCTTGCTGACCCACCACCCTCCTTGCCTTCACACAACCTCTCCACTCTGCTGGGGAGGGGGTGGGGTGAACACCTCCACCCTCTTGCCAGCTTCTCTTAGGAGAGTCAGATTTGCATAACTGAAGGGGGCTGACTTTTAAACCTAGTTTGCAGGGAAGGAGGCTTAGGGTCCAGCAGGAAGCCTGCGTTGCAAGTCAAAGAAACAGGCTGAAGTCAGACAGCAGCTTGTGAAAGGAGCCCTCAGCCACAAATCAGCAGATCCATATTTTTGCCGGGTGTTGTGTGGATGAATCTACTGAGGTGGCTACTTTATGGCGTGATGTGTTGTGAGCCTGTATGCAGTGTAAGCCATGGCGATGTTGCGGCTGTCGGGATCACATTCCACACATTACATATGTCACAACATTGGCCCAAGGATGTGCCAAGACCCACAGTCACACTTAACCTTCCCCTGCCTGGAGATACGGAGGGTTTTGAGAATGTGTGAATTCAGCAACTGGCTATCAGGGAGTGTCTGAAACCCCCCCTGCAAGGAACTCCAGATGTGGGTTTGAACTCAGCATCGGCCCAACACCTTCACTACTAGGTAATAGATAACAGGTAATCAGAGTTGGAAGGGACCTTGTAGGTCATCTAGTCCAACCCCTCCCCATCCAAGCGGGAGACCCTACACCATTTCTGACAAACGACAGTCCAATCTCTTCTTGAAAGTCTGCTCAGACCAGGTACCTGAATAACGATCTGAGCAGCTTGAGATCTTACCAAGAAATGTAAAACAACATTTATTAGAGGTACTTCTTTCTCTAGCTAATGTGGTTTTCAGCTTGAAGCAATTCCAGCTTTTGCCCAATGGTTTGCACTTGTGAGTAGGTCTCCTCCCCGCCTTAACTAAGACTTAACTCATGGAGTCGATCTCTCACCCTTCCCAGAGGTTTGGCACATCTGTGATATTATAGGATGGGAGAATTAAAATAGCCCTTCCGACACTGTGAAAAAGTGAAAGGAAAGTTTGGCAAAGCCCGAGGAAAGAAAGATCCAGAAATAAAAACAGTTTATAATGGCGAACAAAGATAGAAAATCAGGATCTTGATGGATGGCGAGCATGTTTTGATGGTCAGGAGCATCTTTGTACAGTCTTTCTATTTTGGGTTTGTTTCGGGTTCAGAGTGCATTGTGAACTGGGCCTGATGTGCGGACCGGAGCTTACCAGTAGGAGGGGATATTTGTAGCTCAGGATTGAACTGGGGTCCTTGGTGGTCTTCTTGCAGGTGTTTCATTATCCAGCTAGCACTGGTGATGTTACCTAGTTGGGTAATGAGATGTCTCCAAGAAAACCACCAAGCTCAGAGAGCACCAAGGTTGTGGTTGTTGTTGTTGTTGTTGTTCTTCTTCTTCTTCTTCTTCTTCTTCTCCTCCTCCTCTTCTTCTTCCTTCCTTCCTTCCTTCCTTCCTTCCTTCCTTCCTTCCTTCCTTCCTTCCTCCTCCTCCTCTTTCTTTCCCTCCTAAATCCCACTCCTTTCTAGCACTGATGATATTACCTAGATGGATCATGAAACATCTGCAAGAAAACAACCAAGCTCAGAGAGCACTGAAGACAATATCATCATCATCATCATCATCATCATCATCATCATCATCATCATCATTCCTTCTTTCAGTTTCAGTTCCATCCGAACTGAGGAAGCTTCTTAGATGAGAAGTGAAATCTTCTTCTTCTTCTTCTTCTTCTTCTTCTTCTTCTTCTTCTTCTTCTTCTTCTTCTTCTTCTTCTTCTTCTTCTTCTTCTTCTTCTTCTTCTTCTTCTTCTTCTTCTTCTTCTTCTTCTTCTTCTTCTTCTCCTCCTCCTCCTCCTCCTCCTCCTCCTCCTCTTGCCTTATTTGAATGCTCAAGGTGCAAAGGACCATACTGCACCTGAAATGGTCATTTTATTACTATCGTAGATTGATGCTTCCTTTCCAACCCAGAACTATGGGGGGGGGAAAGATAACCGCAATTTTAGAGATGTGCCACCTGGAGACTGTGGGGTTCCCCCGCCCCCCCTCCGGTGAGTGTACCCCCCCAACCCGCGTGCCTTGCTACCTTCCCCGTGCAGGCCCCCCTGCCTCCTTTGAGCTCTACCCTCGGCTTTGCAGAGAGCTTCCTGCTCCCCCTTCTTCACTCCTCCCCACCCCCACCCCGGTCTCTTCGCCGTCTCTGGCCTGGGCTCCGCTCCTTTCTCTGCTGCCTGAATGGGCCAGCTGCGAGCTGGAGGAGCGCGCGCGCCCTGGGGACGGGGCGGAAGCGCGCAGCAAGGGGAGAGAGGGAGTGGGCGACACAGCCAGGGGCTCCTCCTTCGCCTGTGGGACAGAGAGGGAGGCCTGACTCGGCCGGGGGCGCACAAGTGGGACGTCCGTGCTGGAGTAACCAACGGGTTCCTTGGGGGGCATCCGGGACTTCCTGCTTGGCGGACGGTCGAGAGAAAAAAATTGGCGCGCCCCCCCCTCAGCCAGCCCTCCCATCTCACAGGGTTGCTTGCACGGGACGGGAGTTGGGGGGCTCCTAGTTGAAGGCGTGGTTGCAACCCGGGCGGGTGTCCCAGTAGCGAGGTGAGGAGGACGCATCCTCCTCTCGCTCGGCGTCCCGCACCGCCCCCCCCCCCCGGTTCTCTGCTCCTTCCCAGCCCCCTCTGGGCCAGGGGGGTGAGCAAGGACCGGCCGCCGCCTCCTCCGAGCTGCCGGCAGGGAAAAGCGCGTGGGAAAGCTAGAGGAGAGAGAGGGTCGCTTATGCAGAGGTCTCCAAACTTGGCAACTTTAAGACTTGTAGAATTTAACTCCTAGAAGGAGGAGGAGGAGGAGGAGGAGGAAGAAGAAGAAGAAGAAGAAGAAGAAGAAGAAGAAGAAGAAGAAGAAGAAGAAGAAGAAGAAGAAGAAGAAGAAGAAGAAGAAGAAGAAGAAGAAGAAGAAGAAGAAGAAGAAGAAGATTATTTCACTTCTCATCTGGCTGAGAATTCTGGGAGTTGAAGTCCACAAGTCTTAAAGTTGCCAAGTTAGGGGACCCAAGTTTGGGTGTGTGGGGGGGGTCTCAGGCAAACAGGACTGTGGCCCGTGATTGACCTTCTCCGCAGGAAAGTGCCAGCTGTTTGCCGTTGCCTTCCTCCCAGATGTCGGGTCCATCTTCCTGCTCGCTTAACGGCCCTGGGCTTTCCTCGTGGTCCCCCATCCCCGCTCCAAGAACCCACCTCCGCTTTTTTTGGGGGGGGGGGGAAAGCGGCAGACTCTGGGCCAGGAGATGATCTTCCCTTCCCGCGCGTGCAAGTGGCTCCTGCGGTCCACGAGGACTCCCCACTTCTTCCTCAGTGGAGCTGGGCCCAGTCCCCACGCCTCGGGGCTGCTGGAGGGGCGCTGCCTCGGCCTTCCCGACTTTGGGGTAAGACCCCACCCGGAGCAAAGCGGCAGGAGAGCGGAGCGGAGGATATATAGTCTGCCCGGCGCGTTTTCCCCTTAGCTGACGCGGATTTTGAAAATGTGGGGGAGGGCGGCCCCCGACAGACGCGCGTGTTCTGGATCCACAAGGAAAGGTACTAAAGCCGGGAAACGCTGGGTCAAACGGAGAGGGGGGACAAAGGAAGGTCCGGCGGGACCACGAGATGCCCCCCCCCCGCCCACGCCGGATCGCTCCCTTTCTCGAGTCTGGCCGAGTTTCCGTTCCCACACTTCTGCCATGCTCAGGAGCAGGCCTTTTCTCCCGTCTCTGGTGAGCCAACAGGTGGGTGTGGGGGCTTTTCTTGCCTGGGCGAGGGAAGGACGGGAACCGGCCTCCTCCGAGTTGGAAGGGGGTGTTGAAAGTTTGGCCTCGCGGTCTCCCCACTTCCCTTGTGGTACAGGTACAGTATTAACAGAGTTGGAAGGGACCTTGTAGGTCATCTAGTCGGTGACAGTCCCCATCTTTCCCGACCAAACTCGGGAAAGTTCCGCTCACCCATCCCCACCCCTTCTATACCCTCTTCTTCCTCCTCCTCCTCCTCCTCCTCTTCTTCTTCCCCCCCCCTCCTCCTCCTCCTCCTCCTCCTCTTCTTCTTCTTCTTCCTCCTCCTCCTCCTCCTCCTCGAACCGGCGAAGCTCTTAGGAAAAGTCGGTGAAACCCAAGAGGAGCCGCTTAGGAAAGACAGCGCTTAATGCTCGGCGCTGCCTCTTTCTTCCCGGACCCTCCGCGGATGGAATAAGTCAGGCGGGTGTTTCGTGTGTGTGTCCAGTTTTCGCAGCAGAGAAGAATCCGGTAAAGTTTAGGATCCCGTCGCTGAGCGTGCTTTGCCTCCGGGATCTTTTGCAAGGATCGGAGGCATCTCCCCTCCCTTTCCGCACTCGGGGGCGCCTTTCCACGGAGGTTCCGAATTTGTGTTCAAATCTAAGGCGGCCTCCAGGATTTGCAGATTAACAGAGTTGGAAGGGATCTTGTAGGTCATCAAGTCCAACCCCGAAAGGAAGCCGAGCAGACCCCCAAGCCCCTTCTCCTCCTTCTCCTCTCCTATGTAGGACAGTTAACCAGGGATGAGCTCCGCTCCCCCCCACCGTCCCGTTCTTCTCTTACTCGCTGCCCCATCGCCACCGGGTTGGGTACATTAAAGGAGTAGTAGGAGTTAGGAGGAGCTGCGCAAGCAGCCACGGTTGTCCCCGAGAGACGAGCAGCAACGAAAACCAGCCAATCCCGTAGTCTCGTTTGCAGAGAGATTGAGTGGTCGGTCAGTCCGTCTCGGGCATTTATATCCCTGCATATCTCCCTTTTTCCAAAATAATAATAATAATTAAAAAAATCCAGGACGGGTAACGTCATATATGTAAAATAACAGAACCTTGAAAGGAACTTTAGAGGTCTTTTAGTCCAACCCTTGGCTCAAGCAGGAGCTCCTAACCCATTCTGGGCAGATGGTTATCCAATCTCTTCTTAAAAATCTCCAGTGATGAAGCAGCCACAACTTCTGGTGGCAAGCCGTTCCACCGGTTAATTGTTAAACTCACTGTCAGGAAATGTCTCCTTAGTTCTAGTCGTCTCTCTGTTTTGGTCTGCTGGGCCTGGGGGCTGCGTTTGCCATTCCCCCATCATGTCTACCTTGCCTGGTTGGTGGCTTGTTGCTGATGGCTTTGATTTAGCCAGGAAAGAGGAAATGGGGGGGGGGGCTTTGGGGGCAGCAGGTGAGCTGTTCAGCCATTTATCCACAGAAACTTCTCCTTGGACTGGGGGAAAGAGAAAAAAAAAACCCATGCCAAGCCTCACTCTTTGGCTTTGAAGCAATCTCTCTAATTTCTATCGCCTCCTGTGATTGAAACTATAATTTAGATTTTATTGCTTGCTCTCATTCTGACTGCTTGATATGAGTTTTATTGCTCTCGGTTAGATCTTTATATAATTTATCATGTTTATCCGGCACCCCATCCTGAGTTGTCTCGTGCAAGGACATTCAGGGTAGGAAGGTGGCCCATCCATCCATCCATCCATCCATCCATCCATCCATCCATCCATCCGTCCGTCCGTCCGTCTGTCCTTCCCTCCCATCAATATTAGTGTAGTTAACTTTGGAAGATTTCAATTCGGGGACCCCCATTAGTTACCTGGCCATGAAGCAGCGAGGCGGGGGGGGGGGGGCTACACCTGTGCTTTACAACCATAATGGCAAAACATTTTTGCAGGGAAAAAATAGTCCAGGGTTGGAATGCTACCGGTTCTGCCCGGTTCTAAAGAACCGGTAGCTCTGAAGAGCAGCAGACACCAAATCGGTTCTATGTTTGCTGCTGTTTGGCCCACACACCCTCCTGGGCTCTTACCTGTCCTTTATTCCCTGCTTTTTCAACCTCAGCTGCTTTGCACGGCACAGCTGAGGTTGAGAAAGCAGGAAAAAAGAGGCTTTTCAAACGCTGCGCGTCTGTGCACAGCGCTTTTCAACTGTCCGGGAGCGTAGCTTAAGTTTTTTTCACACACACGCGTGTAAAACTGGTAGTAACACTGGTTGATTCGCATGCCTGAAATAGTCTAATGAGCAGGCAAAGGAGGGTGCTGTCAATTAAGGGGGTATTGTAAGAGAGGGTATAGGGTGAGTGTCTGGGAGAAGAAGGGGGAGAGGAGGGGAGGGAGGGAGGGAGAGAGGGAGGGAGGGAGGGAGATATTGGGGTACCCAGAGGAGAAAAGATAAGACTATTTTTTTCAGTCTCCTGCCTCCTTCATGGCAAGTATGGATTTGTTTATCAGAAGGTAACTCTTGCAGATGGAAAAGAAAAGATATTTTCCAGGAAGGAAGGAAGGAAGAGAAGGAAGGAAGGAAGGAAGGAAGGAAGGAAGGAAGGAAGGAAGGAAGGAGAAAGAGAGTGAAGAAGGGGAAGAAGGAGGAAAGGAAGAAGGTCTTTAGAGAGGGAAGGAGGGAAGAAAGGAGGGAGGGAGGAAGAAAAGGAGAGAGGAAGGAAGGAAGGAAGGAAGGAAGGAAGGAAGGAAGGAAGGAAGGAAGGAAGGAAGGAAGAAGGGTGAGATAGAGGGTAAGAAGGGAAGAAAGGAGAGATTCTTTTCCAAGGATGCACAACAGCTCCCATCCTCCCCAGCCAGGCTGGGCCCCAAGCACACCAGGCTAAGGTAGGTTTCATCTGTTTCTTTTTTCTTTCTTTTCCAGTCCCAGAATTCTTCTCTCTTTGATTTTAACCACCTTACATGCCCGCCCTTATCCTACTGAGTGACTTTGATTGAATTAAGGCTCAGATTTATTCCTTCTCACCTTGTGGTTGTGATAGTTATCTGCCTGCCTTTGAGACCCTCCTGGATTAAGTCTCTGGCTCTGATTTAGAGATGCTGCAGGGGGGGATGAGGTGGGGGGATAAGGAAAGGAGACACGCAGGGAAGAAACTTTAAGGAGGGAAAACGTGGGCAGGAGAGGACTGAGAAAGTCTCAGCTTCCAGGGGAGACTTGGTTGTCCTCAATCCGGTTAGAGGAGTCCCACTGTTGGTTCAGAAGAAGGAACAAGATCTGAGGTCTCCCCTGGAAGATAGTGGATTTGGAAAGGTCAGAGTTTTCTTTGTGTGAAGGTGGAAGAGGGTACCGGTGATTAATTTTGGAAAGGAGAAAGGTGGAGGTTGGCTTGTAGCACCTTCAGTAGACTTTTGAATAGCTTTGATCCTTCACCTTCCACGTCTTCAAACCATTTGCTCATTTGGCATGGGTGAATTTCCCTGTGGGTCTGTTTCTCAACTTGCAACCATCCCTCTCTCCATCCCACTTTCCATCCATCCCTCCATCCAAACTTCCACCCATCCATCTATCCATCCGTCCATCCATCCATGCCTCCATCCAACCTTCTATCTATCCTCCATCCATCAGTCCACGCATCCATCCATCCCTCTATCCAACCTTCCATTGTTCCATTCCTCCATTCTTCCTTCCCTCCCACCCACTTTCCATCCATCCCTCCACCCGTCCATTCAACCTTCCATCCCTATATCCATCTCTCCATCCAACCTTCCATCCATCCATGCAACCTTCCACCCATCCCTCCATCCAGTCTTCCATCCATCCATCCATCCATCCATCCATCCATCCATCCATCCATTCATCTGTCCATCCATCCGTGCCTCTATCCAACCTTCCATCTGTCCGTCCATCCATCCACCCATCCCTCTATCCAACCTTCCATCCATCCTTCCAAGCCAGATAGAAACCATCATAGTTTCCATAAAGGAGAATCTTGGTAGCTCAGGATTGAAGTGAAGGCTCCTTGGTGCTCTCTGAACTTGGCTTATTTCTTGAAGACCTTCCATGACCCAAACTAGGTAACATGACCATCATAGCTTGCTGCTTTCCTTCTCCACCAACCCAGCTTTGACCAAACCCAAAGACAGATCTGGAGGAAGCTGGATCTCAGAATATCCTGAAACTCAAAGCCTTGCAGATGGGCTATTGAGTGAGTGATGGGGGTATTCATTCTCCAGGCATTGAGGTCGGTGGAAGAAATGACAGGAATGTAGATATCCCTGGGACTTAAAGGAAACGTTGAATGACATGGGGAATTGAGGTGTATTTAAGATGTCAGAGGAAGAAAAGGGAGGCAGGAGAACTTAATTTTGTGGCAGCTCAGACGTGGCTTTAACTCCACTTTCTGGTTCTTGAACAATCTTGATAGATGTCAGTCGACAAGGAATCAGCAATACTTTAAGAAAGTGGAGTCATTTAACCCCTAGGTTAGGCAAGGAAGAGAAACAAAGGAAGCAAAGCTTGTTGGAAGCCATTTAGGGGAGAGAGAAAAACACCCTGGTTTTCGGCAAACTGAGGCGGATGGCCGGGAAAAATGCAAATATTTGGGAGCAAGGCGAACCCAGATGTAAATGCCATCAGCTTTAAAGTGGCTTCGTTTGACATAGATGTCTTTAGGACAGGAGGGAATCAACCTTTGAAGATAAGTTATTTTTAATGTTTTCTTGCTTTTCCAGAATGGTTTTTGATAAAATGTTAAGAGTGGATTGAGGGGAATCCAAAATGCTGAGATGATGATTGCAACCATACAATCAAAACTTGATCCCTTTTGTGGTGTGTTGAGAAGCATAAAACAGGAGCCAGGCTTCAATCATAGTTTATGGCTTCCATTGTGACATTTTTGCACCCTCATCTTTCAGGAACAACCTTTGTGATCCCAGAAAAGTGGAAAGGCCAGGCCTCGCTTACAAAACTTAGGCAAACAATAATGACAGGTTACAGGCTACCGTGAATTTGTCAGGTAAAAAT
Source organism: Bungarus multicinctus (assembly GCA_023653725.1). Classification (NCBI taxonomy): domain Eukaryota; kingdom Metazoa; phylum Chordata; class Lepidosauria; order Squamata; family Elapidae; genus Bungarus; species Bungarus multicinctus. The sequence continues at coordinate 2,196,857 of CM042842.1, forward strand.
GTTGCCCAGCAAAATCTGCTGTTTTGTCATGCTGGAGTGTAACAATTTAGATCCGGAAGGTTTGTGCCAACCGTTTCTCCTGAGCATGTGCAGAGTGACTTTGTCTTGTCATTGAAGAGATGCCTAGGGCATCTGTTTTTCCTATGGTTGAGGCTGATGAAAAAACGAATTCTCTCTCTCCTTTGCTTTCCGTCTTCAAACACAGCCGTAGCAACTTCACCCGAGTGTCTTCCCTGCTCTTTTTTCTAAGTTAGCTCTGTGAAATTGCGGAGAAGAGATTTATGCTTTGGAAGTCGAATTTCATAAAGAATGTAGAAATACAAGGCATGAAAGCAAAATTTTAAGTGTGATTGAAAGCTGGGATGGATGATCAGGACGTATTTAGGACGCGGCTGGAATTCTCATGCGTCTTTATGTACTTCTTCCAGATGTGCTCTTGGGTTTGGCTTGCCATGATAAACCAATTAGCTCAATTGTGCATTTTTTAATAGTGTTGTTTGTTCAAACCGGAGTGGCATTATTAATTAAATTTTATGGCTGTTATGACATTTCTGGGTCCCTTTTATATTTTATGACTGGGTTTGGGGTGGGGTTTCTCCCACCCACCCTTGGGGGTGATCTCAACTGGGATATTCCTTGTGGTTTTAGTCAGCTTCTTAATGTGCAATTATGATATTATGAAAGGAAGGAAGGAAGGAAGGAAGGAAGGAAGAAAAGAGAGGTAGAGGAAGGGAGGGAAGAAAAAGGAAAGGAAGGAAGGAGAGAAGTAGAGGAAGGATGGAAGGGAGGGAAAAAGGAAGGAAAGAAAGAAATATTGGAAGAGATAGAAAGGAAGGAAAGATTGAAATGGAAAGGAAGGAAGGAAAGATTGAAAGGGATAAGATGGAAGGAAAGGAAGAAAGAAGGAAAAAGTAAGAAAGGAAAGGTTGAAAGGGATCGGAAAGAAGAGAAGGAAGATTGAAAAGGATAAGAAGGAAGGAAAGGAAGAAAGAAGGAAGGAAGAGCCGAAAGACTGAAAAGGACAGGAAGGAAGGAAGGAACGGTTGAAAAAGATAAGAAGGAAAGAAGGAAGGAAGGACAGAAAGAGAGAAGGAAGAAACAATTCATTGTAAGTACTTTGAACTGGTATTTAGGATTATACTCCTGGTATTCCTAGCTTTTGTGACACAGCCTTTGGAAAACGGGCGGCTGCTTTAATGTGAGCCTCGCAGCCTCACAAAACATCGCCGGATGCCCACACAAAAGACGCTGCCACCCCGGCTCCATCTGCTGCAGCTCCAAGGTCACTCTTTACGACAGGGACGGAGGCAATCTCCAGCTAGCCGGCCGCTTCCTCCTCCCTCCCACGGCTCCCTGCCACCCTCAGGCCACGAGCATTTTGGGCGCCATCGTTGCAGTTATCTGGAATTTTGCTGCATGATTATTTACTTCCCTAGACTGGTTTTTGCAGCCTCTTCCTCAACTTTGCCCAATGAGTTTCCTCTCCCCATAGGCGCTGGTGTGCAGGGATGGGCAGTGGACGATGGCACCCGGGCCTTCCGTGAAAGCATCAAGAAATGCCTTTCCCTGGTTCACCCATGTTGGTCTGGTTGCTTAATCGAGGAGGTTGATTCATTGCTGGGATTGAGCCTCTGGATGGGTAAAAGAGGAGGAAAAAGAACTCGGTTGTGAAAATATCTCCAGACCCCCTCACATCCTGGACATAAACTGTTCCAACGCCTACCCTCAAAATGACGCTAGAGAGCCCTGCACACCAGAACAACTGGACACAAGGAGAGTTTTTTTTCCCTGAACGCCGTCGCTCTGCTAAACAAATAGTTCCCTCAACATTGTCCAACTATTTACAAAGTCTGCACTCCTATTACTATTAATCTTCTCATCACTCCTTATCATCCATCCCCTCCCACTTGTGATTGTATGACTGCAACTTTGTCACTTGTATCCTATGATTTATATTGACTGTTTCCTAGTATGATTTGATTGCTTATTGTACCCTATGACTATTATTAAGTGTGGTGCTTGATGATTCTTGACTCTTGACGAATGTGTCTTTTCTTTTATGTACACTGAGAGCATTTGCACCGAAGACAAATCACACTTGGCCAATAAAGAATTCTATGCTATTCTGTTCTGTTCTGTTCTGTTCTGTTCTGTTCTGTTCTGTTCTGTTCTATTCTATTCTATTCTAATTATTCTATTCTAATTCTATTCTATTCTATTCTCTATTCTATTCTAATTCTATTCTATTCTAATTCTTTTCTATTCTCCATTCTATTCTAATTCTAATTTTTATTCTATTCTATTCTATTCTATTCTCTATTCTATTTTCTATTCTATTCTAATTCTATTCTATTCTAATTCTATTCTATTCTCCACTCTATTCTAATTCTAATTTTTATTCTATTCTCTATTCTAATTCTAATTCTATACTGACTTTAACCCTGTGTCCTCCAGGGCGTTGCCTTGTTTTCCCATCTCTCAAATCTAAAGCAGGGAGGTGTTGAGGATTGTTGTGATTGATTTTTGCAGTCTTTTGCGGTTTTTAAGAGAATCACCTGGCTGTTAAGTGAACCCAGCTCCCTCTATGGATTTTGCTGGTCAGACGTTGGTTGAGAAGTTCACCCAATGATCGTCGATCGAATGATCTCAGGGTTTGGGTCGGTTTGCCAAATGCTTGAATGTTGATTGCGTGACTGTGGAAGCACGAGGGCCTCTTGCAAGTCGCTTTTTTTGGTGCCTTGTCACTGTCTTCTTAACACTTTCATGTAAGCTCCAATGGCCACTAAATAGATCGTTGTAAGTCGAGAACTCCTATATGGAGCCTTTCAGTTGTGTGGCTTTTGAGCTTCCCTGATCCATCATTAGCAGGAGGGACTATTGGTGTGGCTGCCTCATAATGTCTGGAGAACAGCAGGCTGGGGAATGCTTCCTCCTTCTCCTATTCTCCTTCTCCGCCTTGCAAATCTCCCCTCTTCTAGCACTGATGATATTACCAAGTTGGGTCATGAAACATCTGCAAAAAACAACAACAACAACCAAGCTTGGAGAGCAAGAAGGGCTCCATAATGCTCCTCCTTCTCCTTCTCTTCCTCCTTCTTTTCTTCCTCCTCCTCCTCCTCTCTGCAGACCCACCCCCTTCTAGCACTGATGATGTTACCTAGTTGGGTCATGAAACGTCTGCAAGAAAACAACCAAGCTTGGAGAGCAAGAAGGACTCCATAATTCTCCTCCTCCTCCTCCTCCTCTCTGCAGACCCACCCCCTTCTAGCAATGATGATGTTACCTAGTTGGGTCGTGAAACATCTCAAAAAACAAGCAAGCTTGGAAACCCCATAGTTCTCCTCCTCCACTTCCTCCTCCTCCTCCTCCTCCTCCTCCTCCTCCTCTTCAGGAGGATCTTTCCTTGAAGGTCTGGAGATCCAGGGGCAAGTGGGGCCTTGGCTGGAAGGCTTGGATGGCTGAAGCCGGGCTCTCTCCTTATCACCCATCCCCTCCCACTTGTGACTATAACTTTGTTGCTTGTATCCTCTGTTTCCTAGTATGATTTGATGTTGATTGTACCCTATGACTATCATTAAGTGTTGTACCTGATGATTCTTGATTCTTAACGAATGTTCCTTCTTTATGTATACTGAGAGTATTTACACCAAGACAAATTCCTTGTGTGTCCAATCACACTTGGCCAATAAAGAATTCTATTCTATTCTGTTCTATTCTATTCTATTCTATTCTATTCTATTCTATTCTATTCCATTCCATTCCATTCCATTCCATGATAGACAGATAGATAGATAGATATTTTCTTTATGTATACTGAGAGTATTTACACCAAGACAAATTACTTGTGTGTCCAATCACACTTGGCCAATAAAGTATTCTATTCTATTCTGTTCTATTCTATTCTATTCTATTCTATTCTATTCTATTCTATTCTATTCTATTCTATTCTATTCTATTCTATTCTATTCTATTCCATTCCATTCCATGATAGACAGATAGATAGATAGATATTTTCTTTATGTATACTGAGAGTATTTACACCAAGACAAATTACTTGTGTGTCCAATCACACTTGGCCAATAAAGTATTCTATTCTATTCTATTCTATTCTATTCTATTCTATTCCATTCCATGATAGACAGATAGATAGATAGATATTTTCTTTATGTATACTGAGAGTATTTACACCAAGACAAATTACTTGTGTGTCCAATCACACTTGGCCAATAAAGTATTCTATTCTATTCTATTCTATTCTATTCTATTCTATTCTATTCTATTCTATTCTATTCCATTCCATGATAGACAGATAGATAGATAGATATTTTCTTTATGTATACTGAGAGTATTTACACCAAGACAAATTACTTGTGTGTCCAATCACACTTGGCCAATAAAGTATTCTATTCTATTCTATTCTATTCTATTCTATTCTATTCTATTCTATTCTATTCTATTCTATTCTATTCTATTCTATTCTATTCTATTCTATTCCATTCCATTCCATTCCATGATAGACAGATAGATAGATTGATATTTTCTTTATGTATACTGAGAGTATTTACACCAAGACAAATTACTTGTGTGTCCAATCACACTTGGCCAATAAAGTATTCTATTCTATTCTATTCTATTCTATTCTATTCTATTCTATTCTATTCTAATCAGGTGAGCTTTTTAAGAACGTTCTTCTTTGCAAATGTCACTCGGCCGCCCGGGAATCCATCACAACGCGTGGCAGCTGGCTTAATCATTAATCATCGGGCATCACTGAAATGAAGTCATCAGAAAAATAAATAAATCCCTGACACCAGCGAAGTGTCACCGCCATGACGCTGGCGTTGTTTTCGTTGTGCTGCGGGGTAGTAGCTCCATGAAGGGATCTGCCAACCGCTCTCCTCCTGCAGACCTGGGTTCTGCCTCATTGGCTTTTAAAGGGCGCTCAGCACAAGCCACAGCTCTGGAAGGAGCCATGCTGGGACGAGGGGGTGGCTGGGTTCGCACATTAGGCGGCTCCATAAACCGCGGTTTAGAAGAACGGTTGGTTTCACCCAGGGGCGGCCTTCAAATTTGTTAGCAAGGGGCTCTCTGCCCTAATGACTGGCTGGGGGGGTCATGTGGCCAGGTGGGTGTGGCCAGGGGGTGTCATGTGATCGGGTGGTCATGTGATTAGTGTGGGTGTGGCGAGGTGGCCGTGTGACTGGATGGGTGTGGCCAGCTCGATGTCGCTTCTTTGCCCTAATTACCTTAAAAAAAAAGATATATACCAAAAAGTTGTTTTATTATTTCATGCATTTAATTTAATAATAAATAAAAGACTGGGTGAAATAATAGAAATGACTGTGAGAGGGATCTTGGAGTCTTAGTAGAGTTTCTGGCAAGTTACGTGGCTAGTGGTTATGTTATCTGGTTTTCTCCATGGCGCTCCCTCGCAAGCGCTAAGTGGATCGTTTATCTAGCTTGCCACACTTTTACCAGGTGTGAAATGCTCTTGGCTGAATGCCCAGAAGTTCAATTAAGCCTATTAAGAGCTTTCCCTTGCTGCTTGTCTTTCTGAGGTTATTGGGGGCTCTCCGAAATGACATAAATTCTTTCCCACTTCTAGATTACTTTGGCCAAAGGTGGCTTCTAGTTAGGGAGGGAAGCTACGGATCCCATCATCCTCTGCAGTGGGGAGGACTGTGCTAGTTGCGAAAAATGGGATTGTTGTCCTGAGTAGAGCCCACAAAAACAATATTCTTCCATCTAAGTGTCCCCCACCACACGCCGAGAGGTTTCCCTTCTGGTGGAGAATCAGGCCTTTTGAGTTCTCCCAGCTGAGCCTCAATCTCATTTTTGCTCTGGTCTTTGAAAATGTTTCTGAGCCTTGTGGAAATTTAGCTTTTATGAAGTCAGGAGAGCATTTTAAGCGGTGACAAACGATCCCAGCCGTCCATAAATCTTCCTTTGGTGAAAGCCCTCTTTAATTCCGAAAGCGGCCGGAGAATCAGATTTGCATAGCGGAATTATATTGGAAGTGCGAGGAGGAAGATGGAGGGGAGGCGAGACTTTCCAAGGAGAACTTCTTCTCCTGAAATCCAGAGATTGCTTCCGAGGGTGAAAGGTCCCCCTTGTTGAAAAAAACAAAAACCCTTAACTTTTATATATAGGTGACCCTTAACTTCCTTGACTCCATCCACTCCAACGGAGCCCAACATTTCTGTTGCTAAGCACGATATTTATTAAGCCAGCTTTGTCCCACTTTACGAGATCAAGGGAGGTACTAAGACCACTCTACAAAGCCTTAGTAAGGCCACACCTAGAGTCCTGCACCCAGTTTTGGTCACCACATTATAAAAAAGATGGTGAGACTCTAGAAAAAGTGCAGTGAAGAGCAACCAGGATGGTTAGGGGACTGGAGGATAAAACATATGAAGAACAGTTGCAGGAACTGGGCCTGGCTAGTCTAGTGAAGAGAAGGACCACGGAGACAGGAGAGCATCTTCCAATATTTGAGGGGCTGCCCCAGAGAGGAGGAAGGGGGTTGAGCTATTTTCCAAAGCACCCAAAGGCCAGACAAGGAATAATGGATGGAAACTGAACAAGGAGAGATTCAACCTGGAAATAAGGAGGAATTTTCTGACAGTGAGAACCATCAACCCATGGAACAGAAGTTGCCTCCAGAACTTGTGGGAGCTTCATCACTGGAAGCTTTCAAGAAGCGACTGGACTGCCCTCTGTCAGAAATGGTGTAGGGTCTCCCGCTTGGGCGGGGGGTTGGACTAGATGACCTACAAGGTCCCTTCCAACTCTGATTGTCTGTTATCTGTTACAACCTTTCTTGACACCTCTGTTAAGTGAATCCCTGCAGTTGTTCAATTAGTAACCTGGCCGTTAAGTGAATCTTGGCTTCCCCATGGACTTTGCCAGTCAGGTAGTCACAAAAGAGAATCAGGTGATCCCCCAGGACTCTGCAATGGTCATAAATATGAGTCAGTGGCCGAGCGTTTGAATTTTGATCACGTGACCATGGGGAATGCTGCAACGGTGGTAAATGTGAAAAATAATCCTAAATCAGACTTTTCAGTGCCTTTGTAACTTTGAACTTCTGACTTGCAACTGGTCCTCGCACTTATGACATTTCAGCAGCACCGCCATGGAATAGGGGATTAAAATTTGGGCATTTTGGCAACTGGCATGTATTTGAAATGGTTGCCGCCTCTTGTGGTCATGTGATCGCCGTTTGCGACCTTCCATCCAGCAAACTCAATGGGAGGAGCCAGATTCACTTAATGACTATGTGATTCATTTAATGACCTTAGCAATTTACTTAACGCCTATGAGGAAAAGGTCATAAAATCTGGCACGGCTCCCTTCGCAGCCACCTGGCCTGGCAAAGACGTCTATCCCATGGTGGTGGTGGGGAGTTCCCTCTACCACTCCAATTATCCCAGCCTGCTGTTGGCAGAGGATTCTGGGGATTGTAGTCCCAACACATCTTGCCTCTATCCACACTAACCCATTTGGGTTGAGCTCCAAAGATTGTTCTGACCCAGGCTTCGTAAATCGTAATTATTCACAAACTTGTTTTAAAAGCAAAACCTATTTTATTGCAACACTTGGAATTGCTTCCATTCCCAGCCGGAACTAATCTTAAACAGTCGCCCAAGATAAGCACCCACCTCTCAGTTCTGTGGAATGCGGCCAAAACAAGAAGGATCCAATTAACTATAAAAGAAACCAACCGAAGTACAAGGAAAAAAACCAATCAAAGTACACAGAGCTTCAAGGATGACTGAGAACCGATCGAACGACTTTGCTTCCTGCAAAGGTTTCGTCATCTTTCCCTGACTTTTATCCCTTATGGGAGGGGCCATCACCTCCCAGCCTTACTCCCAAGTCACCCCTTTTGTCTTAGCTTCTCTTGCCTTCTGGCAGCTCTGCACACTGGGAACAGGCTCCCCTTATTCCTCTGCCTCACTGCTGCCAGATTATTTATTTATTTAATTTTATTTAATTTTATTTAATTTTGGAGATTATGGAGGCTCCAGAATCAGCACCCCACTCCCAGATAGTCCTGGCCCCATCTTTGCATCAGATGCAGGACCCTCGTCCGAGTCCTCTCCAAACTCCCGGACTGGACTCCTGATCTTCCCCACCGTTCGATTCTGCTGCCGTCTGTACCGGCGAACCATAACAAAGATTGCAGTCTGTGGAATAGTGTTTCACACTAGGCATGAGCATGTCCGCGTGTTTGTGTGTCCATGCGTATGTGCAAGGCAACACACCTCCCCCCTTCTGTGCCGTGTTCCCTCCCCCAGCCCCAATTCCATTTTGAAAAGAAATTAATGTAACTCACCCTCATTTTTCACCCACCAGCCACCATTGTTTTAATAACAGGCACAGGCTATGAAATAATGAACGGTGTCGTTGTTTTTGGGTGCTGCACCCTCTGGTGTGTTATAAATCTAATTTGCTGAAGGAGGAGGAGGAGGAGGAGGAGAGGGGGGATTTTCTTGCACGGAAATGATATAACGCACTTTTTCATTTTAATTAGTTCGGGATGAATTAGAGCGAGACGCAACACACTTGTAATCTTGGCGATGGAGTCCCCGCCTCGGTGCAGGCCCTTCTCCAGAAGGGGAAAGAACGGTTTCCCAACAGGAGATACCCCTTCTCCCCTCCTTTCAATCTCTCTAATCATGATTTACAATTATTCACAATTATTTTACGAGGAGGAGAGAGATTGAAAGGAGGGGACCCAAGACGGTGGGGCTTGGGAAGGCCGGAAGTCGGAATTTGACGAAATGGAATTGGACGCAAAGGAGGAAGATGAGAGGGCGAAAATGGTTAAATTTTTATGGAAGGAAAAATTTCTGGTCAGGAAGCAGCCATGTTCGCCACCTGAAGGGAAATAAGATTGTACTACATAGCTGCAATGGCTCCCCCACCCCCAATAGCTTTTCCTCTGGGCCAAGTTGGGTATGCCTGATGGGTATTGTGGTCCAATGACTTCTGTATTTCCTGAGTGATTTGGTGGGAGAAGATATGAACAGGTTCAATTTAAGACTCAATGAGAAGCTTGTGAATTTGAGATTCCTTCCTTCCTTCCTTCCTTCCTTCCTTCCTTCCTTCCTTCCTTCCTTCCTTCCTTCCTTCCTTCCTTTCTTCTAATCTCCCTTTTCTTTCCTTCCTTCATCTTATTCCCTCTCTCCCTCCCTCCCTCCTCCCTCCTATTTCCTTCCTTCTTTCTATTCTCCCTTTTACTTCCTTCTTCCTATTCCACCCCTTTCTTCCTCCCTTCTCACCTATTATCCCTTTTCCTCCCTCCCTCCCTTCCTTCTAAGTCCACATTCACAAAGTGCAGCCTCAAAAGATCTCAAGAGAATAATGGTTGCTTTCCATCTTAATAAAAGTGTTGCCCTTTGCAACCCAAAGCTTTGTGTTTCAATTGTTCGGCCTGGGAAATGGTCCAAAATATACTCTCTAAATAAGGAACGCCACTGAGCTGCACCTGTTATTTCCTTTTCCTTCTTCTTGTTCTTGGAAGCCCTTACCCCCCTCCCATCCCCCCTCCTTCCCAGGACACAGAGAAGCTTCAGGATGGGGGTCACCCTTCAATGGAAGAGATTTTGGTGCCTCCCTCACATGAGCTGCGGCATCTCAGGAAATCATTCCACCACGCCACCACCCTCAAATCTCCCTTGGGCAAACTGTAGATATGACTAAGGTTTATTCAAAAGGTTTATAGTTCCATCTTTATTTCCTCCCGAAGATTCTTGGGGAATCTTCATTAAAGTTGCTTCCCTCAATGTGAACAATGAGAATGCTGTGTAATCAATCAAGAACAGATCATTTCTTCTAATAAGAAACACTTTGGAACAATATCCTTTGTAATTAGCCGTTGTCACTGCTTGTTCTATCACTCCAAGAGCTGAGATGTTCCTGAGATCTATTTGCCAACAGAGTTTTTAAAAATAGACTCGGCACAGATGAAAGCAGAACATAAACAGTCCAAAGTCCACGGCCTTCACACCAGCTCCCTAGCTTGCATCCCATGATTGTGTTGGGGACCTGAAGAACCTGTGGTTACCATTGGACCACAGATCCATCCCTCCCAACAGCTGGAGCTGCTGGGTGTTGTAGTTTACCTGCATCTGGAGGTTGCTTACACAATGAATGCTGGCAACATGGAGATGGGGCCAGAGAGGTAGAGTGGGAACTTCTTGAGATGATTGATGACAGTAAGGAGCGGGTGTGGCTCAGCCTTTGAACTTTACCCGGCAGTCTTCTCAATGTCAGAACTAGCTCCACTCACCCAGACTCATCAGAAAGAGGTATAAAAAGGCTTTCTTTGGCAATTGAACCTTCCTTGAATAACATGGTCCTCAAAAATAAATAAAATCCAATCAGGCCTTACAAAAGCAGATTCCTTTTAAGGAAATCAGTTGTCTGGTTTGTCCTGCACATCACAAGCCATTTCGACTTGTGATGTGCAGGACAGACCAGACAACTGATTTCCTTAAAGAAATCTGTTTTTGTGAGGCCTTATTGGATTTTATTTATTTTTGAAGACCACTTTGTCCAAGGAAGGTTGGTACCCAGTAACAGGAGGGGAGTTCCAGTAAGAACTGGGCAGATTCCATCCCTGACAGGACCAGCAACCACACCCATCAATGAAGCACATTAGATCTTTTCTTCTTCCTTCTACTTTAAAACCAGAACAGCTAAAGTTGACTCTTGTTCTGGGCTGTGCATGAGATGAAGGCAGTGTCAAGGAGAGAGAGTATTAGGAAGATGGTTACCAGAATATATCCAATATCCATAGTATGATTAGAGCAACGAGAAGATAAGCCCAAATTCTTGTATAGGTGCATTGATATGGAGTGTTTTTAATATATATTCAGTGGACATTTCTGGACTTAAGTAAGAAACTATCTTTCTTATCTATGTCTTCAAGATGAGAGCTGGGCTTACCTCTTCCAAAATTCAGTATCTCTTGGATTGGCTTAAATAATTCCAAGCAATTGGCAGATTAAAATTGTTCAGATCTACCAAATGTGAGAAAGCATCTTTCTTTTTTTTAAAAAAAAGGCCACTGTAGGTTTAGGAAGAAAACTGTCTGGGGGCATTTATCACAATATAAAAAGGGGAGCATATTTAATTTTGGTAATTATTAGACTTGTCTGTAGGAATGTTTCTTTCTGTAGTTATGTGCAAGTCAAAGATTTCCCGGATGTCTTTTGGGAATGATTATGGGCTAAGCGATAAGTGGATTGGCTTGAAATGCAATAATAATTATGCTCAAATTTATCCTTGTCAGAATTTTGCCTCCACTTTCAATTGTGGGCATTATTTAGCCTTATTGAGTTTATCTTATTTACTTATTCAACGTATGACATCTATAGATATGTGATATACAACACAAATAAAACACATGTATAGAGATACAAATATGTTTAAATAAAACATCAGCAGATAAATAGAGAGATATGAGAGATAGATCTGAGAGCTAGAGAAAGATGGTAGATAGATAGATAGATAGATAGATAGATAGATAGATAGATAGAGGGATAGATAGAGGGATAGATAGAGGGATGATAGAGGGAGATATATGATGAATGGAGATAGATAGATGATAGATAGAAGAAGACAATAGTTGATGGATGGAGATAGATGATAAATTGATAGATAGATAGATAGATAGATAGATAGATAGATAGATAGATAGATAGATAGATAGACGGACAGATGGATGGATAGATGATAGATAGATAGATGATAGATAGATGACAATGCAATATACAAGATAAAATATTAAAGTTAAGTAAAACCATAATAAAATCACCATAATATGATGCCATAGATTTGCAATAGAATGGATGTTATGACTCTATGGTGCCTTATTGAGTGAAGGCATTTATTAAAAGAAGTCAAAATTCTACTTATATGGGCAAATATGTTGGAATTTAAGAAGCATCCAGGCCAAGCTTATCACCTCTAGATTTTGGGTTTCTGTGGAGTGTTTTGTGAACGCCCAGAAGCCTTTATCATTACACTAGAGTAGAAATCCATGAATATATTTTTCTAGATTGATGGCCGTTGGAAACTCAGGTTGCGAGAAGCCTCTCTCCAGTTGCAGATGTCAAGATATGGATTCAAACCACCTGTCAGATAGTCAGAAACCAGTGTACCAAATAGATTTCCCACTTGAAGCAGCCGTTTGTGTTAGAAAGGGGAAAAATCACACCCTTCCACAGCACACCTTGGCTTTGACAGATCCCAACCGTTCAAGCAGATTTATTTCAAGGGGTTATTTAATGGGGTTTCTCCAGGGGAAATAACTCTTCTTTTTATCGGAAGGAACCGGGGGACACAATTGTACAAATCAGGGCTTCCTTGTTAATGAGGGATGTGAAGTGTGAGGACTTTGGCGGCCTTGATGGCTCGTTTAGAAAAGTGGGAGACAGGTGGGGAAATAATCCTCAGAAAAAGGAAATAATTGGAGGGCCCCTAGGCCTCATTTGCTAGCTTTTTGCCAAAGGATCAAATAGACTCTGGAATTTTAGAAGATCGCTTTCTCTTGTCAGCAGGAGTGAGTTGATTTGAGGGAACTGCTGCTGCTGCTGTTGCTGGTTATTTGAGGAAGCCGTAGACAGAGTTGTTGCATGAAACTGTCAACCTCTCAAGTTGCCGAGACAGGAAAACACGACAGGATGAGCTAATTCTACTTTATTATTAGCCTACGTTAATAGAAGCTCGCAAGTCTGAAATTACAGGTCTCCCGCCGTCTCTTTTATAGGCTGATAAATTCAGATGGATCCTTTCCAAGTTTCTTTCTCTGCCCATTAACTCAGTTGTAGACTCCTCCTTCTCATCAGTCTCTCTCTCTCTCTCCCTCTCTCCCTCCCTCTCTCTCTTTCTCCTGAGAATGTTCTCCAAGGTGCTGATTCTTTCATGAGTTTGCTTAAATGGCTTCACTTTCATGTGTGACTCTCAATCTCTCTCTCTCTCCTTCCCTCCCTCCCTCCATCTCTCTCTCTCTCCCTCCTCCATCCCTCCCACCATCTTCCAAGGTTATTCTTACATTCCTTTACAAAGCCTTTCCCTCGAGGGAATGTTGACTCTGGGAATTAAGAACAGAAAGTTGAATAATCTATGACCCTTGTCATAGTTGAGATGGAGATGAGTCCTCCAGCAGAAAAACATTCAGAGATGCAGTGGGCAACCTCACCTGTAGGCCAGGGGGCTCTCCTGTTACCTGTGGACCAGTGAGATGTTGTCTGTTGGGGGAGACAAAGCCAGAGCCGATACCTGCCCTAGCACCCATATTATAAGTGTGATGTTTTCTCAGCTACACGGAAGAGGACAACATGGTCAATCAATCTGGTTGGGAGTCAGATATGCTATAACTAATTGATTCCCTTGAATGAATTGTTGAAACCGTAGTTCTTTTCATTTTCTCTCTTCATGTGATCACTCTTTTATTATCCATGATCAGCTCCATTTTCAGATGAAGGCATGGCAAATACCCATGAAGTCATCATGAAAATGGCAAAATGTTGGCATGATGACATTTTGAGGTACATTGACACCACAGTGACAACTGCAGGATCCTTAGGATTTTCACATCTAATAGTGCTATTAAATTAGACAGGTATTAAATTGACCCATCCATTGGCTGTTTGTGAGTACCAGGTGTGAACAGTGATCCTTCTTGGCCCCATATAGGCTTATAATATTTCCTTCTTTACTAGTGGGACATTTGCACTCCAAGATTCACTACCCAAGAATTGATGTTGCTCATCAACCTGATCAGTTTTAATGGGAAACTCCCGGTTTGTGGAGGTTGCAGAAGAATGTAGAACTAAGCTAGCATTTAATTGGTCTGAACCAATAAAGCTGTTTTTGAGGTTCTAGTGTTAGAGGAAACTCCATTCGGCCCCAATCTTTATGCAAATTTATTCAATGCAGTCCTCTTGGATCTACTAATGTGCAGTGGTGGGATTCAAACTTGTTTAATACCAGCTCTGTGGGCATGGCTTGATGGGCATGGCAGGGGAAGGATACTGCAAAAGCTCCATTCCCTCCCACTAACCTGCTTTCCAGCTCTGTTCTCCTGTGCAGGGCAACCAAAGAAGACCCAGCCGATCAGCTGGGACTCGATGAGAGGCAGAGAATAGTTGGTGGGGCCAGTCAGATGCGGTATTGGTTAATTCTCTGAACTACTCAAGATTTCTGCTAAAGGTTCTCCAGAATTGGTCTGAACCGGCTGAATACCACCTCTGCTAATGTCCCCAAACACAGGTTTAAAGTTTTATGATGCTTGGGACCTTCAACTCTTCTGCTAAAATAATAGCAAAAGTAATTTATCCAAGTAACACCTGCCTGTCCCGTTTAGAGGTGGGGTTTTGGCAGGTTGCAAAGTCCAACTTTTCAGGAGCTGGATGGACCACTGTGCACCCCAAAATTGTGAAAGTTCCCCCTCCCTGTTAATATTTAGGAGGTCCTTTAAAAATGATGTTTTTCTGCAGCAACTTAAGTGACATCGTTATGCCTGAGTTAGGGTTGTGTTATTTAGACATTTTTTTATGATAGGATCTGTAGGAAACTGGTACCCTTTTTTTTATAGCGATGACCGAACTGCAAGTTTCATAATTATCGACTGCATTCTACCACGGTTTACGATTCGTGCAGCATGCAAATTAGGTTACAAAGAATAAAGTCGGGTGCATTTAAGGCAAAGAGCCTAAAAGTAATTAGGCACTTTTTATGCACGAGGTCAAAAAGAGAGAGTAGGGGGTGGGGAGGAAACAAGGGAGAGGTTGTTTTTTTGAATAGGATGCAGTTAACGCCTTATGAAAATGGTGAAGAATTTTTCAGCAAAGGTTATCTTTTAAACACCCGATTTGCTAATCGACACAGGCAGAAACGGACTAGGGAGCAGGGGAAAACAACCTGGGAATGCTTGTTTTGCAACCCTCGTTCGCAAGGAGCTTCATTCAAGGCCTGGCCTTGTTTGTAATATTCTGGAGGTAAGAGACCTTGCTTAAAGATTAAAAGTGTAAGATGATATTTCAACAAAACGATCAAATGTGCAGCCCGGCGTAGTCTCAACCCTGACCGAAAGGACATTTAATCCAAGGCAGCCTTGCCGTGAGCCGGCTGGAAAATCTCATTTGACCATATTAGTTGATGGATAAAAGGGATTAATTGTCCCATTGGTTAAATGGTCTGTCAGGGGCCCCGGGAAGTGATATGAAGTGAAAATGAATTAAGCGTTGCTTTGAAAATGTGATCTGCAGGTCACGAAGGGATAGATCTCGGATATCGCCCTTTGTCACGTAACCGAAGGCTACAATTTACCGTTTATTTCGCTTTGGGAGATGGGAAACCAGTGAGATGGATTAAGAAAATAAAAGAGGGGAAACCGATCCATTGTTGGGATGGATATTCGATTCCACAAAAACAACTGGATACACTTGGCCTGGCTTGGATGACCCTTTGGGGTTGAAGAGTTGTTAAGCTAGGGTGGGATTTGTTTTCCATTGTTCTTGAGGATTTGGTGAGAAGTTCTGGATATTTTCCTCCTGTTGTTTTTGCAAAGGGAGTCTGCTTTAGGATTCACACACAACCATTTTGGGGTCTTCATGACTCAAAATGGCAGAAAACCATGCCGATAATTTTTGGCAATTCTGGTCAAAAGAGTTTGCAAGATTTACTGCAGAGTTTTTCTCAAACTTTGGCAAGTTGAAAGTGCGTGGACTTCAATTCCCAGAATTCTCTAAGTGATCACGCCTCGATGAGATCTGATGCATGTTTTTTTTTTTTTTTTTCTGAAGGGATCAAAATCAGGACTGGAAATCTTCCATGGTTCTTATCCAGTTTTTATTGGGCAAAACTGCTTTGGCCGTGTAAGGTTTTTATATTATCTTCTTCTCTTGGAAAGACACTTCATGATACATTTTGTGAAATCTTTTATGAGCACAGGAAGATAGATAAACAATTTTAAATGGATTGAAGTGGGAAATAATGCCGAGAGGACGGAACAGATTAATGTCTAAAGGACAAACCCCAAATGGTAATGAAAAATGACAATTTGAAGGAGAGGATAAACTAATAGGAGCCAGAAGAAGGAGCAATATTAGTTTGCTATTACGTGACTCCATAGATAACCATTGAATAAGATCTGTTGGTCTGACAGGACCATAATTAACCTAGGTAGTAGATTCAGTGTTGTTTAGTGTTGAGACCTAGTTCAAACAATGCCTTAATGCAGGGATGGGCCAACCTTGGCAACTTTAAGACTCGTGGACTTCAATTCCCAGAATTCCCCAGCCAGCATGTGTTTTCAGTTTTGGCTCAGTGTGTTTGGTGAACCTATGGCTTCTTGTGTGAACCCAGCCTGTTGTGGCTTACTCAACATAAACCAGGCGGTCGAAGACACCTTCCCCCTTCAGGTACTGTTGGACAACAACCTCCATAATCCCCAGCCCACAAGGCCCACACTGAAGGATGCAGAGTAGTCTTCCCTAGGCTCTTTTGGGGCTCTTTAATCTTTTTTGGGGGGGTCTTTTAACTAACAAGACTCTGGATATGGTGCTCTGCTTTTGATTACCCTAAACACCCTCCTTATGCGCTCTTAAAAATAACAGCTTAGCTGTTCCAAAAGGTGTCAAGCTAAAATTTGGTACCGTAGATCATTTCTTCACCTGGCTGTGTGTTTCAACATTTTATGCTCTTTTTTTTTTTTTGCTGCATTAAGTGGTGAGCAGTGAAATGTTTTTTTCTCCACAAGGGTGGTGGTTCTCACCTTAAAAGCGAGGGGCAGCCACATCTAGGGTGGAAAACTACTCCTTTTTAGCTCCTGTGTGTAAAATGATGGGATTGTTTACACCACCAGCAGGAGTCCAGAACTGTAATTGATGAGGTAAATCCTTAGCAGGGAGTCATCTGAGATTGGACTCAATGTACCATGCAAAGCTGTAGTTTATTTTATTGTAGTTTCCTAAATAAATCAGTTGGCCAACTGTATATTGGTTTGCAATGCACATAAAAAAAACCACAATAAGAATGGTGGCCACGATATAGACTTGTTCTACCAGGTCACAAGGACATCAATTGCCTGGGCAAAATACATTCTTAAGGTCAGAGAACAGATGAATCCCAAAGAACCAGCTGGGACTTTCCAAGGATGGGTGTAGATGACCAAGTTGAACCTGAAGGAGAGGTCAAATGCATCATAAGTTTCTGCATGACCACAAGAGATCTAAGACCAGCCCACCTTGAATGCTTGTCTTAACTCCCGCCCGTTTCCCTTGGCTGCCAGTGGGTCAGATTTTTGTAGAGAGTTTAAGCTTGCAACAAATCTTTATATCCATTTGAATCTCCCTGATTTCCTCAGCACTTGATAATGGGATGGATGGGGAGATGTTGGCCAGAAGATCTAGGAAGTATTCGGTTGGGCAGGGCTATTTTGGAGAAGAAAGGTAATAATCTCTAACACAATGTTTCTCATCCTTGGCAAATTGAAGACGTGTGGACTTCAGTTCCCAGAATCCCCCCAACAGGATCTGTGGATTTCAGTCTTGTTTCTTCTCCTTCAAGGTCCTCCATTTGCATTTCTACAGCTGCTGGGACAGCCCTGGAAACCTCTCTTAGATGATGATTGTGAATAATAGGTTGCTTCATCTACAAATAAGTCTAGCAGGAGAATGAAGTTGCTCTTAGGTGCTCAATTCTTTCTTTTCTCTCTTGATTCTGCCTCAAGTGTCCTCAAGTCTAAAAAAAATAAATAAATCTGGAATTTCTGAGTGAGGAACAAGTCAATCAAAGTTTTTCTTAAAAGCCCCACTGATTTCAAGAGGAATACATGTCAGGTTTTTATTTCACTTGATTTCAATAGCCCTTGAAGGTACTTATCTTTTGCTCAGTTGTATGTTTTAAAGGTGTTTTTTTGTTTAACATCCTAAGTGGCTCTGGAGGGCTCTTCAGGTTGGCGCTAATGAGAAACAAAGCTTACTCAGCCACCACGGGGGTTGCCCAAGCATCTTTGACCCCTATTAAGTCATAGGGTGAGGAAAGAGAGCAGGGCAATTTTTATTAATTTAAGGTGAGTTTGGGGCTTCCAGAAAAAAAAAACACAAATATTTTCTCTCCCAGCGCTTGTGGCCAAGAAGTTCTCCTGACAGTGCAGCATTTTGAGGGACTTCTAAATAAAAACGTCTTGGTTGAGTTGTCATCCCATCTTCTACCTTCTTAGAGGCAAGTGTTGAACGTAGAATCATAGGCCTGGAAGAGACCCCGGAGATCTTCTAGTCCAGCCTCTGCTCAAGGCAGGAGACCTTATACTATCCCAGTCTGTTTTTGAAAGCTTCCAGTGATGGAGGACCTAAAATTCCAACTCAAGCTATTCCAGGGATTAATTGTCTTCACCGGCAGGAAATCTCTCCTTCATTCTAGGTTGGATCGCTCTTTAATGGTCTTTTACTTCTTTTCCAGCCCTCTGGTGCTTTGGACAATAAGCCAATCCCTTCTTCTCTGGGACAGCCACCAGAGCCAAGGAAGCTGAGGTTCTCCAAAATGCTTCCATGTTCATAGCCACCATTGGTCTCATTCTTCTGCTTTAGCTTTGCTGGAGCACATGATGGCATATTTACATGATTTAACTCTCCCAGGGAAGGTAGAACCAGTGCACCAAAATCTACCACAAGCATTTTTCAGTCTTTGTGTGTGAATAATGTCAGGTTTCCAAGGGATGAAATCCTTTTAAAAAGAGAAGAGCAAAGCCAATCTTCCAAAACAATTTCTTTTATTTAGGGAAGCATCAAACTGGCAAAGCCCGTTATAATTCCAGATCTGACACAACCCGGAATTATCCCACATAATATTGGAAGTTAGAAACAGGCCCCAAAAGTCACATTCTCCAATAGAAGTAAATCAACGTTCGCCTGGTGTCATCAATCTCCACCTCCAGGTCTCAGCAAGGTCAGCTTTCATTCCCACAGGAAGAAGAGACAACTAGCCTAAACAACTCTCTCTCTATCCTCACTCCTCCCTCTTTAGGAATGTGGCAAGCCCGAAACTCGTCCCCCATAACCACCAAAGGGAAAGTAAGGAAAAGAATATATACTAAGCCTAACTAAAATGGCTACATGTCAATTTCGTGCTTGACACTGTGTTTCATATCTGCCAAAAAGGAAAGTCATCCCCTTCTTTTTGAGTGCAAATAGGATTTAAACCCAGGTTATGCAAAACCATGGACCAAATTTATGCGTCCAAAACCATGGACGCATAAATGAGAACAGGATCATTTATTTCATGATTTTACAGCATTCATGGACCACCTCCAATCCATTCAGACCCAATGTGATGCATCCACATCAACACACCCAAAAAAAGGACCCAGACTAACCTTTGCCCCGCATTAAATCTTTAAAACGTGGTCCCTACAGCTTCTCATGATAGGCCAAAGACTCTTCGGGGGAGAATTGTTGGATGGATCACATTATCTAAGCTGGATGTAGATGCCTTCTCCCAGACTGTCCTCTTGCAGATGTGAAGAAGGACAAGCCTCCATCTCAATAAAGTGAAACTATAACCTCCAGAAGTGATTTGGGGAATGTTCCTTGGCTGAAAAACCAAAAAACCGATCCAAAGAATTTGACTATAAGAAAAGAAACCCATTTGCTGGATGGTTGATGAAGATTGTCTTCTTCTGACTCCCGTTACCTATTTTATTTATTTATTTTGTCAAACAATTATTAGATAACAGGTATAAGTATAAACATGGTTATAAATACATGAAATGGATATGAATAAGAAAAAAAGAAACAATAGGGCAGGAACGGTAGGCACATTTTGGTGTGCTTACGCACGCCCCCTACAGACCTCTTAGGAAAGAGGTGAGGTCAATAGTAGACAGTCTAAGGTTAAAGTTTTTGGGGTTTGGGGAAGAAACCACAGAGTCAAGTAGAGTATTCCAGACATTGACCACTCTGTGGCTGAAGTCGTATTTCCTGTAATCAAGTTTGGTGCGATTAACCTTGAGTTTGTATCTATTGTTTGCTCTTGTGTTGTTATGGCTGAAGCTGAAGTATTCATTGACAGGCAGGACATTGCAATGTATGATTTTATATACTATACTTAGATCGGACCGAAGGCGGCGTAGTTCTAGGTTGTCTAGGTCTAAAATTTCAAGTCTGGTGACATAAGGTATTCTGCTATGAGTAGAGGAGTGGAGAACTCTTCTCGTAAAATATATCTGGACTTTCTCAATTGTATTAATATCAGATATGTAATGCGGGTTCCAGATTGATGAGCTGTATACCTATGCTGGTGGTGGTGGAAAGGCTGAAAAACAATCCTGCTCAAGATGTTTGTTCACTCCTTAAGTAATAAGTTAAGACAATGCGTGGATGCCTGCAGAGTATTTTGTAAGTCGAATAGATCCCACAGGAGCCAGAGACAATCTTACTTCTGGCCAGGGAGCTGCGCTTCTACCAGAGTGAAATCTGGAGTTTGCAATTAGAGACAGAATTGGATGAACAGAAAAGGTTCATATTTTTAACATGAAACTCATTAACTCATGGTGTAATGGGGGACCATTAAGGCAAGCACCGTTCTCTCTCCTCCTTCTACCCAGCTAGCTGACTTCTATCCCTTCCCTCCTACTGCTCCTTTCCTTTTTAAATTTCTCTTGTTTGTTTTCGGCGAAGCAGCACTTGGAGATGGTTTTCCTCCTTTTTAAAAATTGGAGAATGTTTTTGAAAAAGAAGGACACCAAGAGGATGCTTTGGTCTCAAGTTGTCTCATGATGAATTGGCCGAGTCAGCCACAGCAAATTGGCCATGGCAAGTACTCACAGACCCATCTTAAAGTAGTCAAGGTTGACAAACTGGGCTATCTAAATGTTTATGGAAATCCTCATTCCTCCAGGTCATGGTTGTCCCAAAGGTGCTTTTCCTTATTATTATTATAATTATTTTAATTTTTAAATACTCAGTAGTGTGATTGTGATGTGGTGTTTGGGGCACTGTGCTGGAGTAGCTTTCAAAGTTTATTGTATTCATGGAATGCAATGACAATAAAGGTATTCTATTCTATTTTTCAAGAGGCAACTGGGCTTTATTTTTCCTTGAAACCATTTCACTTCTCATCCAAGAAGCTTCTTCAGTTCTTCTTCTTCAGAATTGAAGAAGATACTTGGATGAGAAGCAAAACATTTTCAAAGGAATATCTGTGGAGGTTTGCAGTCATCCAGGTCATGGTTATACCAAAGGTGCTTTTTTAAGAGGCAACGGAACCTTCTGGTTTTTCTTGGAAGACATTTCACTTCTCATCCAAGAAACTTCTTCAGTCTTCAAAGAAAAACCAGGAAGTCCAGTTGCCCCTTGAAAAAAACACCTTTGGGACACCTGTTTTATTTATTAACATTAAAAGTGAAGTTAGGCGAAGGGTTTGAAGGCTCACATCCAACAGTAATATGTCTGTACCAAATACGTGGGATTCTTGGCACAGGGGAGCATCCTGAATATAAGACCCTCACCCCTAAATTGTCTCTGTGAAAGAACATTTCCCAAGACTGGCCTGTTTCTTGGTCATTTCTGGGAATGACCAAAACTCAACGCCCTACAGGATCCCGGTTGGATCGTGGACAACATTGATTTTATTCTGGAATGATGCCAGTCCAGAGAACGTCAGATAGCAAGAAATACCACCGGTGATTCCATGCATTTGTAATGCAAGGAATCAATTTTTTATTTTTATTTTTGATGATGCTGTATTCTTTTTATAGATTGTAAAGTTCAGATGGGCAGGAGCGAGAGTAATTTGCAAAGAATGTGTCTATTTTGTGCATACGTTCCTTCCCTCGTTTCTCCCCTGTTTTAAAATCTCGGTTGTTTAGGTTTACAAAACACCTTTTAATGTGGCCTTAATTTGTAGGGGGAAGGGGGTGCCCAGAGATCCATTAAACAAGGAATTCAAAATGACACAAGACCGGTTGGAAGGCAGGGATAAACGAGGAGGCTATTTGAAAGGGGAGGTTTGCAACACTGGATGGATTTTGAAAACACTTATTGTTGGTGGCTTGGCTGCTTCCCCCCCCCCCTCATTTTTCTTTCTTTCTTTCTTTCTTTCTTTCTTTTTTTTTATGCTTTGTAATTTATGTTGCCGCAACCTTTTTAGTGGTGGTGCTGGCAGTGTTAATGGCCCCTGGCTGGATGCCACCGCTAAATGAAATAGCGAAGCAATTTGACCAAAGAAATAACTGGTGGTTCTGAGTGCAGAACGTGATCGTGTAAATCCTTGATCTGCAACTTCTGGCTCCAAAACCACTTTTGGACTTTGCAATATCTTGGGGACAAGGGGGGGGGGGGGGGAGAAAGGCAGACAAATCAAAAGCGGGTCTCTCCAGATAAAAAAAGAGAGTGTAAGGTCTTCCCTCCTTCCAAATGAATTCCCCAGGCTATTTTGATCCCCATTTTTGTAGGGATAAATCATCCACACAGGTATTCCTTCACTTACGACCACAGAGTGAGCCCAACATTTCTGTGGTTAAGCAAAACATTTAAGTCGGTGTTTGTCCCCATTTTACGACTTTTCCTGCTGCAGTTGTGAAGCGGACGGTCATAAGTCACTTTTTTCACTGCCGTTGTAACTTCACTCAGCAAACTGTTGTAAGTCTAGGATTAACCTGTATGAGTTCACAAAGGCTCAACAGCAATTTGATGGCATCAATCAATCAATCAACTTTTCCTCCCATAAAATGAACAGATTTATTTTGTTTTATTCCCGATTGAAGCTACTTCTGACCCGTCCTATAACAGAGATTTTCCCACCACAACATGTCTTCTCCACAGTATTTATTCCATGAAAATACTAGATGTTCTTCCAGTTTTTCTTTCAACTTTGTAGCAATAGAATTTGATTTTTTTTAAAAAAGAGAGCAGATTCCACCGCTTGTCCAGAAGAATGGAGGGTCTCCAGTTTTTCAACAGAACTCTGTAGTTGATGTTGATCTATCTCCAAAGGGAGGGGAGGATGCAGGAGGTGGAAAAATAAAGGATTAATGTGAGATTGGACGGATCAACCGTGCTAAAATATGTAATTCCTTCCCATCTAATAGGACTTAGGGTGGAGGACCTTCTCCAACAACTTAGATACTGATGGGGAAGAAAAACAGAATCTGGTGAACATGGAGATGGTATCTAAGGTAGCATCGACCATTAGAAGCATATTAGGTCTTCAAGGTTAGATCATCCGTTTTTCCTACCTAAAGAGTTTTTGGGAGAAAACTCTGTTTTTCTAATTCTTTGACAATGATGAAAGGGATTTTTACAGCTGAGAACCAGGTACGTGAGGGTTGTAAGGAAGACCTGGTCGGTGAATTTTTTTCCTTTTTTGCAGGTGTGGTACAATATAGGATATTGATTTTGCCGAAGCTTTCATTTTTCTGCTTCAAGAGGTATTTTATCCCTTCTAAGTTACATTGAGTTTTGGAGAATGGGCCATTGATCTTTTTTTCCCTTTTTAAGTAAAAAAAAAGAAGAAGAAGCAGATTGTATTTGGGATTTTTGTTAAGTGGTGGTAGAATATTTTGGGGTGGGAAGACAAGGGCTCTATCTGGAAGGAGGACAGAAGTGATCATCGAACATAAAACTTTTGAAGAAGTAATTTTATGGCTCATTTGTGCTGAAAAAATGCTACTAATGTCAGTTGCTATTGATGGGTCCAGGAAAGGCTAGAGAAGAATGAAGCCAGCCACAGGTCAATGGATGTCTTCATTTGTACTGACCGTTTTTCAAAATATATCCACCCTAAAATTTGCTCTTACCAGATGGAAAATTGGAATGGGTGTTCCACTAAATGTTTTCTGACTTGGAATGATAGAACTAAACTTCTCCAGCAGGACCTCCAAATTTGGCAACCTTAAGACTTGTGGATTTCAACTCCCAGAATTCCTTAGCCATCCACAAGTCTTAAAGTTGCCTGACTGAGGAATTCTGGGAGTTGAAGTCCCACAAGCTGTAAACTTTCCAAGTTTGGAGACGCCTGATTTAGAGCGAAACAATATAGAGTTTTCTGAAGAAACATTGGAGATATTATGGAACAAAATTCAGCCTGGGATTGCACATTCTGTTTATAATAGTTATTTTCTTTCCCTCTTTTTTTAAAAAAATAAACTTTATGGTCAATTTAATGCACACCATCTGGGATATTATTTTTTCCAGTGCTTTGCATAGGCATGCATGGCTGTGATTTGAGAGACTTGGGAAATCAGTCTTGGTGTGAGACTAGAGCATTTATTGCAAAGACATATGTACGATCACACCCGAGTGCAATTTAAGACCAAAAAAATATCCAGTAAGCCCACATGGACATTATGCAAGTGATCCCCCTCCCGGGATCAAAAGCCATTGTGCACAGAGCACAATCCAAAATTTATGTTTCTGCTGGTATTTGTGCATTCTGCTGGTGGATCCAGGTGTTTGGAAACAGAAGGCAAGTTTTGACTCATTTTCTGTGCGAATGGTTGCTTCTGGAATTTTTGGCCGCTCAAGGCAACCACAGTTTGCAAAAGGAAGAGGGAGGAATAATATTAAAATGCAAATTCCAAGTTTTTTTCTGGAGGGAAACAAGAACAACCACATTAGAACCCATCCATCTTTGAGGGAACTTATGTAGCTTGTGGGCTTCCTCAGAAAATTAAAGAAGAGGGAGAGAGAGATAATTGATAGCAAGAGGAATTTATCAAAATTGTCACCCACAGTGCTTTTTCAAAAGGCAACTTGGACCTTGTTTTCTCTTTAAGACGTTTTGCTTCTCATCCAAGAAGCATCTTCAGCATGAACTGGAGAAGCTTCTTGGATGAGAAGCGAAACATCTTCAAGGGAAAACCAGAAAGTCCAGTTGCGTTTTGAAAAAGTACCTTTGGGGCGACCATGACCTGGAGGACTGAGAAGCTCCATAGAAATTTAACAAAATATTAAAAGGTCATAATGAATGAGATGAACCAAGTCACTGTTTCCTTTCCATGAAAGGATTTTTTCACCTCTGGCCGAGGCGATCTGCAGAAAAGTCAACAGGGCAGCTGTGATCTATGCCGTGCCAGAGTTTCTCACATCTGTTGGATGTGTGACACAACCAACGTTGGTACACCTTTTATCCTTCCTTCCCTGCCCCTGTAGATATCCTGGCCTTTGGCTTCAGAGGGAAACTAATAGACCTCTTCCAGTTCTGATTCTTTGGCTCCAAGTTGGAGACTTTGGTCATCTCAGGATATGACCATAATGTGAGAATGTTTTAAGAAAAAAACACCAAAAGGTGAGCTTTGAATTTCAGTTCTGAACCCTACAAGACAAGCGAGACTAAGAATTCTCCAAATGTTGAGTTGCACTTTTTTAAAATAATCTTCTCCATTAGGAGAAGGACTGATACAGCAAATTATTATGCCAATGGAGCAAATTGTTCCTTGGTGTTGTTGTTGTTGTTTTTTTTACAACAGTTGGATTTTAGTTTACTGAAGAATGAAACAGCTGCATTAATAAAGGTGTTTTTTTTTTTTGCTCTTTGGGGAGCCTGCTTGGATAAATGAATGCTCTTATCTCCTATATGATCATAATTTTTCCATGCCAGGTTTGCTAATTGCTGATGATAGTTGTCTTGCAACGAGATGTTCCCTGTTTTGGGTGTTAATCTTGCAGTGAAATCATAGTTGCAATCCTGACTTGGTTAACTTGATTAACAATTGCAATGTCCAGGGTCACCCGTGCTTGAGGAGAAAAGCTTTGAGAATTGTGGTCATTTCACAACTTTGGAGTTAAAAAATAGTAGCCTTTAGAAAGAATGGCACCCCTAGGAGAGAAGCAGCTTAGAACCAAGGAGAAATTTCCTGATCCTTAGAACAATGAATCAGCGGAACGATTGGCCTCCAGAAGTTGTGAGTGCTCCAACACTGGAAGGTTTTAAGAAAAGATTGGATAACCATTTGTCTGAAGTGGTGTAGGGCTTCCTGCCTGGGCAGGGGGTTGGACTAGAAGACCTCCAAGGTCCCTTCCAAATATCCTATTCCTTATTTTATTCTATTCAATATTCTATTCTATATTCCTATTCTATTCTTTTCTATTCTATTCTACTCCATATTCTATTCTATACTCCTTCCTTCTTTCCTCCTCTTCCTCCTTCTCTCCTCTTTATTCTATTCTATTCTTTTCTATTCTATTCTACTCCATATTCTATTCTATTGTCCTTCTTTCCTCCTTCTCTCCTCTCCTCTTTATTCTGTTCTACTCTATTCTCCTTTCTTCCTTCCTTCTCTTCCTCCTTCTGTTCTCTCCTCTCCTCTTTATTCTATTCTATTCTCCTTTCTTCTTTCCTCCTCTTCCTCCTCCTCTCCTCTTTATTCTATTCTATTCTATCCTATCCTATCCTGTCCCATCCCATCCTATCCAAATCCTAGGAAGGAAAAACACTCCACTCCATAGATTTAAAGAAAAGGTACTTTTACTAGGAAGGAAGTGACCTCAGTCCTCCAAGCTCTCTTCCAGCTCTATTCTGACTTACAACAGTTCATTTAGTGACTGTTCAAAGTTAAAAACAGCACTGAATAAAGTGACTTATGACCGTTTTTCACACTTAGGACAATTGCAGCACTCCCACAGTCATCATGTGATCCAAATTCAGGCGCTTGGCAATATTGTTTATGACGGATGCAATGTCCTGGGGTGATGTCATCCCTTTTGACACATCAAGTCAAGAAGGAAGCCAAATTCACTTAAGAACCATGTAACTAACTTAACAATCGCGGTGATTCTTACAGGTCGTAAAACGAGGCCAAATTACCTTAACACAATGTCTCGCTTAGCAACAGGAGGTTTGGGGCTCAATTGTGGGTTGTAAATGGAGGACTGCCTGTACTGCAATTTTCTTTTACGCCACCTCACTCTGAAATTAATATTAATATTTCACCCAGCAGTTTCTTTTTTCTTTTTTTTTAGATATAAAATAAATTTTATTAAATATTAAAAAGAAAAATATATACAATGTGTGAAATAGCCATCTACTTAATTAATTTTTAAACTCTTTTTAACTTTTCTATTTGTATGTTTTTATTGTGGCTGTTCACTGCCCCGAGTCCCTTTTTGGGAGAGGGGGCGGTATACAAATCGAAATAATAAATAAATAAATACATTTCATTACAAACAAAACCAATATACAAATACAAATATAAACATAAAACATATATATTTCTAATCAGCTAAGACGGTGGGATCTTTTATTGAAAACGATTTTACTAATATTCATTTTCTATTTTGGGTATACGCTCTTAATCTAACCACTTCATTTTTCAAATCCTTATCTTTCATTTCCCTGGTTTTGCTCCTTAATCCAATTATACCATTTTTCCCAAGCTGTACTATATCTTGACTCTTCCTTATCCCTAAGTTTTTGTGTAAATAAGTCCATTTCAGCGCAGTCAAGAACTTTCTGAATTATCAAAATTATTTGTTGGCATTTGGTCACCCTTCCAGCATTGTGCCAACACAATTCTTCACCCGGCAGTTTCTAAACGGCGCCCGGGTCTAAAAAAAATAAAAATAAAAACTTGATTAACATTTTGGAAGTGAAAAACCTGGAGCGTCTCGGCTGAATTGCACACTGGAGGGTGAATTTTGGATCGCAAACAGGTCCTTTTATTTCCAGTAGGTCTCTTTGTGGAAATGCATTGCTCAGCTTTGGGATCCATTGCTGTAAAATGGAAAGGAAAAGGCCTTATTTCATGAGCAGTTGGTTTATTGGAACCCAATAAGATGGATATTTATGTAGCTGCTTTAGCCGGCGGTATAGAGAGGGAATGGGAGCCGCGTGGAGCAATCTGATTTATTTTATATATTGTAGAGATAGAATTTTTATTTTTTTTAAAACAACGATGTTTCAAATAACCACGTGAATCTTGGGAGAAAAGCAGGACCAAAAGTGATAAGCTGGGAGAAGAGGAAACCCGGCCAGCAAACACCTCATACAGGTCGTCCTTAACTTACAACTGTTTGCTCGGTGTCTGCTTGAAGTTCCAAAAAAATGCTTAAGTTTCCATCTGTTGCTTCTTCTCCTGCCTTCATCTGTTTTGGAGAATAGGTTGGCTCCCTCTTCTTTGGGGCAGCCCCTCAAATATTGGAAGGCTCCTATCGTGTCATCCCTGGTCCTTCTTTTCAAGAAACTAGGCATACCCAGTTTCTGTAACTGTTCTTCTTAATAACAGAAGGGATCTTGGAGGTCTTCTAGTCTAACCCCCTGGTCAAACAGGAGATCCTCTGTCTTTCTGCATAAATGGCTGGCTGATCTGTTCTTGAAAACCCCCAGTGATGGAGTGCCCACAACTTCTGAAGGCAAGCCCTTCCTTCCTTCCTTCCTTCCTTCCTTCCTTCCTTCCTTCCTTCCTTCCTTCCTTCCTTCCTTCCTTCCTTCCTTCCTTCCTCCCTTCCTCCCTTCCTTCCTTCCTTCCTTCCTTCCTTCCTTCCTTCCAGCTGAATTAGCCTGCAGTTCTGCATTCTAACCACCGCGCCACCATGGCCCACCCTTCCTTCCTTCCTTCCTTCCTTCCTTCCTTCCTTCCTTCCTTCCTTCCTTCCTTCCTTCCTTTCTTCCTTTCTTTCTTTCTTTCTTTCTTTCTTTCTTTCTTTCTTTCTTTCTTTCTTTCTTTCTTTCTTTCTTTCTTTCTTTCTTTCTTTCTTTCTTTCTTTCTTTCTTTCTTTCCTTCCTCTCTCCCTCCCTCCCTCCCTCCCTTCCTTCCTTCCTTTCAACACTCCTCCCTCCCCCTGTCTATCTTATCTATCTGAGAATCATAGAATCTTAGAGGCTGGATGCAGTGGTGGGATTAAAAAAAAATTACTACTGGTTCTGGGCATGGCTTGGTGGGTGTGGTGTGGCTTGGTGGACATGGCTTGGCTGGGTGGGCATGGCAGGGGAAGGTCACTGCAAAATCCCCCTTCCCTCCCCACCCCACTGACCTGCTTTCCAGCTCCGTTCTCCTGCAAAGGAGACCCAGCCGATCAGCTGTGGGCATGGCTTGGTGGGCGTGGCTTGGTGGGCATGTCAGGGGAAGGACCAAAGGAGACCCAGCCAATCAGCTGGGACTCGATGGGAGGCAGAGAAGAGATGGGATTGGCGGGACCAGTCAAAGGCGGTATTGGCTGGTTCTCCAAACTACTCAAAATTTCTGCTCCCAGTTCTCCAGAACTGGTTAGAACCGGCTGAAGACCACCTCTGGCTGGATGGGACCTTGGAGGTCTTCTAGTCCAACCCCCTGGTCAAGCAGGAGATCCTCTGTCTTTCTGGGCAAATGATTGGCTGATCTCTTCTGGAAAACCCCCAGTGATGGAGCACCTACAACTTCTGAAGGAAAGCCATTGCATTTCTCGGAAGGCCTGGCAGCCTTTGTGAAAACAAAACACAAAACACAGCAAAACCCCACAATGTGTGGCTTGTTACAGGGCAAAGAGGCAAAAGAACTCTTACATGGCCATGCTCAGGGGACTGCCATTAATATTTCATGTTTTGCGCTGTACAAAACGGAGGTCTCAAAGTTCAATTGAACACTGTAGCTTGCAATGTCCTTTCCTTAATGAGAAATCACAGCTCCCTTCCCCCTGCAGCCTTGATGGAAAGTGACAGTTGTGTTAGATGTGGCAAGCCAGCTTGGTGCAGGGTGGAAGGACAAACCTGCTGAACAACAACTGCAACACAAGTCTGTGGAGGTTCTCAGTCCTCCAGATCATAATTATTTCTAAGGTGCTTTTTTTTTTCCTTCAAAAGGCAACTGTTTTTTTTTTCTTGAGGAGGAAGAAGAAGAAGAAGAATATTTCACTTCTCATCTAAGAAGATTCCTCAGTTCTGAGGAGGGAATTTCAGTTCCATCAGAATTGAGGAAGCTTCTTAGATGAGAAGTGAAATATTCTTCTTCTTCTTCTTCTTCTTCTTCTTCTTCTTCTTCTTCTTCTTCTTCTTCTTCTTCTTCTTCTTCTTCTTCTTCTTCTTCTTCTTCTCCTTCTTCTCCTTCTCTTTCTCCTTCTCCTTCTTCTTCTCCTCCTCCTCCTCCTCCTTCTCCTTTTCCTTCTCCTTAAAAAAAAACAGTCCAGTTGCTTTTTGAAGAAAAATAAATAAATTTGTGAAGCAGTAATTTTTTCTAAGGCTTCTCTGTGTGTAGATCTTGCCTCACTTGGGATGGCCAACTCTGTCAAGGGAAGGACAACATGCTACAAAGGGCAAAACCCTGCCACAGTATGTCCTGGACTTTCAACCGTTCATTTAGTGACCTGAATGAATTAAAAGTGAATTACAACTGCTTCTCATGCTTACGACTCTAGGGCTGATGGCATTTATGGATTATTTGATCTTGTTCGGCCACAATCTATCTTCCCCTTTGGCAACGTGATATTTTAGCTTCCCATCCAACCAGTTGAAGAAGGCTGTTGTATGTGAAAAGCCCAGCGTAAATATTATATTCTCATAAATTCAGACTTGGAGGTTTTACCTGCTACGCTTTATGAATGTCTGTTCGGGTGGGAAGAAAGAGCAGGAGCTGGAGACTGAATAAATAAATGATTTATCATGGTCTGTTTTCCATGAGAAAGCAAGGAAAGAGGTGTATAGATGATAAATGAGAAAGCTAGGCCTCTATAGGTTGAGAGTATTGTAAAACAAATCAGCTGTGAATATCCTTATTAGTCAATAACCGGTCAACCCAACGAAGCTAGATTAGCAGGAAACTCCTTGGACTGTTTCATAGTTGTGTTGTCTAGAGCAGGGGACTCCAACCTTGACCACTTTATGACTTGTGGACGTCAACTGCCAGAATTCCTCAGCCAGCCATGCTGAGTTGACATCCACAAGTCATAAAGTGGCCAAAGTTGGAGATCCTTGGTCTGGGAGAAGGCTCATGAAGATCCTGAGAGTCCTCAAAGGATGCTAGCTCGTCTTTTCCAAGGAGAACACTCAGCAGAATCATTCTCCCTCTCCCCTCTTCATTGTATGCTCTTCTCATGTACCAAGTGGCCATTTTTAGGATTCCCAACCTACATAAGTTAACGGGCTCTTCAGCAATTTGGTGGAGGAACCATTGATGGTCCTTTGGTCAAGAAATAGATGTCAACATTGATATATGCAATGTATCTAGGTTCCTTAAAGAGTAGAGTAGCTATTGGAGCCATAGAAGAAATTGTAGTTCCTGTAGGTCCTTGCATCTCTAGATCTTACACTGTGTCTTTACGCGGTAACTTTAATCTGAGGTACTTGGCCTCTCACTTTAAAGGGGAGCAGTGAATATTGCACAACTTTATTGCGGTTATATACTCAAGATTTTCAGCCTGGTTGAAGTGTTCATCTCCAGGATTGCAAGCTTGGTAGCCAAGGTTATAGGAACCTGATCTCCATTGTGTCTGGAAACCTGGTAACTTCTGCTAAGATGCTGCCCATCAAAGTTTAATGTAGTGTTAATGCCGGTGTGATTAACTTCTACGGTGACCAAGTCACATAATAAGGTTTTGAAATCATCCTGTGCTTAAAGCAGGCGTGTTTTGAGTTCCCACCAACTTCAGATCCTTCTCCATTGCCGTAACTGCATTCTGTGTCCCATTGAGGTTTCACTTTTCAAGGGCTTTGCTGAAATCTCAAGGTTACTTCAGGCTCTGGTTATACAATGTCTGCAGGAGCCTTTATGAGTCTTAAGCGGCTTGATTGCCGATTATCGTGATGGCAGGAAAAACTCCCGGACTTCTTTCAGAAGAGCTTCCCGCTGTTCGATCAGCCTTAGTCCTTTCTCTCCAAGAGGCCATGTATCATTAGTTGTCTACTGGCATGTTTTTTTTTTGGTTTTTTTTTACATTTTCCAAGTGATTCCTGGCACATTGGACGTGTCTCTTCATGCTGCTGCAGCGGATCTGTAGAAGTTGAAATGACTGTGAACTCAGCCAGTCGCTTTCCTTGGGCTGCCCGAACAGAAATGGCTGGTGGGAAACTCTGAAGTGCGAGGGTGAGAAGGAAGGGGTGCCCTGTGCAAAATAGAACAGAATAGCAGAATTGAAAGGGACCTCAGAGGTCTTCTAGTCCAACCCACTGCTTAGGCAGGAAACCCTATACCATTTCAGACAAATGATCATCCAATCTCTTCTCAAAAACTTTCAGTGTTGGAGCATTTACAATTTCTGGAGACAAAATGTTCCATTGATTAATTGTTCTTTCTGTCAGGCAATTTCTCCTTAGTTCTAGGTTGTTTCTCTCCTTGATTAGCTTCCACCCATTACTTCTTGTCCTGCCTTAAAAGTGCTTTGGAGAATAGCTTGACTCCCTCTTCTTTGGGGCAGCCCCTGAGATATTGGAACACTGCTATTATGTCACTCTGGCCCTCTTCTTTATGTAGGGTCCTGGAAGGAAAAGGAGACTCATGTCTTTACAGAAGATTGGAATTGACTGAATTGGCTTCGAACAGACATGGCTATTACCCAGGGGTGTGCAGCTATGCCTCCTTTATAACCTGATCAACTCCCAGAATTTCTGAACCAGCATGACAGCAGCAGTCTTCCCATATCTAAGGGGCTGCCCCAAAGGAGAGGGCGTCAACCTATTCTCCAAAGCACCTGAAGACAGGGCAAGAAGCAACAGATGGAAACTAATCAAGGAGAGAAGCAACCTAAAACTAAGGAGAAACTTCCTAACTGTGAGAACAATCAACCAGTGGAATGACTTGCCTCTGAATGCTGCAACACTGGAGTTTTTCAAGAAGAAACTGGACAACCACATGTCCAGAATGGTTTAGGATCTCCAGCTTGAGTAGGGGGTTGGACTAGAAGACTGAAGGTCCCATCCAACTCTGTTATTCTGTTCAGGAATTCTGGGAGTTGAAGTCCTCAGGTCATAAAGGAGCCAGAGTTGCCACCCTCATAGAGAGTGTGCACAGGAACGTTAGTTCTTCCAACTTCAGCAGGAGCATCTCAAGACGTTCTCAAACAGCTTTCGGCTCAAAGAGATTAGCTCTATCGCATGTAGGGTGAGGTTCACGTTGGGACCTCATCCATCTTGTTATTGGGAAATCATGATCCAGGGTTCCAAATCACAGCAAGTGGCTCAGAGTATTGAATGAACAGAGCCCAGAATTCCTTTCCCTGACAATCTCCAGATATGTAGCTTACAATTTGTGTCTTCCCAGCTTGCCTGGCTAATAAGCATCTAGTCGGGATAATGGGGGTTATGCAGATAGTCCTCGAATTACAACCTTTGCAATTCAACCTTTGTAATAAAAAGCTGGAATTACAGTCGTTGAGTCATTGTGGTTGTAAGTTGAGGCATCGCAACTGGACCCAATTTTCTGACTTTTTTTTTTTTTTTGTGGTGCTGGTTAAGCAGGTGGCGTAGTCATTGAGCAAACAAGGGAGCCATTAAGCAGATGCTACCATCATTAAACAAACCCATTTTACAACTGCTGTAAGTAAAGGCTACCTGTACTGTTAGAGAAGGCTTGCTCAGCTTTGCTTCAAGAAATACTCCTCCCCATCCCCCAGCCAACCCCTCACCAAACCAATTCTCACTTGGTCTGATTGCTGTAATAACAACAGACACAAGTTTCCTGCCTCAACCTGCAACCCTCAGCGCTGCGATGCAAATAGCATAACGTGTGATGAGTGGCGCAGCGGCAGGGATAATAAGAATAATAATTGTGATGATGCCATGAATGAATGAGGGTAGAAAGGATGGAAGTGCAAATCAGTCGTCAGGCCCAGGTAGGAAAGGAAGAGGAGAAGGACGGGTTATTATTACTTTATTACTATCATCATCACTTTTATTTGCCGCCCATCTCGCCGTTTGACGAGATTCTGAATGGCTTCGGCATGGGAGGAAAGGAAGGAAATCCACAGCCTGGATTTGGGAAGGACAAATCTGAGTTGGAACTTGAGAGGATTAAGATGGGATGACTGGCGGATTCATGGGGAAGAATCTTCACGATTGAAATTTAAGGATTCTCTGGTTTATGTGGCCTGTTTGGCTAGTTTACTGTGATGGAATGTAGTCTGGAGTCCCAGGAGGGAGGGGCTCTTTCCTAGAGCACCAAGAGGTAGCAGAGCTTGGATTGTCTGGTGGGCAGGAAGAGGGCAAGGTGGACCCACCCTAGCAGCTCACAGAGGATATCTAAAGTCATGCAATTCGTTGCTTTAATCTGGCAAGATTCTGTCTATAGATGAAGAACAATAAAGGGAACTGCTCTAAAGTAGCTTCTTGTGTTGTTCTTGGTTCTTCCTGACATCTAGCCATTCAAGCCCAAGATACAGGGGGCTCCTAAAGAGGATATACGTGCTGGGTCAGTATGAGGGTGCCGATTTCAAAGGCGTTAGCTCTCTCTTTGTACCAGCACATCTACCCAAGCTTTGTCTGATTTATGCTGTACTCAATGTACTCAATCCCTAAACTGAGGAAGAGAGCAGGTCCCCTCTGCTTGTAGCTACTGTGAGACCAGCAGACACTCCTGTCAATATTGTCTGTTGAGCTTCAAGGGGAAATGTGTGGAATAGGGCTTATTCTCTTTGATCTTCCATCATCACAGCTGCTATGGTGCACAATGGAGTAACAGAGTTGGAAGGGACCTTGGAGGTCTTCTAGTCCAATCCCCTGCTGAAGCAGGAAACCCTATACCACTTGAGACAAATGGTTGTCCAATCTCTTCTCTTCCCTTCCCTCCCCTCTTCCTTCTTCTCTTCCTTTCCCTTCCCCTTCCTTCCTTCCTCCCACTTCATCCTCTCTTCTCTTCTCTTCTCTTCTCTTCTCTTCTCTTCTCTTCTCTTTTCTTCTCTTCTCTTCTCTTCTCTTCCCTTCCCTTCCCTTCCCTTCCCTTCCCTTCCCTTCCCTTCCCCTTCCTTCCTTCCTCCCTCTCTTCTCTTCTCTTCTCTTCTCTTCTCTTCTCTTCTCTTCTCTTCTCGTCTCTTCTCGTCTCTTCTCTCCCCTCCTCTCCCCTCCCCTCCCCTCCCCTCCTCTCCTCTCCTCTCCTCTCCTCTCCTCTCCTCTCCTCTCCTCTCCTCTCCCCTCCTTCTTTTCCAGTGATGAAGCACACACAACTTCTGGAGGCGTTCCATTGGTTAATTTTTTGAACGCACAGCTCAACCTTTCTACCCATCCTCATCTTCTACCCATTTCTGTTTCTCCTGATGTGCTCCACTTATTCTGATATTAATGCAAGACAACTTCATGCCTTCCTTTTCCCAGCTGTCCTCTAGCAGGCTGATTCCAGCAGAAAGCTTTTCACCAGGATAGCTACCTTTGGTGGGAGCCAACCTCCCCTCTTAGCTCCTCCTTCCCCCTTTACGGTGTTTCCTGCCCCCGTCCCAGGTCAGATGTCCAAACACATCTTTGCTGCTCTCACTTACTGAAAGCAGCCTTCATCAGCTGGCTATATTTTCACAGTTCTAACAAGCCTTTTAAATGTTCCAC
The DNA here is from genome assembly GCA_023653725.1 of Bungarus multicinctus. Taxonomy (NCBI): domain Eukaryota; kingdom Metazoa; phylum Chordata; class Lepidosauria; order Squamata; family Elapidae; genus Bungarus; species Bungarus multicinctus. The sequence goes on from CM042842.1 coordinate 2,232,308, forward strand.
TTCATTGCAAACCCAGAGGGAACTGCACGAAAACACAGCTCTGTTTGTTCAAAATGTCGGCATTTTTGAAGCGCCTCTGCATTTGGAGGGAACCTCTTGTCTGCATCTTCCAAACAATTAACATGAAGGTTTGGAATCCATCATCTTTGGGGGTTTTGTATCCACTGTGTTCATTGCAAGCATCCCAGACTTAGGTGAATTGACTAGCTCCACAGATTTGATTATTATTATGGTTGGTTGCTCAGCCAGCCAGATGTTTAGACTGGATTTGGCATTTTAATCCACATTCACATCAAGTTCTTCCCAAGCACCCAGGATGTAAATATGTAGTAAATGTGCAGATCCAAGCAGTGTGTGTGACTTTCCGTAACTGACTGATGGACATTTTGTCAACATGCAGATTTTCTGAAGTGTGGTCCAAGGCCTTTCAGCACTCAATGTGCTGAAAAACACAATTGCTGGTATATGCCATAATATTTCAATTTCAATTTTGAAATTTTGACACTTTCTGATCTTCGAAAGAATATCTACCCATGTAGTAGGGCTGTGTTGCTCTTATCCTTCTCATCTTCTCGTATTTCCTGCTACCTTCTTCTGTTGGTATCTTATGATTTATCACTCATGATCGTATCTTATGATTTATGATCCATGTCTTATCATGTTGTTGTCTGTATGTACACTGAGAGCTTAGGTTTGTATGTACACTGCATGTTTTTTTCATGTACACTGTGTGTTTGTATGTTTACCCTGAGAGCTTATGCACCAGGGACAAATTCCTTGCGTGTCCAATCACACACCTGGCCAATAAAAAATATCCCAATTCCAATTTCAATCTTCTCCAATTTTGTGCCTCCTATTCTGCTATCCCTTCATATTGCCATGTCAATTAGCCACACTGTCTTCTATTCAACCACAGTGAAATTGGGTGTGTTTTGAGCCAAGTTTGTATTTGGAAATCCCACAATATTTTCACCGGCTCATTTTTGACTACTTTTTCAACTCTGTCTTCCTGCTTTCGTGGCACATGATAATTTTTACAGCTGTACCTGGGTTAGGATTGTGTCACGACGATGATGATGATTGGGTTATTGCTATTAAATGGTTCCCGATTCTTGTGACTCTAGTAAATGAGCCAAATTCATTCAGTCTCAATCTGAACCTGAATTGATGGCAAAATCTGCATTTTGCCAATCTCCCAGGCACATGTATCACCTCTTTTGGGGAAAAAAAAAGCAAAATAGAAGGTTTAATTGCAGGTATTTCTGCAGCTGAGAATGTTCCCACCGAGGCACTCTCAAAATTATCCTCCTCTCTCTCTCTCTCTTTCTCTCTCTCTCTCTCTCTGTCCTACATTTTTCCCTTTCTCTGAATTTGATGGGTTTGTTTATAGGTCATCCCACCTTCGTTGCCAACTCTCTACTCCAACATCAAAGAAATGAGCCACAATGCAAATTTCCTTTGTAGGAGCAAAAGTAGTCTTAATAATGTAGGCAATTACTTAATTAGCTCCATTTATTTAAAAGTGCAATTCAGCACGCGAAGTCATTTCCGCAGATGGTTTTTGACGAGAGAATGAATATTCTCAGGCTCTTTCCCATTTCCTGCATCCTCCCCACTCAACCCCCCCCCCCATCTATGTCAGTCTTCTGTAAATGCAGAAAAGAAAGAGGGGAAGGGAGCATTAGCAAAAACAAGATGGCAGGATACGGCCTGAACTTCAGTTCCTGGTCTCTCCAGATAAGACTGGGAGAGGGGTGTGTGTGTGCAATGTAAATTGCTTTTATCCATTCAGGCTGGGAGTTATGGAATTAGATCAACGCCTCTATCAGAAACGGGAGGTTTTGTCAGAAGACACTTCGATCACCAACATTTATTTATTTATCAATTTTATATACCGCCCTCTCTCCCGACGGGACTCGGGGCGGTGTACAGCCAAGTAAAAAAGCACAGTTATAAATACAATTTTTAAAATAGAATTAAAAAGGATTAAATTAATGGCTGAATAAGATAAAAACTAATCAGGAAAATTTAAAAAGCTAAAACCATTAAAATCAATTAAAAGCCCTACAAATAACTCTAGGCCAGACTAGCTTTTTTTTTTTTTAATTACATTTATATGCCGCCCTTCTCCGGAAACTCAGGGCGGCTTACAGTCTAAGGAGCACCATGCTAAGTGCTCGGCAATAGCCTTCCTTCCATTGTATATGCCTGCTTATTAGTAGGGCTTTTTGGCCCCCCCAAGCGGCATTTTTACAAAGTCAACTTATTGCCCCCAACAACCTTGGGTGCTCAATTTTACCTACCCTGAGAGGATGGAAGGCTGAGTCAACCTTGAGCCTGGTGGGATTCGAACCTGCACTAATTGCAGGCTATTGAGCTAAGTGCTAGATGATTAACAGCCTGCACCACCAAGGCTCTTGGAAAAGGTGGCTCTTGGCTTGATGGAAAAGGTGGGTCTTCAGCGCACGCCAGAAGGTTTGTAGGTCAGGGATAGTCCTCATCTCCGGGGGTAGTTCATTCCAGAGGGAGGGTGCTCCCACAGAGAAGGCCCGCACCCTCGGGGCTGCCAGCTGGCATCGCCCAGCCGACGGCACCCCGAGGAGGCCCGCCCTATGGGAGCGCACTGGCCGACGGGAGGCCGATGGTGGCAGTAGGCGGTCCCATAAATACCCGGGTCCCAAGCCATGGAGCACTTTAAAGATGACCACTAACACCTTGAATCGCACCCGGAAGGCCACCGGAAGCCAATGCAGCAACATCTTGTGAGGTTGCATGGGAGATCCACAACATTGCATGCAATGGCACATTTTTTTTTCATGCCGTCGCGCAAACTTTTGGCACTTTGGGGAGGTTCCAGCAGAAACCCTGACCACTTCTTGAGGGTCTCATTTTCAATCTCTGCTGCATACATAGCAGTTTAAGGTCGCCCTTGATATCTAGCCAAATACATTAATAGTATATTAATGGTAGCAAGTATTTCAGTGCGTTTCAGAACACAGTTTTCCACTAATAGTGGGTTCATGTGTGATGGCCCAACAATTCAACTTAGGATGTTTCTCCAGAGCTGAGGTTGAAACTGTGGAGCATGTCCTTTTATATTGTCCTATGTATAACGCAGGCAGAACTAAGTTACTGTCTCTCCTTGGAACAGACCCTTCTAGACCCAATGTTAGCAATTTGTTCTTATATTGTCTAGGGGATGGCTCCTCATACATTACTTCTCAGGTTTCCAATTTTTTTAAGAGTTGTAACCATCAGAGGAGAACGCTGTAATTCCCCTTAGCCAAGTTTTTGTTGACCAATTGTTCATGATTAATTTTCCCATGTTCTTCTTTTGTTGTACTTGTGTTTTGGTCCGTGACCGCAAATAAAGTATTATTATTATTACATGGTTATTATTACATGGATTTCTCATTCAAGGTTCCCACATCTCAGAGAAGGGACAGTTTTGAAATGGGAGAGGGCAGATGTAGTTTAAATGTGCTTCATAATCCACTGGAGCAAAGTGTCCAGCCTCAGAACTGTCCTTGGTCCTGAAAGCTGCACAGGTAGTTCTCAACTTACAACAGTTCATTCAGTGACTGTTCAAAGTTACAGAGACACTGAAAAAAGTGACTTATGACCGTTTTCACATGTACAAACATTGTAGCATCCTCATGTTCACGTGATTAAAATTTAGACGCTCGGCAACTGACTCGTATTTATGACGGTTGTAGCATCCTGAGGTCAGGCGATCTTCTTTTGCGACCTTCTGACAAGCAAAGTCAAGAGGGAAATTGGATTTACTTCCCCACTGTGTGTGACTAACTTAACAAGTGCAGTGATTCGCTTAGCAACTGGGCAAAAGTCATTTAACAACTGTTTTGCTTAGCAACAGAAATTTTGGGCTCCCTTGTGGTCACAAGTGATTTGTTCTGGACATCTGTTCCTGTCTGCAAATATTTCTTTGAGAGTTGACCTTCTCGAAAATGTATTTTTATACAGGGGACAGGTGTTATATATTGAAAGACATTGCTTGTGCCCTGATCACCTGGGCAGTGAATTCAAACACATTTATACACCCTTGTAAAGGTTCTCACTTTCTCAGATTGCATGAATACCTCCCCTCAGCCTGAAATTATCCAGTTCTATCGAGCATAGTAACAGAGCTGATGAGGTCACAGCTTTTCTTCTTCCCTGCATTGTCCAATCCGTTGCTTTCTAATTCTGCATTGACTGCTGATTGATAAAAACAGGTGGATCTAGGTAGAGCTGGCTGCATAATTTACTAGTGATGGACAGTGTGTTTGGCTCTGCAGAAGATTCATTTCTGGATTTGTCCCTTTGCTACCTTGAAGGAATCTCTCTCTCTCTCTCTCTGTCGTTGAGTTAGGCTTCCTTCCATTCGTCCATGGGATGTCCTATGAGGTCAATTCCAGCAAGCATGTCTTGCTGTTGACAAAGACATCAGCTATTGGATCAGGTGTTCTAGCTATGCAATCTTTTTAGTTTCAAGAAGATTCTGAAAGTCAGGACCAAGAAAATTACATTCCAATGTCATGTTTATTCTCTGTCATGTGTTAGCCAGGAGTTCTTGGCTGTTTTTGGCAAGAGGTTCCTTGGAAATGGCAACTCATTTCCTGCTAGTTGTCCCTGATTACATGAGAAAGGGGAGATAAAGACAGACTGAAGAGGAGGGTTGTGTCAATGGGGGAATAAATCAGAGCTCCTTTGGGATGATGGAGTTTGTGGGCATTGCAAGATGTGGGCAAAAGAACTGGGAAGTATTTTAACAGAATAACAGAGTTGGAAGGGACCTTGGAGATCTTCTAGTCCAACCCCCTGCTCAAGCAGGAGACCCTAGACCATTTCAGACCCCCCCCCTCTTAGCAACTCCTTAGATATTGGAACACTGCTATCATGTCACCCCTAATATTTCTTTTCCCATTCAACTAAACCTAATCAAATTCTTGAATCGTTCTTCATATGTTTTAGGCTCCAGTCCTCTAATCACCTTTGCTACTCTCCTCTGCTCTTTCTATATTTTTTTAATGGTTAAGAACTTGCTTTTCAAGTAGAGTTCCTAAGTTATGCAATTTTAAAAGTCTCCGGAAGTCTTTTTTTTAAAGATTTTTATTTTTTAAGACAAACATATACAGACAAAAACATGAAAAACATAAAACCATCTTCCAATTATATACATACAGTGTGTCAGTTGGTTACAAATCTCTTGGGCTATCCTTTCATAGTCCTTACTCACAAGTTGTATAGGTTCCCAAATTGTCAATCTAGTATATGCTCTCATATAAAATGATGGAATAATAGTTTAGTCAAATGAATGATTAATAACTGATAAATATACAAGTCTCCGGAAGTTTTAAAGAGAACCTGGATAGCTTGTATAATGGCTAGATGATGGCTAGGTAGCCCAGCCAGTTGTTAGTGTTGTTATTATCCCAGATTGGTGTTTCTCAACTTGGGAGACTTTAAGACTTGTGAACTTCAACTCCCAGAATTCCCCAGCCTGCCTGGGGGACCGAGTACTCCCTGATTGAGGCGGGTGGGGAGAAGGTTTCACAATAGGACTACAAAGAGGGACATAACAAGTGTACAAATGTGCATTTCTGCTGAAGAGAGCGTTGGAGGCGAATCAATGGTTGAGGTTGCTTGCCATGAGCTGCCGCTGAATGAACAAGAAATAGAGGGTGACCTGCTTTGTGATATTCCTCGCCTGCGACAGCCCATAATATCTGGTGGTGATGTGCTCTTGGCACAAGGTAAGACTGTAAAACGCTGTTGTGCCTCCAGCTGCCTGATAAATACCGCAGAACAGATGTGGACAATTTTAGCTCCCGATTTGGCTGCGGCTGTTGTGCAGTTTTAGTGTGTAACAAAATAGCAGAATAACAAGGGTTGGAAGGGACCTTGGAGGTCTTCTAGTCCAGCCCTCCAACTCAAACAGGAGACCCTATTCCATTTCAGACAAATGGTTCTCCAATATCTCTTCTTAAAAACCTCCAGTGATGGGACACCCAGAACTTCTGGAGGCAACTTCCGTTCCACTAGCTAACTGTCCTCACTGTCAGGAAACTTCTCCTTAGTTCTAGGTTGGTTCTCTCCTTGATTAATCAATCTATCAGAAGAGAGCTGGAAGGGACCCTGGAGGTCTTCTAGTCCAACCCCTGTTCAAGCAGGAGACCATATACCCAGGGGTGGGATTCAAATTTTTAACAACAGGTTCTGTCGGTGTGCTTAGTTGGTGGGCGTGGCTTGGTGGTCATGTGACTGGGTGGATGTGGCTTGGTGGTCATGTTATTGGCTGGGAGTGGCCAACTCAACATCACTCACATTGAGGCATGCATCCCTTTGCCTGGCCTTTCATGACTGTGGGGATGCTGCAACAGTCGTAAGTGTGAAAAAAGGTCATAAGTCACTTTTTTCAGTGCCACTGTAACTTTGAATGGTCCCTCCACACAAGCAAAGGAGGGAAAAATAACTCCAGAGAAGTTCCAGAGACAGGAAGTCTAATCCTGCCAAGAATGTAATCAGGGTTAACGGAGAGGCAGTTTCTGTAAGCAACACCAGAATGTTTCCTTCCTGCCTTCCTTACAGGATTAGGCCAGTAATTTCTTCTAACAACCGGTTCTCCGAACTGCTTAGAATGTCAACAACCGGTTCTAGCAAATAGGTGTGAATCCCACCCCTGCATATACCATTTCAGACAAGTGGTTGTCCAATCTCTTCTTAAAAACTTCCAGTGTTGGAGCACCTACAACCTCTGTTCCACTGATCAATTGTTCTCCCTGTTAGGAAATTCCTCCTTATTTCCAGGTTGCTTCTCTCCCTGGTTAGTTTCCATTCATTGCTTCTTGTCCTGCCCTTCGGGTGCTTTGGAGAATAGCTTGACTCCCTCTTCTTTGGGGCAGCCCCTCAAATATTGGAACATGGTGGGGCTTTGAAAAAGAAAGACATGCACTCAATGGATCTGTGAAGGCCAGTAGAGAAGACCGCAGGTTTATATAGACCTACCTCATTACAAGCTGTGGCCTTCTCTTGAGGCCATCAAGATCTCTGTTCAAACTTGTGTTTCTGCCTTCCATCACATCCATCTCAACTTGGCAGTTCATTTCCTTGCCTGAAGCACTTAAACTATTCGGCAGCAGTGTCTCTGTATGTGTGTGTTTGTGTGTAAATGTGAAAGAGGAGGCCAACAAGTAGCTGGGGAACTCGAAAAGCATATTATTTGCCTGACCTGGTTCCAGTCAGGTGTGAAAAATATTTTGCTGGGGTTCCAACTCCACTCTTTAAATACCTGGAGAAGCAGTGGGTCATTCACTTAAGTCCATCAAGAATCAATTTCAGAAAAATACGCACACAAAGTTACCAGAACTGAGGTGCCTTCAGTGGAGGAGGAGAAAAGCTGAAAAAGACTCCTATTAAGGGAGGAAAAAATGGGGTCTGTAGCTTCAAAGGCATTCACAGGGCTAGATTTCTGGAGGAAGAAAAAAAAAAGATTTATTTTTTTATCTATCTGCCTGAAAGTTTGGGGAAGGGACTTCCACTTTAAGATGTGTTGGGCTTGTAAAAGAAGAATCTCAGAGCTCTTCTTGTTTACTTTTTACAATGACATTTTCCAAATTTGGGCGTGTTAAAATGGGTGGACTTCAACTCCCAGAATCCTCCCAGGCAGGAGGGAATTCTGGGAGCTGAAATCCACCCATTTTAGAGGGGCAAAATATACAAAACCCTGCTTTACAGCATGCATATCTTTGTTCCCAGTTGCTCGGTGGGGCTGGGCAAGCTGATGAATTGGGACCATCGATAGTCCTCTAACGTCTAAATCTTGGTGGCCATCCAAAGAAGATGTTCCACCAATTATAAAAAGGGGGATGGCTTTTTTAGCCTGTTGGGGCCAACCCCAAAAAAATTCTTTTGAAGAAAGGTAGGAAAAGATTCAGTGGTCAGGTATTAATCTGCCTTATTTCACACACGATCCAAGTCGCTCAAACAATGGTGCAGCCTACACACCTTTCACTTCTTGGAATGCACACCAAAAATGCCTTTCAGTTTATTTCAATCCCGAAGCCAGAGGAGGTGAGAAAAACAGCTATTTTGTATAAGCAGGGTCAGATCTACACAGCCTCCCTCTCACCTGAGTTAAGTGCCGTCATTCTCAACATATGCAAATAATATAATTGCTGCGTTTGCTGTATACAGGTGGAAGAAACACAAATGTCAATGCCTCTTGTAAAGCAATGATCAGCAGCCTCTCCCTTCCCCATTTGTATGAAAAATACAGGCATCTTCTGAACGCTAGCTATTTACAAATTAATGAATTTCTTGGTTTTTTTTTTCCCCTGATAGTTTTCTCCTTTTTATCTCATGCAGAAGGCTTTGTGTCTTACAAGGTTTGAGTAAATAACAGGTTCTCCTTTCCTGTCTTCCCTTCTTTTAATCTGTCTGTGTTTCTGTCTGCGTACTTAAGACACAAATCCGTTAATGAAGTGGTGTGGATGTTTGGTAAATTTATATTGCTGCCCTGCCAGCTAAACTAGGCTCATTTTCTAGACTATACCACCAAATTTCCTTCCCTGCCAATATTTTGTAACCACAGACAAATAAGGAAGGGAGCCATCATTTAATCCCTCCACCAAAAATCTTGGAGAAAAGATTGAAAAAAGGTATTTTTCTGAAGTTCTAAGGTCTCTTTTTCACCTGAGCTTGACCTACATTTTTCAAGTAGACATCTGGACAGTTGTAGGAGGCGCTTTTAGGTTCCAGGAATTGATTGTTGTTGAAAAGTTGGTCAAAGTCAACCTTACTAATTGAATAGGCTCTTTGTAGTTCAGGGTTGAGCTGTAGGGTCCTTGATGCTTTCTGAGCTTTATGGTTTTCTTGTAGATGTTTTATTACTCAATGTCTTGCCTTCGGAAGCCTTGTAGACAACAGTTCTTGTAGACCACAGTTTGTCTACAAGAAAAGTCTTGCAGACATTTCATTACCCAACAGCTTGCCTTCAGAAGTTGTGTGTGGTCCATCACTGGAAGATTTTAAAGAAGAGATGAGACAGCTACTTGTCTGGAATGGTATAGATTAGAGCAAGGGGTTGGCCTAGAAGACTTCCAAGGTCCCTTCCAACTCTTATTCTGTTATTCTTAACTAGCATTGGTGATGTGAGTAATAAAACATCTGCAAGGAAATCACCAAACTCAGGGAGTACCAAGGATCCCACAGTCCTCCTCCTCCTCTACTCCAGAAACATCACTCCCTTGTGGTAACTGATTGCATAACCTAGTTTGGTAATGAAACATCTGCAAGAATACAGCCAAGCTCAGAGAGCATCAAGGAATCCGAAGGCCAACTTTGTATCTTGGATTGGTACATTGGCTTCAACCCTTCTCACCTAGACTATTTCTCCATTTCTTTCTCTGTTGAATCCAGCTCGGATATTTTTTGATGTCGATCGGATGGTTGCCTGTCCAACATTGCTTGGTGTGTCCATGGACCCTGATCATCTATGCCTTTGGCATGGGGTTCTTTGGTTGAAAAAGATAGCCTCACCTCCGCTAAATCCTGGCATTAATCCGCTTTTCCAGCCAAAAACCTTGCAGGGAAACAATGAGCATCCAGTCTTTTGACAAGAACCAAAATCCCCCGTTTGAATTCCATCTACTTATATGTAAATGTCCTCAGAAAAGGCAGGTTCCGGAGTGATTATCACATTATCCATTTTGTCCCTTCTTATTTTAATTAGCTTAAAGTAATTAATTTTAACTCACAATCCGATTTCTCCCCCCACCCCACCCCTTTACATATTTTGGGATTATTTACTTCCATTTCCAAGTAACAATTTTATGTAATTAGGTGCCACTCAGTACCCGTTATTTACATAACTTTCTTTACTTAAACAGGGAGGGTGATTGCATCCCCCCCTTTTCCTCCCCTGCATTTTAACAGCTCCCCCTTGGATTTTATTCTGTTGTCTAAAATTCACTGCCTCTGTGGGCTTTTCACAGGCGTCTTTCATCTTGAATCTGTGGTTTAGTGCCAAGTTGTGATCAATAGGTAGTTTTTTCCTGTCATCTCCAGAAGTACATCACTGACAGAAAAGAAGAGAATATATTAAGAAGCAGTGATGTTTGTCTTTTTTTTTTAAAGTCATATTTCTTGAACAGTTTTCTAAAATGAGCCAGGCCTTACCCATCCCCTCTTACCTAAAATCTCAATTTGTGAATATCCCAACTGAGCGACTAAAGTTTTTGCAATTCTAAGATTGCAAAAACCACGAATGCATAGTTTCCAGAGGCACGTCATTATGTTACACTTCCAGACATTACCAGCATTGTTGGTCTGTTTATTAACAGCAAATTTACCACTGAGTTTCTCTTAAGTCAGGGTTGTCCAATCTTGGCCACATGTGGACCAGTGGTGGGATTCAAAGTGTTTTACTACTGGTTCTGTGAGCGTGGTTTGGTGAGCATGGTTTGGTGGGTGTGGCAGAGGAAGGATATTGTAAAATCTCCATTCCCTCCCCACTCCTGGGGGAAGGATACTGCAAAATCCCCTTTCCCTCCCCACCCCACTAACCTACTTTCCAGCTCTGTTCTCCTGTGCAGGGCAACAAAAGAAGACCCAGCCGATCAGCTGGGACTCAGGAGGCAGAGAAGAGATGGGGTTGGCGGGACCAGTTAGAGGCAGGATTGGCCGTTTCTCCAAACTACTCAAAATTTCTGCTACCAGGTCTCCAGAAATGGTCAGAACCTGCTGAATACCAGCTAGAGTGTGGACTTCAATTCCCAGAATTTCCCCAGCCGATCATGCTGCCTGGGGAATTTTGGAAGTTGAAGTTGACAGGTTTTAAAGTGACCAGAGTTGGGAAACACTCTCCTAAGTGGTAGCCTCTTGTCATTAAACTTGTGGTAGATCTTCCAAAATAGGTGACATCAAAGAAAACCATCTTGGGAGGAGAACAAGAACCAGAAGCCTTTGGAACCAATTTGTAATGTTATTGGGATTCCCTCGTGTCATCTGTGGTATAGATGGAAGACCACATCTTTCCAATCTAATCTCAAATATATTGTACATGTCATAACTGGGTGAAACCTATTGCTGCAGTTCAGAAGACCTAGCAGCTTTGATCCATGTTGAGTGGTGGTCTCCATCTTCTAGAAAAATGTGTTTTCCTGGATTGAGGTTGGCTTTGCATCTTGTCTTCTCCATGCAGTCTTGGACTGTGTTCCTTGGCTTCTGTTCAGTTCTAATCAGATGTTTTCCTGCCAACTAGCTGGCAATTCCAAAGCTGAACCAAATGATATTTGATGCTCCATTTCACTAAGGCCCTTCCTGAGAAGCGTAATGCAGAAAGAATATGACAAAAATCCCATTAAGGTTTACTTTCTGAGTTGCTGCTGCTGCTGTTGTTGTTATTGTTGTTTAAAATCAAACTGCAGTGCGAAAACAGTTGTTACCACATGCATTGATTATAAATGCATCTTGTCTTTCCTTTTCAATTGCTTCCTCCTTCTCTGTCCCTTCACTTTCAGGGTTTTTTAATTGGTTGAAGTCAATCAATGAATTCTTGCCTCTGTCCTTCAGTGAATTGCTAAACTTGCCAATAAATGCAAAGCAGGGTTCATTTTTTATGAACTTAGATACCTTTCACTCCCGTTGAAGGCTGTCTTTGATGCTATGGGGACAATGGAAGGGAAGGCATTTCGTCTCCCTCTGTCTGTTCCCAGCTTGGATTATTTTAAGGACTTAATTAGGATCTGGAATAAGAAAAGTTAGGAAGGAAGACACAAGTAGGGGAAAATAGGAAGAATAAAATCATCGAAAAAGTCATTGCCATGAAGATTGCATATAGTCTCCCCTACAACATAGAGACAATTGAAGAGAGTCAATACCCACGGCTGGTTAGAGAGAATATTGGAAAACCTGCACACATTAATTTGCAGATAGGCCTTGAGTTTGACAATTCAACCAATAAAAATCAGTATTTATAAAGCAGGGTGAACTAACCATGTAATAGAGTTTTTTGAGGGCATTTGTATCATGTATTTAGAAGTCAAACTCTCAAGTCAGCTTAGATTGGCCTGGTGTTTAGACCAGCATCTTCTCTGCAGTCCATAAACTGCCCATCCTTCACATGTTCTCACGTTCTTCTGCTTCTACACCAGTACCATACCCATCCAGCGCAATCCAATTTCCTCTGCTGTGCTGCCTGGGGCCACAGCAAAGTCTAGAGAGCTGACTCAAGTCAACCACGTACAGTTCTGGTTGTTAGGAGGCACCGTGTTTGGGTCTCAAGGCGTCCTTTCTCTGACACCCTTCTGAATTAAATTATTGGCAAGGATGGTTGAGGCCTTCCACGTATTGTAAAAAGTCAAGAGAACTCCAAGGCACCCAAAGGCCAGACAAGGAATAATGGATGGAAACTGAACAAGGGGAGATTCAACCTAGAAATAAGGAGAAACCTTCTGACAGGGAGAACAATGGAACAGAAGTTTCATTCAGAAGTTGTGGGAGCTTCATCCCTGGAAGCTTTCAGAAGAGACTGGATTGCCATCTGTCAGAAATAGTGTAGAATTTCCTGCTTGGGTGGGTGGGGGGGTTGGACTAGATGACCTACAAGGTCCCTTCCAACTCTGTTAATCTGTATCTGTAAGATCTCCTCTTTGGAAGTGTTGCCAAAGATTGTACATCATTTAAACCCTCTGCCTCAGCCTGAACTTCTAAGTAAGAACAATCCTTAACTCTATTTGTTGAGAAAGGTATCTTTCACTAGAAGTCAAGTGAATTACAGTAATGCATAGGCAAAACTGACAAAAAAATCTAATTTCCCCTTCCCATAAGTATCTTCCATTGCTGGGCCCTCCATATCCAATCAAATTCGAAGAAGATGTTTTTAAAACAGTCACTTCAGCTGCCTTTCAGTTCCCACCTGAATGACCTTGAAGTCATGTCTCAGGAAGTTACGGTGGTGAACTCTTCATTCCCACTGAAGCTTTCTCCCTCCCATTCCAGTTCCTGGCAGATTGGCACTGAAAGCAAGACGTAGATGTGATTCAACTTGCATCAATCCTTCGCATTTCCATCCCTTCCAGAGTGCACCTTTTTTAACCAAGGAAAAGCAGGTTCCACACTCTGTGAAAAAAAAACCCTGGCCTTTTAATTACTTCTTTCCCTCCAGGTTGGTAGTTAGTCAGCTCTTTTTGGGAAAAGAAAAGTAATGAGAAATCTTTTATCTCAGGATTTTAAGCACTGCTGCCAGCAGGTGGTTTTGGATAACAGGGAGGGCTTGTAAGTGCCAAGAACTTTGCAAACCAAGATTTGTATAGAAAACTATTTTTAAATTGCTACTTTCCACCACTCAAGAAGATGGGCTAAATCCTACTTTTAAACTATTAACAGTTCCCACATCTAAACATTAATTGTTAGCTTTACCTTACAATTCTTGTTCTCTCCCTCCCTCCCTCCCTCCCTCTCTCTCATCTCAGTTTGTTTGATTTGTATGTCCATTTGCCAGAATGCTTCATGCCTAGAATAACATCAATGTCAGGAGCTGTGATAAACCAACATTGAACACTTACATTTGAAGGCAACCTATGAGGTTCTGGGAACAATCATGGAAGCTGCAGACTGATTTTTGGGATGTTTATAAAACTTGTGGTTGACTGCTACAGTCCATCCCAGCAAATCCTTTTTTCTTATATTCCTCTCTTTTTCTTCTGCTTGATTCATAAACTTTAATTGTCTTTCTGTTTGGTTGGGGACCACCCAGATCTGGGGGGAAAGAGAAGGATTTGGGCAAAATTTGCAGGGATGGACTCTGGCAGTCAACCTGAGATTTCATGCCCCCCGCCCAAAAAACTGCAGCTTCCATTGTCCCAGAACCTTGTATGTTGCCTTCAAAGATAAGTCAATGTTGGTTTAACTCGTCACATCGACGCCATTCTAGGTATTAAGGACTGCTGTCTTGTTTTGTCCATGAGCCAGATCCATCCAGTTGCCCACCTCCTTTTCTTTTAACTCTATCCCTTGCTCTCGCTGGACGCTTCTCCTTCTTTAACCTTGAACATAATCACCATCCCTCCTTCGTTTATTCGCTTCTTTTTAAACTATGCCTCATTAGACTTGACTTGAGTGATCTGCTCATTCTTTGTTGATTTCATTCCGTGCTCCGCTGCAAAGAACCCATTTAGATCTAAGCGCCAACCTCCTCTATCTCTCTAAATCCTCCCTCCATCGCCAGCATCTCCCTGCATTGTCTTAGTGTGCTTTTTTTTTTTTTTTTGGCAAAAATTTCTCCCGTGTTTTGCACCTGCCCTGTCCTTTACAGGCCTCAAAATTTTGGAAAGCACCCTGTAAATTCTAAACAAGGGGATTTTAGTAAGCAGATCTGCTTTGGTTCTCAGACAGGTTCGGAAATGTGAGATTTCTAGATTAAAAAGAACCTTTCTTTCTCTCTCCCCCTATTCTAGCCGATGCGGGAAGAAGGATGAAAGGAAGAATGTAGCTTTCATGTCTTGCCAGCAAGTCTTTGGTGTGGTCTGGCATCCCTGCTTGCATGTTCTCCTGCATTGTCATGGTGGCGCAGTGGTTAGAATGCAGCACAGTTGATCCTCCGCTTACAACTGCGATTGAGCATGGAATTTATGTTACTAAGTGAGAAATCAGTGGTGGGTTTTCTATTATTTCCTAAGTGAGTTTGGTCCCGTTTTAATGACTTTGCCATGTTTTGTTAAGTGAATCACGGCAGCTGCTAAATTGGTAACACAGTTGTTGAGTGAGTCTGTCTTCTTCCCCCCATATTGGCTTTGCTTGTCGAAAGGTCACAAAAGACAGTCTCGGGACTCCAGGACCGTCATAAATAGGAGTCAGTTGCCAAGCACCTGAACGTAAGTCACTGTGACCGTGGGGTGCTGCAGGTGGTCATAAGGACCATGAAAAATGGTCGTAAGTCAGTTTTTTTCAGGGATGTTGTAACTTCGAACGGTCTTTAAACAAACTGCTGTAAGTCCAAACCTGCATTGGCTTTGCTCACTGCCAGCAGTTCAATCCTGACTGGCTCAAGGTTGACTTCCATCCTTCCGAGGTGGGTAAAATGAGGACCCAGATTGTTGGGGGCAAATAGGCTGACTCTATAAACAGCTTAGAGAGGGCTGTAAAAGCCCTGGGAAGCGGAAAGGAGAGAGGATGAGAAGGAAAGGAAAGGAAAGGAAAGGAAAGGAAAGGAAGGAAGGAAGGAAGGAAGGAAGGAAGGAAGGAAGGAAGGAAAGAAGGAAGGAAGGAAGGAAGGAAGGAAGGAAGGAAGGAAGGAAGGAAGGAAGGAAGGAAGGAAGGAAGGAAGGAAGGAAGCAAACAAGCAAGCAAGCCAGCCATTGTGGCACATTTGTTACAATGCAGTGTTGCAGTCTCTGCCCACTACCAGAAGTTCGATCCTGACTGGCTCAAGGTTGACTCAGCCTTCCATCCTTCCATGGTGGGTAAAATGAGGACCCAGATTGTTGGGGGCAAGAGGCTGACTCTGTAAACCACTTAGAGAGGGCTGTAAAAGCACTGCAAAGCGGTATATAAGTCTAAGTGCTATTGCTATTAGGAGCCTTGGTGGTACAGTGGATAGAATGCAGTATTGCAGGCTAACTTATTTCTCACTGCCAGGAGTTCGATCCTGATCAGCTCAAAGTCGACTCAGCCTTCCATCCTTCCGAGGTGGGCAAAATGAGGACCTAGATTGTTGGGGACAAGAGGCCGACTCTGTAAACTGCTTGGAGAGAGATGTAAAGCCCTGTGAAGCAGTATATAAGTCTAAGTGCTATTAGTATGGTGATGGATAAGGGAACAAGTCAGGCAGAAGCTCTTAGTTCTGCTTGGTTTTTCCCCTTTCCCCGAGCTCTCATTTCTGTACAGCACCAGCGGGGCCTAATAAATAAATACAAATCTGTTTTTCTGACTTTCTCTTGATGCTACACCCCCTCCTCCCCTCCCCGGTCTCTTTGCTCTCTTCCCAGAATGCCACGCTGCAGGTTGTACAAGTCTTATCTCTCCCCTGGAAGTTGCAGGCAGAGCTCTCTGCTTAATGCACAGACAGAGCATCTCTTTGAGAAGAGCCGGGGAGGGGGGAGACACCAAAGTGACACAGTTGAGCCAGTGTGTTGCGATTTCCGCCAAGCTCCCCAGCTCAGGGCCAGCAAAAGCTGACTTTGAATATGAGATTAGGAAGGAAGAAAAGAGCCCTTGTTATCCACCCTCTGCGTTTTCACCCAATTCTGGGAGGCAGGGGGATTTAGCGATGGAACGTGTCCAGCTCTAAAGAGGCCTCTCTCTTTCCTGACACTAATTTTTCCCTGGCACAGGCTCGTCTTGGTCTTATGCGCCCATAGATAGCGCTTAGGATGATGGAGTGATAGAACGATAAGAGTGAGAGAATGACAGGGAGATTTATTTATTTATTTATTTGTCCGACATGTACAAGATAACAAGTGTAAGTGTGAATATAAAAAAGAACAAAGGAAAGACATACAGATAAATGGGGACTGTAAGATATGGACGGTAGGCACGCTGGTGCGCGTATGCACGCCCCCTTTAAGGACCTCTTAAGAATTAAGATTCTCAGTCAACCAGGTCCTGGTTGTCCCAAAGGAGCTTTTGTCAAGAGGCAACTGGACTTTCTATGTTTTTCTTTGAAGACACTTCGCTTCTCATCCAAAAAGCTTCTTCCAAACTTCTTCTTCACAGTCTATAGAGGTTCTCTGTTCTCCAGTTCATGTCTTCAAGGTTTATGGGGGTTCTCCATCCTTATTGAGGATTGGAGAACCGAGATGATATCTGTCTTGGGCATAGGCTGGCTTAGAAGACCTCCAAGGTGCCTTCTAGCCTTATGATTCTATTGTTCTATCACTGTGTCACACTATCATTCTATCACTGTATCATCCTATTACTCCATCATTGTCCCAAAGGAGCTTTTGTCAAGAGGCAACTGGACTTCTTTTGTATTTCTTTGAAGACATTTCGCTTCTCATTCCAAGAAGCTTCTTCAGAAAAGAAAGACCAGAAAGAAAACCAGAAAGTCCAGTGCCTCTTGAAAAAGCACCTTTGGGAGAATGATAGAGTGATAGAATGATGGAGTGATAGAGTGACAGAGTGATACAATGATAGAATCATAAGGCTGGAAGGCACCTTGGAGGTCTTCTAGTCTAGCCTATGCCCAAGACAGATATTGACAGATATCTTGGACAAATGGTTCCCCAATTCTTTTTTGAAGATTTGAAGGCATGGAACATCTACAACTCTGGGAAGCAAGCTGTCCCTTTGATCAACTGTTCTTATTGTCAGGAAATTCCTCCTTACTTCTAGACTGTATCTCCTTCTGATGAGATTCCATCTACTGCTTCTTGTCCTGCCCTCTGGTGCTTTGGAGAACATCTCCATCCCCTCTTCTTTGTGGCAACCCCTCAAGTACCGGAAGACAGTTATCACGTCCCTACGGATCCTTCTCTTCATTAGGCTAAACATGATTTAGTTCTTTTGGCTGTTCATATTTTGATGTAGCTTTCAGAGCCCTGGTCATCTTTTCTGCACCCTTTCTACATTCTCACGCATCTCACATTGTGTCATGGTGATGCATCTAGCCTACAGTTGGACTTAAGTGTAGTGCACAATATTATCTGCTAGAATGTCCTACCAATGACTACTTCAGCTTCAACTGCAACAATACAAGAGCACACAACAGATACAAACTCAATGTAAACTGCTCCAAACTTGATTGCAGAAATTACGACTTCAGCCACGGAGGGGTCAGTGTCTGGAATGTACTACTTGACTCTGTAAGTTACATCCTCTAACCCTCATTCCTTTAACCTCAAACTATCCACTATTGACCTGACCCCATTCCTAAGAGGTCTGTAAGGGGCATGTATAAGGGCACCATCATGCCTACCATCCCTGTCCTATCGTCCCCATTTATTCCTGTATTCTTACTCATGTTTATACTTATTCCTATTATCTTGTAAGCGATTGACAAATCAAATCAAATCAAATCAAAATAAATCTTCCCCCAATCAAATCCAATTGAACTCAACCATCCAAGGATTCTGGCCCCCCGAGGAAAAAAAAAACCATTCATCAACCCCATCCTGGCAACTAGAGACAATGATCTTTTTACCAAACTAGCGGTCTCTGGATGCCACAGTCCCATCTAGGTGGGAATCCTGGGAGTTGTAGTCCCAATGGGCCTGGAAGCCATCAGATGGAGAAAAGCAATTTGGAAACTGAAGATCAAGAAAGCCAGATGCAGATTTAGGGCTCTGGGGGCATTAAAATTCCTCACTTTATGTTGTGAGTGCATGTGTTTTAATGATACTTTTATGGATGAAATATAATAAAGATCAACAAAAATGATACCGCTGGTGATTATATGGCTAAGAAAAAGATACACATTACAGTGATTAAAGTAAACCCAACATCAAAGAAGGAAAAAAATTAATAAAAAAGAGAAAAATGAGATTCTTATAGTATCAGTATGAGATCAATCCGTTCCTTAAACGTAGCATTAAATCTAGGCCATGTGAAAACATGGTGTTCAATCTCCTCATTTTCATGTTCCAATGTGACTTTTTACAGCAGCTCCCTGGTTACAAAAGATGGAGGATGGGAATGTTTGAACTGCAGGAAGGATATTTTGAAAAGGCCATTAGTCCTTGACTTATAGAATCCATTTAGTGACCCTATGAAGTTACCAGAGCACTGAAAAAGGCCTGGGAGCAGAACCATCTCTGGTTCTAGGCCTCACTTAGGAAGGAAAGCCAAATGGGTGGCTTTGGGTCTATCAACCCAAGCCCTCCTCACAAGGTTGCTGTTGTGGGTAAAATAGAAGGCAGGTGTCCAGGGAAAAAATCAGGAAATCCAGGCAATTAAGATAGGTATAAAGATTTATTGCAAGCTTAAGTTCTCTACAAGAATCTGAACTACTAACAATCAAAGCAAAATGGCGGTAAATAAGAGTCAACGGAATTCAAGGTGGGCTGGACTTAGATCTCTTGTGGGCACAAAGGGACTCAAGACTGATGAGGCCTTTGACTCCTCTCTTGGACTCACACCAGTTATCTCCCATAACCTTCCATTTTGAGTTGTACAAAATGAAGTATCAATCTAATGCATGTACTGTTAAAACTCCTGGGTCTGTTTGATTGTCCGTAACCTTAAAATTGGATGAAACGGCACATCATACGGCAACAATTTTTGGATCAACATATTTCAAGCTGACTGATTTACAGAATGTATCCAAAATCCTGGACCCAAGGCTCCCATCCATGGGATTGAAATTTGACACATTTGTCGCCAAGCTGCCACAATCAACCACACAATCGTGTGATCATTGTTTCCAATGTCTACCTGCCGGTTTCTTACAAAGAAAGTCAATGGGGAAGACGGCAGGAAATCGAAAGACATTCCCAGTTCTGTTATAGAAATGGCTAGTATATATTATTACAACAGAACTAAAGGTTGAGGTTTTATGTTATTACCGTATTCTGGAAAAGTCAGTGCTTTTCTTCTTCTTTTCCCTTCCCCTACAATTTTTCCTCTTCCCCTTCTCCTCCCCATTTCCCCTTTATTCTCTTTATTTTTCTTTGCATTCCTTTATATTTTGATAAACGAATTAAAATATTTAATCCAGAAGTCATTTCCACTTCCCTGTTTGTTTTCTTTCTGTCTGCCCCCGGTCATTCTGGGTCTTTGGTTAGCTAAGGAAATCTTTCTGAAACGGTGACCCCCACAGATCACGGGTTCTCTAATAATGAAATAAAACGAAGGAAATTAAGAAGTTAACCTGCGGATCTGTCTGAGAGTCAGCAGAAGGAGGAGCTGGGGTGTGTTTCCTTCCCCTCTTTCATTTAATCTAGTCTTGCTGGAGAGGGAAAAACGGTCTTGCCGTTTTTCATGCATCAAATATTCCATCAGTTGGTTTAGGTAGTCGCATTAAAGGCTCCACTTTGCTGGCTCCTTCTGACAGAAGCAAGGCCCAATTAAGTGCAAACTATCAGGTCTTTTCTGCTCTTCTTTTTTCATTCCCTTCAAAGGCCTTTTGGTTGTGCCTCACCGTTGCCTTTTCATTTGGGTGGAAATTGCTGCTTCCTTTGAAAAGGCAAATGGGCTCTCAGGAGTTCGGGAGCTGCCACAGTTCAGCATGACTAGAGTAGAAAGGGAGCCGAGGTCCTTTGGAGAGGTGGGTGGGAAATCGCACGGTCACTGTCACATTCACCCCAGGGGTTTCGAATTCAGACCTCGGCGTAGAGATTGGACGGAGAAGGAAGGCAACCGGGGTTAGGTGTTTGTGCAGGGGAGCACAAAAAAGCCACAACTCTTTGGCTTCCCTCAGAGGTATCACACACACCCTAAGAGCAGCTGATGTTGTGGTTGCAAATGCCGAACCAGGGATGCTGTGCTCATTGTAAGGGTGAGGACCGGTCCAAAAGCGTTTTTCCCTCCAGCACTGATGTAACATTGAATGGACACTAAGCAGGACAGTTGTTAAGAGAGGACTATCTTTGCAAAGAAAATATTGGGAATGCAGTATGACATGACACAACGGTCAGTGTCAGAAACTGTATTTAAATTTTGATTAGAAAAGTAGCCATTTCATACACATTTCCTTTCCTCACCCCCCTTCCCTCCATTATCTTCACTATCTTCTATTCTATCATCTATCTTCTATCTACTGTATCTACCTACCCTGCCACTCTATCTCAATCTCATCTATCTATCTATCATCTATCTAATATATCTATATCTATCTATCTATCTATCTCATCTATCTATCTACCTACCTAGCATAATCTTTCTCATATCTCATCTATCTACTATCTATCTATCTATCTATCTATCTATCATCTATCTATCTATCTATCTATCTATCTATCTATCTTTATCTATCTATCTATCCATCATCCATCCATCATCCATCCATCCATCATCCACCCACCACCACCACACCACACACCACCCACCACCCCATCCATCCACCATCCATCATCCATCCATCCATCCTCCATCATCCATCCATCTATTCTATTATCTATCTATCTATCTATCTATCTATCTATCTATCATCTCTCTCTCTCTTCTACTTACCTACCTACCATCTACTTACTTCTTCTCAGAAAAGCTATTTCCTGCAACCTGTCAATAAGACGGAGATAAAGATTAGGTTTCTCTTTTTTTTCTAGATACTTTCTAGTAACAGGGGTAAAAGCGAACCTTAAAAGAGTCAGAATGTGTCAGAGAAACGGATTTAATCAAAACCCGTCTTTGGTTTCAAGTTATTCATTCAGCGCTGATTGCCTGGCTAGGAGCTATTGTTCCAGTGACAGCGGGATCCTTTTGTGAATGGTGGTTAAATCCAGGGAAATTGAATGCAAAAATTATTCTGTGCTCATCAGATTGCCTGCTTTTGTACAGGGAGGATGCATCTCTTTAGTTTAATAACAGAAATAAGTTTGGCAGCTTTTAACGTCTCAAAGCTGCTCAGCTTCACAGAGAGAGCATGGATATTATTCCGGTACTTTTTTTTTTCCAGGATTGCTTTTCTGCACCAGAATATATTTGGGGGCATAAAATAATTGTGGTGCGTCTCTCCAAATCCCAGAATGGCTTCTGAGGACGAAACAATGGAGAAGACAAATTAAATGGATACGGAGAGCTTTTGGAGAGAAATATTTCTAAATCTGTAATCTTGCCAAAGCAGAATCGGTCAATATTTGGCAAAGGGTCAACACAGATGACCATATTATAGAATGGTCCCATCCCCAAGATGCAACTGCTCAAATCCAATCTTTGGATTGCATTCGTGGTCTTTGAGGAGTTGACTTGGATGTTCCTTCATGACTTGTAGTCTCCCCAGCTTAGTTTTTGGGGTTCTCTGTGTTCTCTCCCTCTAGACCAGAAAACACCAGTTAATGTTGTTCTTTCTTTGCAGTTCAAGGTTGGCCTTGCTGACTGGCCCTTCCAGGGTTTTTTGCATTTGGGGTCCGTTGGGTTTGCTGGTGAAGCACCAATCATGAGGAAGCAAAGTCCATGACAGCCAGCAGAGAACGTCAACTCCGTAGCTGCTTTTGGAGACCCACCATCAAGACCGCGGTTCCATCAGCAAGGTAAGATGTGACCTTTGCAGCCAAGACTGAGGGAAGACTATGAAAAGAGGGTCAAACCAAAAAAGTGCAGCCCTTAAGGGCAAGTTGGTTGGATGAATGCTTGCTTGGTTTCCCCTTTTTCCATGAAAATGTTGATGCTCTTCTGAAACTGTAGCTTGATATATTGTGTGGAGAGATAGACTTAATTTAGGAATGAGCCTTTTTGTTGGAAACGCCCCTAGAGATTGCTTCTCTTGTAGCCATTTTTTGTCTAGCTTGTTTGTCCCAGACCATTAAGAAAAGGAAGGCAAATATTTGTGGGTCATAGAAGGATGTCCTCCAACATCATGAGTAGAAGGACATTTTCTCTTGCATTCTGGTTAAAACTGTCCTTCCTCCTGGAGAGCCTCCCACTCCCAACTTTTGGAGGGTGAGACCACTAATTCCTGGGTCACCAAGTTGCTCTTCTTCATCTCATATTCATGAGGCCACCATGTCTTTCTCTCGCTGTGCAGCCCTTGATCAAAGACCCTAGAAGGTCTTCTCACATTGTCTGTAGACTGTAATGGTTAAGGTGATAGAAGGTGAACATGATTAATGCAAAGGGAAGAATAATCCTGATTATATTTGACAGAGCTCTACCAAATAATGTAGAGTGCAGAAATTGTGGACAGAAGGATTTTCTTTCTCTTGCAATCAGGGTTATGAACTGAAATTCATCTTGTGGGCGGTCGAGGGTGGGTGGGGGTGGGGTGGGGGATGCAGTTAATAAAAGGAAGGATTGTGGAGAAAAATTGCTTCCAGTTGTTGGAACAGAATTGTTTAAGTTACCCGGTTGGAGAAACCTTGGCTAAATGGAAGGAGAGTTGGAAAATCAAGGAATTAATTGCATCTACATTAGGTATTAATCCAGGCTAGAGAAGAAGACCAGGATTAAAAGCGTCTTCCAAGAACCCATTTAAGTCCAGCAGAGACCATGAGGGATTTGGGGAAGCTTCTGAGATAGGAGAGGAGGGAAATTGCTTGAATACTACACCTGGCATTCAAAGTATGTTGCCCTACAATTCAACAGTTGGTAGGAAAGCGCATCCATCTGAGTAGCCCTTCATCTTCCTCCTGACTATGGAATTTGTCTCGTCCTCTTTTAAAAGCAGCTGAACTGGTCTCCATTAAAGGAACCAGTTGTCCTTGAGGACAAAGGAGATTGTGGCATGAATAAATGGTGATGGGAGAAGGGGAATTGTACTCAAGCAGGCCTGGAGGACAGGTGAACGGTGGAGATGGCGAAGATGATGAAAACCTGGGGGAGATAGCTCCAGGATATTTTTTATGTTCAGCCACCACTTCCAAGTTGAGAAGTGACACTAACAATCGACCAGGTGACCCTCTAGAAGGTCAAAACAAGCAGGACTTGTTTTCACTTTGGTGGGACTTCTCTCCTAATCAAGGGCCTTGGATTCTTGCCTGACTCCTCCCTAGCTTCATAAATTGGAGCAGAACTTGGAGCTCCCTTCCACCTCCTGTCTTCTTTGAGATTGCAACACAAAATTATGAGGTTGGTCCAAGCTGACTTCCTATGCCAGGAGTTGTATTTGTGTGTCCGTGTCTGCGTGTTGTGTTCTTCTGAAATTAGAGGGGAAAGCTGTGGGTAGGGAAGACTTAAGCTGTCCATAGGAAAGACTTAAAAGAGTCAAGATGGCATCCACAACGATGCGGAGAGCACAGCAAGGGCAGGGCTGGTGAAAGATGGAGCTTTGACAGCTGCCATCTTGATTTCTTTTGACCTTCTTGATGGTTGTGGAAATGACTGAGCTGGATTTTTCGACAGAGAGGGGTGGAAGAGAAGGAGAAAAAGAAGGAAAGAGATTGGGGCACAAAGAACTTTAGAATAGTTGTGCCGAGCTCCTTTTATTTTCTTCCCCTCGTTTGGCAGGATGCAATTTTCCCTCCTCTTAAATGTTGTTATTCAAAATACGGTATTTTAAAAAGGACAAAAAGGAAAACAAGATTATGGGCACAAGCACTGCTGGAGAAAGCAATGATTTCCATGACTACTCAGAAACACAATGATGACATTCTGGAAAAAGGAAGCTTTCATATTTAACTTGTTAAATAACAAGTTTATTAAACTTTCGGCACCGACTTGGTTTTTCCGGGGAATCTGACTTAGGGACCGCCCCAGACTTCCCAAAATATGTGTTTATTGTTTCTTTTTCTACTTTAAAAGAAGAAGCTAGGAGTCTTGTGATTTTTAGAAAGAGCTGCAGGTGGATTGTGCAAAAACTTCAGGAATTTGGTAGACTCCTTTCCAACTTCCGAACTGCAGTTTACTAGTTGAACTTCTGCCTTTGAATAAAATTACCTAATTGCAAAAAAAGGGGTTAGCAGATTCCTATTGTTTTTAACATCATAAATCTAACCTGGCTCATTTCTTATGTGTAACGTGGAAAAACAAAAAAGGTGAAACTTTTGGTGAAAGGAAGAAGGATTTTCCACATATCTGAACTAGTCCCTGTATTTTTTTTCCCCCAAGCTGAAATTCTACAGATAATCCTTGACTTACGACAGTCATTGAGCTTGGAATTAAAGTTGTAGGTCATGCTGGTCAGTAAGCAATAAGTAGAAAGGCAGGAAAGGAAGAAGGGAAGAGAAGAGAAGAGAGGATGGAGGAAAGAAGGAAGGAAGGAAGGAAGGAAGGGAGGGAGGGAGGGAGGGAGGGAGGGAGGAAAGCTATGTCATGAATTTCTCCCTGCAGGACCTTGCCCTAAATTTTCGTATAATTTAGCACTTCAAAACTTGGTTGAAGCTTTCCAGAAATGTGTCAAGAGCTCAACCTTTAATTACAGCAGCGATATTTAATTGATTAAAATGTGGCAACAAGAATAATGTAATTGTTGGAACCCTTCGGGTTTCCCCGCGTCGTCAAATTTTAAAATGTAATTTGCGGCTTTGAGAAATGGTTCTTTTAGGGGAAATTGCATCACGCACAAGGGGCAAATAGGTGTATTAGAGGAGAAAGGCTGGCAAAAAACCCACATCCCTGGGAGAATGTGTATACTGCAAAACTGCACGGAGAGAAAATGTGTGGACAAAACACGTGTCACTTCTACAGAAAATATTTTTTATGTATGATTTTCTTCCTTTTGCCTTTTGAAGGGCCACTGAGAGGAAGGGCCTTCTCAGTTGTGGCACCCTTTGACTTTTCATTTTGGAAATAAAAAGAGAATTTTCATAACCCCTTTTGGTTTTCAGCGTCATCTGTGTTTCATTCTTCTTTTGTGAACTGCTTTGTGATGTCCATGCGGAGGACAATCTTGGTGAAGCGTTACTAATTCTGAACCACTGATGTTATTAATACAAATACTACGGGACTTAGGCAGAATCAATGGACTTTTCAGTTGGGATATGTTGACATTTCAGTTTTATTTGCTGCATTTCAGTCCTTTCTTTGGAGGGCAGAAAGCAACCTCCATGAAAAGAGGATTCTCTTCTTGATAATGGCCCTGTAAGATTGATTGTGCTAAGGAAGAGTTGAAGAGCTGTCCTTTGGGGGAGTGGAGGTTGACAGGCTCCAAAACTCAAGAAAGACATGTTATAATTCTCCCAAGCAGTTTCCTTTATTGTTCCTCACCCATGGACAGAATCTTGCCAAATTAGAGCAGGCTAACACCTAGGAACCACTGAGGAGGAACTGACTTCACCCTCTTTCTCTCACACAAACTATCTAAACCAAGTTCTTTATTGATTTCCTTATTGTTCCTTCACCTATAGACACAGATCTTGCCAAACTAAAGCAGATTATTTGCACCATTAAATATATACTCTGGGAACCATTGAGGAGGAGCTGTTTTCATCCTCTTTCCCACACACCAAGTCTCTGAACTGAGTTGTCTCTTATTCTTCTGGAGTGTAGCCCCTTCCTCCTGGGAATCCGGATTCCATTCCATCTCAGGACCAGAAGCTAAAACACCACTGACTCCCCTATTCTGCCCTGGGAATTAATTAATGGATGGTGGGGGAACATTAGTTGAACAGAGTGGAGAAAGGCGATCCGGGCTTGATTGAATGACGTTGGGGCAGGATTGTTCAGCAAATTGCAAAGCACTAAGGAAAAGGTTCTGCTTTTGTAATAGCAGAGTTGAGATGACTGTCTGAGTTCTTAGCCCTCCATCTCCACCATGCAGAGATGAGAAAACCCCGCAGGGACCCCCTCAAAAAGAGCTCGGCAAAGTGTATCCCCGGGGAAGCAGATAATGTCCTACGCAGCTTGTGACAAACCAGGAAATCAGAGCCGTATTCTCATTCAGCAAAAGAGGAGCCATGAGTGTGTTTAAGGGGGAGGAAAGGGGTGGGAAGCACTGTGTTTTGACAGGTATTAAGTGAAGCGGTTTTGGGATCTGTCTTTCTGGATAGGAGTGAGCAAAGAGACGCAATAGATTCATTTAACTCCTGGCAGCCTTGTTAATTATGATGAATGGGGTGGCCGATCCTCCCCCTGGCCCCAACCCCTCGGCTCTGCAGGGAATGTCTGATGTCCTACTGGGCAGGAAGAAACTGCAAACCAAACCAGTCCATGTTCAGGGAATCTTCCACGGGGACAACTGGTCATTTTATTAGCTGTACAATTTTCCTTCGCCTCCAAAAATCTCTCGAGGGCAAAAACGAACAAGGCTATTATTGAACATTTTGGATTCGGTTTCAACTTCAAACCACCATTTCCATTCATGGGTAGCTAGAGGTAAATATTTGTTACCTGTTATTTCCAACCGGTGTTTCTCAGCCTTGGATATTTTAAGACGTGTGGACTTCAATTCCCAGAATTCTGGGAATTCTTGGGAGTTGAAGTCCACGTGTCTCAAAGTGGCCAAGGTTGAGAAACACTGGAACTTCCAAAAAATAGTTAATTGAGTCTCTTTAGGTTGGGGTCGACTCTTGCATAGAAAAATCCTCAGCATCTACAGAGGAACTTTTTTTAAAAAAACTTACCAACTGAAAAATAAGTTGACTGAAATAAATTGCCTGCAATAATATCCGATCCAATTCAAAGCATTCCAACTATTGGGTGTATTCAATGTCAACTCGTAAATCATTCCTATGCTTGTTTCCGAGTTGCCATAAGAAAGAGGGGAGAAAGGCCTGAGGGAGCAGTAGGGCAGATGAAGGCCAGAAGCACATTCCACGCTTATCTTGTGGAGAGTGTAGCCTAGGCTAACGGATGTTCTGCCCATGAAAATGCTTCATTGGAGAATGTGATTGATGACACCCAGCCCAAGAACTTGTTTCTTTGGAGAATCTAATTTATGACACACCCAGGAGGGTGGGGGGAAACAGGGTCATAGATGATAGCAAATTATGGGTCTCAGAGTTGGCTTCATACAGGTTAATGCCGGACATGTTGCTCCTAATAAATCTTTTGGATTCTTTTGAAGCTTGGCTCGAGGCTCATGATTTAATTAGGGCAATCAACATTCAACTAATTACCACCAACAAAGCCTACCTGAAGGACCTAGAAGAAAAGGTGCACCCAGGGGCCACCAGGAAAAAGACCCTGCATCAAAGCCTCCCCCTCTGGGGTCACCATCTTGAGTTATGGGACCATCATCCCCCACAGATACCTCTGGAGCCCAAAGCTGACACTTGAATCTTGAGATATGGAAGCAAGCTGGCCAAAGTCCCCATTCTTTATTTCCCTTCTCTTTTCTTCCCTCTCCCTTCCTGCTGGATGATTAACACCCACCATTGGCTTTCGGTTAATCCGATCCTTGATATCAGATGGTAAAATGAGATCTTGTATGACCCTGCTGGGAGTCGGAAGCAAAGCATAAAAACCATATCAGGAAGATTAAAAGGCGTCCAGAGATAAAGGCGAGCAAAGATACTTATTTATTTTCAGCTTCACAAAAAGCTCTGATAATCGGGTAGCGGCGGGAAGTGAAGCCTCCCTCTGAGGAAGGATCATAAATCGGAGAGCTGCCGTTTTGCCTGGAGGAGTAGACAATTTTCTGAGTGGGCAGGACTCTGTGAGAGGACAGGGGACTACATTTTTGGTAACTTCCTTCATGTGCACATATTTTCTGCAAATATTTCTCTCTATATTCAAAAAAGACCTTCTCCAGATAAGCAGGGATTAACCCCAGACAAACAATCAACTGGAAAACAATACCCTAATCAAGGAAGCACCAAGGAGAAAACCACACTCCCATCAACAACACCCTCCTGGCACATTGATTGAAACCTCGTCTCCCTAACAAAGTATTATCTTTTTGTGTGGGGGGGGGGGCATTTTAGCAACCTAGTATCTTCCAGATGTTTTGGTCTCCCACAATATTTTGTAAGTGGGCTTACAAGGTTCGCAGATGTTGAAATTTAAAATATTTGGAGACTTTCTAGAGCAGTGTTTCTCAACCTTGGCAACTTTAAGATGGCTGGACTTCAAATACCAGCTAGCATGAATAGACCTCAACTCCCAGATTTCCCAAATCAGCACAGCTGGCTGGGGAATTCTGGGAGTTGAAGTCCACCCATCTTAAAGTGGGAAGAGTTGAGAAACAATGCTCTAGAGGTCATTTCTAAAGAGGTTCAGAAAAGGGGATGTTCTGTCTTCCATGCAACGCCCCCTCCCCCTTTGCTAACATTCCCACCCTCCCTTTTGGAAAAGAGATTACTTTTCCATTTAAATTAAAACAACCGTTATTTGTAAGAAACTATTATGGGAGCCTATTAGCATCTGTACATTTTAGGAAAGCCCCTTCCTTAGTTTTTCCTTGAGATTAGAGGGGGCAGTGCAGTAGTGGGATCCTACCTGTGCCACTACTGGTTCGATGGGTGATCAATCATGCATATGTGCTCCCCCAACATGTGCATGCGTGTGCGCCCCTAACGCACCAATCAGCTGAGAGGATGAAGAAATGAAAAGCTAGGAGAGACCCTCCCACCCACCTATACGCTTTTCTCTTCTTTTATCCTCTCAGCTAATCGGAGGCTTTTTTTTTACTACCGGTTCAGGTGAACCGGTTCGAACCAGTAGCATACCACCTCTGGGGCAGTGGTGTCCCTTCCCTTCCCTTCCCTTCCCTTCCCTCTTTTCTTTTCTTTTTCTTTCCTTTCCTCTCCTTTTTTTGCTGCCTGCTGAAACCTTCCACTACCCACCACTCAGCTTCTTCTTCTTCTTCTTCTTCTTCTTCTTC
Organism: Bungarus multicinctus; assembly: GCA_023653725.1. NCBI lineage: Eukaryota > Metazoa > Chordata > Lepidosauria > Squamata > Elapidae > Bungarus > Bungarus multicinctus. Next base: position 2,261,601 of record CM042842.1, read on the forward strand.
TTCTTCTTCTTCTTCTTCTTCTTCTTCTTCTTCTTCTTCTTCTTCTTCTTCTTCTTCTTCTTCTTCTTCTTCTTCTTCTTCTTCTTCTTCTTCTTCTTCTTCTTCTTCTTCTTCTTCTTCGTCTTCGTCTTCTTCTTCTTCTTCTTCTTTTTTTTGTAGGAAAAAAACCAAAGACCAACTGCCAGCCCCGCTCACCCAACTCCTGATTTTTACTTTATAAAAATTACTCCCCTCCACCAAAACCACTGGGATTGTAGCTAGGTAGATTTGTGATTCTAGGGAGGACACCAGGCCGGGTTGTGTGGAAGGGATGACACGCAGAAAATAGACAACTCCTCCAAGAGCTCCCATTAAGTGCATTTGTTCCTCAAACTCGGCCTGTTAGGCAGCGGGCTTTGGAGGCGGTGGACTGCCTGTTTGCATTTAATGATCCTCCTTTCCAGGGTTTAATCTAAGTTTCTTGAGAAAGAGGTCAAGCCGCCTTGTTAAAAGCACCAGGTTTTTTACAGCCATTCCTCAGTGTGTTTACACAGACAAGGAGAGGAGATAAAGAGGAGAGGAAAAATGCCTTTGTTTGACTTCAAGGTTTTCGGTTGGGTAGAATACTAGGGGTGCACGGAAATTGCTTTATCCCATGCTTGCACTTTACTCTGTCTATCTGTCTATCTAATCTATCCATCTATCTGTCTGTTTGTATCTATCTATCTATCTATCTATCTATCTATCTATCTATCATCTATCTATCTATCTATCTATCTATCTATCTATCTATCTATCTATCTATCTATCTATCTATCTATGTAATCTATTCGTCCATATTGTTCACCTTTTATCTATTTATCTTTTATCTATGTCTATTCCATTCTCTCTCTCTTTCTATCTATCTAACCATTCACCCACCCATCCATCCATATCAATCATCTCTTATCTATTTATCTTTTATCTATGTCTATCTCCATTCTCTATCTCTCTATCTATCATCTATCAATCAATCAACCAATCAACCTATCAATCAATTTATCTATCTAACTATCTATCTATCTATCTATCTATCTATCTATCTATCTATCTATCTATCTATCTATCTATCTATCATTTTGAAGGGAATGTATGTCTTGCGAACATTCAGGGGCTTTTCAAAATGTAGATCCAAAGATAAGAGAGTCCAGCAATCTGAGCTTTCTTTCTTTCTTTCTTTCTTTCTTTCTTTCTTTCTTTCTTTCTTTCTTTCTTTCTTTCTTTCTTTCTTTCTTTCTTTCTTTCTTTCTTTCTTTCTTTCTTTCTTTCTATCTATCTATCTATCTAAATCTATTTCTATCAATCACTTATATGTCAGTCTGTCCGCCCACACCAGTGTTTTTCAACCTTGACACCTTTAAGATGGGTGGACTTCAACTCCCCAAATTCCCCAGCCAGCAGCATTTCTTCTAAGGAGCCTCTGGTTATTTCATGGCCGGACTGAATTGTCCCCACCAGCTGGGAGTCTCTTGCAATTGATACAAAGGTAATAAGCTGAGCCGCAATTTTTGCCTTGGCCCTCGCCATGCAAAGTGGTGGGAAACAACTCGACCTTTGGGTCAACGTGCACTTCTGCTATGTGCTCTCCAAGGTAACTGCCTGCCTGCATTCTCAAATAGCTCTGGAAACAGAGTCAAGTGTCCAAGGAATTTCTCTTGGTTTCTGTCAAGTTGCTGTCCAAATGAGAGAAAAGCCTAGAGACCCCCAAATATTCAAGTGATGGTTTCCTAGGGCCATCAGCAGCCTGGGGAATGTTAAAGTAGATGTTCCCACAACCTGCTCTTCCTTGCTATTAGATGTGGAACTAGCCAACAGATGTCTGTAGAGTTTCTCAATCCTTCAGGTCATGGTTGTCCCAAAGGTGTTTTTTCAGAAGGCAACTGGACTTCCTTGTTGTTTTTCTTTTGAAGACATTTCACTTCTCATCCAAGAAGCTTCTTCAGCTCTGACAAGATAGCGGGGAATAAAAGGGTTTATATTCCTTGCAGACAGAGCTGATCATTTGCATCCTTTTAGGGGGTCGTTGCAGCACTTGGAGGTTTATGTTGTCAAAAGAAAAAAACAAGGAAGTCCACTTGCCTCCTGAAAAAGCACCTTTGAGACAACTATGACCTGGAGCATGGAGAATTTCTACAGACTTTTAGCTGTACAATTTGGAATGAACGCCCTTGGAATGGTGTGGGAGTAGGAATTGATTTCCAGAGGAAAAAATTACAGACTACAGAAACCATTTGCACCACTCAGGTGTCCCTGAGGACACAGATAAACCTCCAAGTGGCCTCAACGACCCTCTAAAAGGATGCAAATGACCAGCTCTGTCCGCAAGGAATATAAACCCTTCCATTCCCCACCATCCTGTCCGAGCTGAAGAATCTTCTTGGATGAGAAGTGAAACGTCTTCAAAAGAAAAAACAAGAAAGTCCACTTGCCTCCTGAAAAAGCACCTTTGGGATAGCCAACAGCTATCTCAAATTTCTCCCAGCAAGAACCTAACCAACATCCACATCCAGATCCCTGATCATAAGTTGCTACACCACACCGAATTATGAGACACGGTTAAAGGCAGCAGGGAAACCACGATGCCAGCAAATGTGATTTCCCCAGGCATGGAAATCGACTTGCCTTGGCTCGCAATCTGGACGGCTGGAACTCTGAATGTTTAATTCCTTCAGCATTCCAGGAGATGAAAAAAGAAGACACATACACATTTACCAAAGAACATTGTTTTGCTTATTTCTGTTTAGTCTTCCAGGTGGAAACTGAGAATGAAGCGCGCTGCTTCCAAGTCAAAATCCTTTCCAAACCACTAAGCTGCTTTCTTTTCTAACCGTGAGTTGTGAAAATACCAGTTTCACACCACAGAGACCGTCCTGGAATTGTCTCATCAACAAAATTAAGAAGTAACAAAGCATCCAAAGCACAGCAATGGCTGTTGAGAGGAAGTTTTAGTATCCTCTGAGTTTATTGAGGAGTTATCAGAACTTTTCACGCCATTTCTGATTTTTTCTTTTTCTCTTATCGTATCGTCTGTATTCTGGAGGAGAGAAATGTTGAATGCATGGAGAACATGCCTACCAATGAAATTCAAGGGATTTAATTTGAGTTGCATTTCAGATTCAAACCAAAGTTGGTTTGGCTCAGATGCCACCTGTTTTATACCTTGATTTCATTTTATTTTGTAACGTGGCCCTCAGACCAACAACAGGCATTTTTAAGGGGTTGTGTGTCTACTGTGAACATCCAGTTGCTTTTCCGAATGTAGATTCAAAGATAAGAGAATCCAGCAAACTGACTTTTCATTATCTGCAATATCTGTCTATCTCAGCTTCCTTCCTTCCCTTCTCTCCCCTCCCTGCCCTTTCCCCTCCACCTTCCTTCCTTCCTTCCTCCCTCCCTCCCAAACAAAGTCCCACATGGGACCCCTGGAGCTATCAGGAAAACCAGAGATGACCCCAATCCCATCTCCAACCAAGCCAAACCTTCTGAGCATCGAGTCTTGTCAGATTCTTCCTTCATCCAAGGCAGAGACCAAGAACTTGGCAAAAGGAGAACGGAGCAAATGCCTTTTGATGAGGGCCACCTATGCTGGCATCTCTCACCACTTGAGGAACCAAGGAGTCTGGAGCTCACTTGTGTAGACCAACAGAGCAGAGAAAGGTGGGACTTGGTGAGACAGACGGGTGGATGAAATCTTGGAGAAAGATTCTCACAACGGGGCAGTTGCGAAAACGGCCCGTGAGGATGAGATGTGTGTTTATTGTGCTTCTGCAGCTGTAGCAAGATGTTGATACTCCCTGAATGGAGCATCTCTCCTTTGTACCAGCTGTGCTTCCCTCCCCACATGGCCTTTGTCTGCCCACGTGCCAGCATCTTCCCAACATTGTCTGCCCAGCCTTTGAGGGCTTCTCTCACTGCTCCTTTGTTCTCTGTTGATGTCAATCTCCTTCCATGTCTCCCTGTCTCCCTATGTGTGTTTGTGAGCACCCGTCAGCATGTCAGACACCTGCATTCTGTTTCATCTCATTCTTCTACCTGTGGCTCCGCTCTCGCTCGACACAAAAAAAATTAATCCTGGAAATCCATCTTTTCCCTGCCAGCAAACTGCTCGGCTGTGAATCTGACTCGGTTTAAAGTGGGTCAGTGAATATGGAGGAAGTGCAGCCACAGGAACCGAGACCCGTGGATTCACGGAGGAGAAGTGGAGTGGAGCAGCACAGAAAGGAAATGGAGATTGGAAGGCCAGAGAAGAGGCAGAAAGCTGGATGTTCCTCCTTCTTTTTCAAGCTTAGCTAAAAGCTATTAAGAAATTCCCAAGGTTTGAGAGTGTTGATGTGAGTCTTTAACAGCAAGGAACATGTTAGGTGACAGGAAACACAACGTTGCAAATTAATGCAAAAGAATGGCTTCCGTTTTGTGGTGAAAGGTCTAGAAAGATATGGAGGTCTCAGAACAAGACCCCCTACCATAAACCTCATCCCCAAAATCCTGGAAATAGCACAGCCTCATTGTTGGTTACAGTTGGGGTTTGAGTGGTCATGGCAACCAGGTCATTGTGGATTGATGTACCACTATAGTTGATATACAACCTGGTTCAATTGTGCCTTGCTCAACCAACCCTGTTTAAGCACAAGCCATGTCATTTGGTGCTGCGTGCAGATGTCTCCACAGAGTTTGAAAGTAGAAGGAACTCTTGTTCCTTCTTTATTCAACTCTTTATTGATCTTAAGATGTCGAAAGAGGTCATCAAGGAAACTTGGGAAGAAGCTTTCGCGAAGGTGTAACTGAAATTGTCTGCCACTGTGACCAATTTAATGAGATATTTTATTTTTTATTTTATTTGTTTGTTTGTCAAGCATGTATTAGATAACAAATATAAGTATAAACATGATTATGAGGACATGAAATGGATATGAATAAAAGGGAACATTAGGACAGGGATAGTAGGCATGTTGATGCGTTTATGGATGCCCCTTACAGGCCTCTTAGGAATGGGGTGAGGTCAACGGTAGACAATCTAAAGTTAAAGTGTTTGGGGGTTTGGGGAAGAAACCACAGAGTCAGGTAGAGTATTCCAGACATTGACCACTCTGTGGCTGAAGTTATATTTTCTGCAATCGAGTTTGGTGCCGTTTGCCTACCTTTGCATCTATTGTGTGCTTATGCATTGTTGTGGTTGAAGCTGAAGTAGTCATTGACGGATAGGACATTGTAGCAGACAATTTTATGTACTATGCTTAGATCTGACTGAAGGTAGCGTAGTTCTATGTTATCTAAGCCTAAAATTTCAAGTCTGGAGGCATAGGGTATTCTGTTGCAAATAGAGGACTGAAGAACTCTTCTCGTGAAAAATCTCTGGACTCCCTCGATTGTATTAATGTCCGATATGCAATGCAGGTTCCAGATAATCAGAAGGGTGGAGCCCTAACAAAATGATTCAGTAGCCCTCAAAGATGCAGAGGAGGCCATCATGTTCAACCATGGATTTCTAAGCTTCCTTTCATTTCTGGGTCCTCATTTCTCTCTAAACGATAATCGCATTTTTCTTCTTTTTCAATTCAAGCCCTTCTCTGGTGCTGCAAAGCTCCATCCACTGTGTAAAATAATGTTCTTATTGCCTGTCAGCCACCAGCATGATAAACATTCTTAAAGAAAAGGATAGGCTACTTTTTAGCTCTTCTGGTGACAGGGACTTCAGATTCTGGTGGATGACATGAGGGGAAGATAAGATATGAAGAACCTGAATGGAAGAGAATATTATTGGATGTATTTCTCTTAAGTACATGGACTTGTGGATTGTGTGCCTTAGGCTCTGAGGTTAAGATGCAATTTCATCATTTTCAAGCTTTAAGGGGGGGAAATCCAAAGAAACATTCATTTTTCTCTCTCTTTCTCTATCAGTGTTTAAAACCATCCAGGATTTGGCTTATACATTACAGGATGCCTGTTATTAAGTGGGCATTATAATACCTTTTAGGGGAGAAAAAGAGTTGCTCCCTATCCAGTAGCTTAACCTGCCAGTGTTGATGGGAGTTGGTTTTCTCCTTGGTCGTTCTTTGATTAGGGCATTGTTTTCTACTTGATAGTTTGTCTGGTGTTAATCCCTGCTTATCTGGAGATCCTTCTTGAATACAGATACTTGCAGGAAACAGAAAAACTAGTTTCAGAAAATTCTTCAACATGCTCATTGTCTTTCATAACTGGAGGGAAAAAACTGATTCAATTAATTAAAACACAACTCTCTCTCTCTCTCTCTCTCACACACACACACACGCCCACATCCTCTTACACCATTCCAATCACCTTTACCCTTAGCAATTGCTAGTCCCAGAACGGACTTGAATTTCCACCCACACCACAACTTCACACTGTGACATATTCCATCAGCCATTTGCCGTCGCGAGATAGGGGTATTTTCAGAGAGCAAATACAGAGTTGTTTTTTTTTCCCCTTCTGCTAAGAAAAGAACAGAAAAAAGCAAACACACCTCATTGCTAATGAAACCCTGTTCTTCACTTTAATTGCAATTAGTGTTGTTTTAAGGGGAGCAGGGAATGTCTTTATTGTGGATGCCACTGGTCTGAGAGCAGGAATGGATAAGGCAGAGTGTCTCTGTTAAGGAGCAAAAAACAACTCTTCCCTGGCATAGGAATAAGAGGTCTCAGCCTGTGGGTTTTCTCTTGCAGATGCTGGGTTTGCAGGTAGGGCACTTGATGTGGTTTAATCCTCTCCTTTATAGCTAGCCGTAATCAATCAACATTTGAAACTTGGAGTGGAGGGTCTTCAGACCAGGATACTTACAAGACCGCATTCTGCCAGTAGTCTCCCACCGACCGGTGCGCTCCCACAGAGAGGGTCTCCTCCGGGTCCCGACGCCTTCTATGTGTCGCCTGGTGACCCCGAGGAACAGGGCCTTCTCTGTGGGGGCACCCGCCCTCTGGAACGGGATGCCCCCTGGACTACGAACGACCAGTGACCTGAGGGCCTTCAGACGTGACCTGAAGACTTGGCTCTTCGAGCAGGCCAGCCTGAGCTGACTCAAATGGGATTTTTAAATGGGGTTTTTAGATTGGTTGGGATGGGTGTACAAAGTTTTAATTTATTTTAATTGGGGTTTTTTAGATTTTTATAGGGACAGCCTAGGGTTTAATTCTTTTTAACTATTTATATTTGTCTACATGTATTTTAGTTGGCTGTTCACCGCCCTGAGTCCTTCAGGAGAAGGGCGGTATATAAAACCTAATAAATATAAAAATATAAATATTCCATCTGAGATGGTTTGCTGTCCATTTAACTACATGCCTGGTTGAATCCAAGGAGCAAAAATCTATTCAGGCAACCAAGGAACGGCTAGAAATGAACAAGAAGTTTGGTATACCAGCTCCAACATTGTAGGGACTGAGCAGTCATGACTGTAGTTTTTAGTGTTAGTTCCAAGAACCAAGAAAGACACACTAAGTTCTTCTTTGCAGCTTCCTTTATTGATCTCCACCTACAGACAAAAATCTTGCCAGACTAAACAGACAACTTGCCTCATATTTTGGAACCATTGAGGAGGAGCTGTCTCCACTCTCTTTCTCTCACACAAACTCTCCAAGCCATGTTGTCTCTTGCTCCTCTAGAAGGCATTCCCTCCCTCCCTTCCTTTCTACTGGAAATCCAGACTACATTCCACCACATTCGGCAATATTTTTTTCCAGGTTAAGTGGAAGAATGCAGACTTTCAATCCAGGGCCTTTGATGTGCAAAAAAAAAAAAGTGGATTTGATCTTTGAGATAGCTCCCCCCCCTCCCTCTCTAATCATTTATATTTTCAGAGTTGTACAGTGGGTCTGCATAGGACCTTACATTGTAAACAAAGCATAAAATGATGGATAACCATCTAACTAGGCAGAAAGGAATGAAAAATGGACATAAGGGAAGGAAAACCAATCACAGTGCCTTTTGTACTACTGGGGGTGAGTCATTTTTTAATTTATTTTTGGCAAGCCCTTTTCTTGATGAGATGCTTTTTAATACAGAACTACCCTCACTCTGGATATTTCAGGATACAAAAATGATGATGTAGAGGATGGACAATTGAGTTATACAAATGGACGTTTTTGCACTGGTGTATTAATTTAAATAGAATAGAGTAGAGTAGAGTAGAATAGAATAGAATAGAATAGAATAGAATAGAATAGAATAGAATAGAATAGAATAGAATAGAATAGAATAGAATTCTTTATTGGCCAAGTGTGATTAGAGACTCAAGGAATTTGTCTTGGTGCAAATGCTCACAGTGTACATAAAAGAAAAGAGTCAAGAATCATCAGGTACAACACTTAATGATAGTCATAGAGTACAATAAGCAATCAAATCATACTAGGAAACAGTCAGTATAAATCGTAAGGATACAAGTCACACGTAGGAGAGAATGGGTGACAAGGAGTGATGAGAAGATTAATAGTAATAGGAGTGCAGACTTTGTAAATAGTTGGACAATGTTGATGGAATTATTTGTTTAGCAGAGTGATGGCATGCGGGGAAAAACTGTCCTTGTGTCTAGTTGTTCTGGTGTCCATTAAATAATGGAACTTTAGTTTGGCTTGAGATTCAAACAAGTTTGGTCTTCTACAGTGGCTGTATTAATAACATCTGTGCAGACGTGAATTAATTGAATCTATTAATTGTGCAAAAGGGGAAGGGGGTCCTAATAGGTTTTGAGGGATTCTTGGTGATTATGAAAATGTCCTGAATCATTTAGTCATATTAATTCCAGCCATTTCTAGACCCACTCTGGTCCCATGGCTGAGTTTCTTAGTGATCGTCACTTTTTTTTCCCAGTTTCGACTCTTTAGACATCTACTTAATTAAATATAGATTATGGCTCTGGGACTAGGGGATTATTATTTATTCATGAACAATTTAGATTGTAAAGGCTGCATACTTTATTTTTTATGTCTGGTTGGGGGACTGTTGGGATAACTCGAAATGAAATCTCTTCCCATCAATCACAAGTGGATGAAGGGGCTTGCTTAGATCTGCTCCATCCACCCATCCTTGATTTTTGAGAGGGGGAGAAAAAAAGATATCCAATCTTACTTTTCAGGATTCCCATGATAATTCAGATCCTGTGTGCACAAAGCACTTGCCCTCTTAGCATTTAATGCTTTAATGTTGGCTGGCTGTTTTGATCTCTGGTGTTATATTTTGTGAGTGATGTAAATGAAAAAACAGGGTATATGTTTGGTTATAAAGAACACAATTCCCAAAGCAGAGATGGATAACACCATAATATTCCCGTTGCCGAATTGCCTAGCTGCAACACTCAAACAAAATATATAAAAGTCTTAGCTCATACTATGCATGAAGTCTCAACAGCTGGCAGTACCTGGTGAGTCCTGTCTGGGCTCAAAAGTTGTGCAAGGCCAGGTCCAGTTAGAACTTCAGTGAGGAACCTCAAGACTGCAGGTGGAACTGGAGGGTTGGGGGGTAAACCCACAAATCAATGCCAAGCAATTGCTTTGAAACATATTCTGTGGATGTCTCCACGAAGTTATCAGGAGGTGAACTTCCCTTGAAGGAGATGTTTCTTTTGCTTTCCATCATGATCTCCTGTCTGTCAGCTTGGAAGCCATTTTACTTTGAGGCTTCTGGGCTGCCACATTCAGTGTCTGGGAATTTGGGAGGGGGACTTCAAGGAATGGTAGAAGATTAGCCACAACAACATTCCTTTCTCGGAAAGTCAAGGACATGTTAACCTGCACTGGAGGAGAATGACTGGAAGATAGTCTCCAGTTGGAACAAAGTAACAATTGGACCATGTGATGGATGATTGGGTGCAGGGATCAGATTTTGGGTTTTCTTTGAGCATCTTTCTCTAGATGTGCCAATATAACATCTCTAATAAAGTGGATCTTTGGGAAGACAATGTTCTCAGATTCTCTTTCTTTGGAGTTTTTACTTGGAACATTGACACTGTCATTACAGCATTAGCAATCTTTGTTTGCTTCCCCTAAAGGTTTTTTTTTTTTGGACTCAACTTTGTGTCTCATAAAAGTTAGCTCCAAGTGGGGCTTGTGAGTAGAAAGGCACACTCTGAATAGCTTCAAGTACAGCTAGAGAAATCACAAGAGGTAGTAATGTTCCAGGAGAGGTCCAGAATGAAATTAAGAGTATCAGGACCATGGAAAGCTCCCAATGAAATGCAGTGGACTTTGGGTTTATAACTGGCTTCAGTGAGAGTCCCCAGTTCATTGGTAGAGAATTCAGCCCTGCTAAATTTGGGTCTACAACTTGATCTCCTGCACTTTTGAAGTGCAGGGGTGTCCAACCTTGGCAACTTTAAGACTTGTGGACTTCAATGCCCAGCATTCCCCAGCCAGCCATGCTGAGTGTTGAAAGTCCACAAGCCTTAAAGTTGCCAAGGTTGGACTCTCCTAGTGTTTAGACAGGCAGACCTTCTCCTCATGCAGAAACTCCTGAGGTGTTGTGCTGGAGATACCGTTTCTGCCAAAGCTTGAAATGATTGGCATCCCGCAAGAGAAGGCGGCACCTTTTTTTCAATCCGTGGAGGCCGTGGCCACGTTGCACGAAGGTTCAGAGCAGCATGAGATCTTCTAAGAATAGTTCCCCCGCTTAAACTTCCTTCCCTGGCTCATTGGGGGATGGGGAGAGAGGGGTTCACAAGCGTGAAAGTGGCAATTAAGAGTAATTAGAGGAGGAGGGTGCCCTGCTAGGTTCCTTTTTTGAGGACAAGGTGGAACTACTGGAGAGGTGATTGATGTGCTTGTTTGCCAACTGTATCAGAGCAACCAGAAAACATCTCTTAGGTTCCCCCCACCCACCCCCTATATGAAGGCAGATGGTGCTTTCCAGCTTTGCCATGGCCCCAATGCCTCAATTAGCAGCTGAGATGCCCAGCTGGTGAGCTGGTAGCTCTGCTCTATTCTGGGAGAAGCTTCTGAATGGGGATTCACACAGTCTTAGCAAGAGAGAGGAAGAGGCACAACTAAAGGTCAAACAACATGTTCAGTTATGCATATGCTTTAACTGGGAAATACACATAGAAAAAAAACACAGAGAGAGAGAGCTAACTGAGGTCCCTGGTGGATATCAAGATCGTGGCAGTGGGGAAAAGAGTGTGATCTCCTTCTTCTTGAGACCATGCCCTGATGGAAATCTTTCCAAAGCTGTTGGTTCTCCATCGATGCGTTCTGCTGAATAGCAAAAGCACTTATATACCACTTCACGGTGCTTTGCAGCCCTCTCTAAATGCTTTACAGAGTCAGCCTCTTGCCCCCGACAATCTGGGTCCTCATTTTACCCATCTTGGAAGGATGGAAGGCTGAGTCAACTGTAAGCTGGTCAGGCAGTGGTCAGAATTAGCCTGAAATATTTTAATCATTGCACCACTAGGGCACGGAGAGAAGGAAGAAAGGACAAAAGGGAGAGAGAGAAAGAAAGGAAAGATGCAATAGCATTTAGACTTATATACTGCTTTACAGTGCTTTTACAGCCCTCTCTTAGTGGTTTTACAGAGTCAACAATCTGGGCCCTCATTTTACCCACCTTGGAAAGACGGAAGGCTGAGTCCAACCTTGAGCCTGGTGAGATTCGAACTGCCAAATTGCAGGCAGCTGGCAGTCAGCAGAAGGAGCCTGCAGTACAGCACTCTATCCACTGCACCACCACAGCTCTCATAATACAGGTGGTTCTCAACTTACAGCCACAATGGAGCCCAGAATTTCCGCTGCTAAGCGAAATTAATTGTTAAAATTGTTAAGGGAATCCTTGCTGAGTTAAAAGCACGATTGTTAAGTGAATCTGGCTTCCTCATTGACTTTGCTGGCCAGAAGTTCATAAAAGGAGATCCCAGGACTCTGGGACACTGCAACCAGCATAAGTACATGCCAGTTGCCAAGCTTCTGAATTTTGATCACGTGACCGTGGGGACGCTGCAAGGGGTTGTAAGTGTGAGAAATGGTCACAAGCCACTTTTTTCAATGCCTTCGTAACTTTGAATGATCGCTGAATGAATGCTGGCCTCTCCAGCAGCCGAATCAAATGAGGAGGAGATGTGGGAGTCAGGGCCAGCATCAAGGCAACCGGAGAGTTCCAAGGGGGAAGAGAGAATGGGGCTGGAAGAGGGAGAGGGAGACAGGGCGGGCGGGGGGAGAGAGAGAGAGACTGGGCTGTCTGTCAGCCCTCAGATGGAGAGTGAATAGCCTTCAGGTCTGGTGGTGGCTGATGAGGAACAGGAGGAACAGCTGGGTCCAGTGCCTGATGCAGAAGGCAGAGGAGAGGAGAGCAGTGGAAATCAATGGGCCAGCCTTTGGGACAGGAGCTCTGAGGGGGAATGGAACTGAGAGAGAGAGAGAGGCTGCCTGGGCCGTCCGTTAGCCCTCAGATGGAGAGTCAACAGCCACCAGGTCCGGAGGTGGCTGATGAGGAAGAAGAGGAACAGCTGGGTCCAGTGCCTGGCAGCGGATGCACAGAAGGCGGAGGAGAGGAAAGCAGTGGAAATCTATGGGCCGGTCCTTGGGTTGGAAGATTTTTTTCTCCCCTCCCCCCAAGAGTCCCACCTATTTTAGTTGTCTATCACTGCATCTTCCCAGAACTCTGCAGCCTTCTTTTTTGGAGGGAGAAGATGGGTTAGCCAGAAGATTTTACCGTTTTTTCCCTTCAGAATCTCCGGATGTCTCCGTTCATCAAGAACCATCCTGGTTGGTGGCCTCAGTTCCTCCGCGTCTTCCAGAGATCTGGATTGTCATCGCAGGGAAAGCACTTTAGCTGAAGCTCAAAGAAAGGAGGCCACGTTGCCTGGCCTGGCCTCATCAGTCAGGGGACCGAGTTGTATTTATGGATCCGTATCACGACACACACCAGGGAGTGAGACTTTAATTTACTAAAAGCCTTGAGTTCTACTGGCTTACCACACTATCACAGCAGACAATTACGCGCCGACTCCTCTGGGACTGAGGATCATCGCACTTCCATCTGATGCAGCTCGTTTCTTCCTCCACTTGCTGTTCTGGTGAGGAAGCCAGGAAAAGAGTCGAGGGACACAAAACCCTTCCTTGTCAGGCATCTTTGGATCCCACGAGTTTCACCTGGCTCTTTTGCCAGATCCAGGCCTAATTCCCTCGTCCCTGGAAAGCCATGATTTCTCTCTCTTTCTCTCTTTCTCTCTCTCTTCCCCCCTCTTTCCCTCTCCCACTCTCCTTTTCTCTCTCCCCCTTTCCCTCTCTCTCCCTTTCCTTCTCCCTCTCTCTCACCCTTTCCTTCTCTCCCTTTCCTTCTCCCTCTCTCTCACCCTCTCTCCCTCTCCCTCTTCCCCTCCGCTCTCCCCCTTTCCCTCTCTCTCCCTCTCCCTCTTCCCCTCTCCCCCTTTCCCACTCTCCCTTTCCTTCTCCCTCTCTCTCACCCTCTTTCCTTCTCTCGCTTTCCTTCTCCCTCTCTCTCACCCTTTCTCCCTTTCCCTCTTCCCCTCCCCCCTCTCTCCCTTTCTTTCCCTTTCTCCCTTTCCCTCTCCTTCTCTCTCTCCCCCTCTCCCTCTCCCCCATCCTCTCTCTCTCTCTCTCCTTCTCCCTCCCTCCCTCCCATAAATTCATTCGGGAGCTTATCAGCGATGGTGGCCAGCTTTTTAGAAAAGAAAACACTAGAAGTGGCACTGGGCACAAGGAAGGGTTCAAGAATGAATGTGTTGATCAATCTATTGCAAAACCCGATCACATTATTGGGGGGCGGGGGACCAGCAATTGTTAAACATCCTAGACTTACAACAATTCATTTAATGACCAAAGTTCAAACAGCACTGAAAAAAGGGCTGCTTTTTTTAAAAAAATAGAAATGGCTAGCTTATATTATTTTGCAAAAGTAAAAAGTTGAAGTTCGATGTTCATGCTTTATTCTACTGCAACAGAGAGAGAGTTGGAACTCAATCCTTTCTTCTCTCTCTTCTTCCTCCCCTCCTCACTTTTCTTTCCCATTCTGTCCTATTATTTGCTTTCAAATTTCTGTACTTTATTCTATAATCTAATAATTTTGTTTAAAGGACTGCTTTTTGCAACCTTTGCAGCATTCCCATAATCATGTGATCAAATTTCAGACGCTTGGCAACTGACTTGTATTTATGACTGTTGTTGGGTCCCAAGGTCATGTAATTCCCCCTTTTGATACCTTCTGACAAGTAAAATCAACTGAAAAGCCAGATTCACTTAACAACCAGGTTACTAACTTATCAACTGCAGTGATTCACTTAACAACAGTGGCAAGAAAAGGTCGAGAAAAGGGCCCAAACTCATGGAACAAATGTCTCCACTTAACACCAGACATTTTGGTCTCGGTTGTGTTGGTTAAGTCAAGAAATACCTGTATTTTATTTATTTTTTTTGAATGCAACCTCTATTTGTCGTACCTTGCTTTTCAATAAAAACAATTTTCAGAACCCAGCAATTCCACATCAGCAGAAAAATCTAAAGTTCTGGCCATTTTTGGGGCTGGAAACCGAATCCTTCCTTCAGGAAGAAAAAACCCTGGCATCCCTTTTAATCTTCTCCGTTAATTATCCACCCTCCGAGCCTCATCTGTGTCTCAAACAGCTCAAACAAGCCCACCTAAGTGCCGTTTGGCCATTATCGTGGAGGAAGGACAGGACAATCGTGGATGAAGAATAGCCTTGTTGAGCACAGGTGTTAGGAAGCAGGCACAGATGTTAAGACACTTTTCAATTAAAACATCCTAAATTAAAAGGAGGGTGGGAAAGGAAGAGACAATCAGACAAGCTTCAACAGCTCGCTGAACACAAAAGGCACCCAAGATGGTTAGGAGGAGAGCAGTTGGGAGGTGCCGTAATGAGGAAATTGCGGTACAAAAAAATTGCGGAATGGTTGTATGAACAGAGGCATGGAATCCAAATCACCTGATGTATTAGTACCTCTTTTTGAATCCTTAGTAAGGCCATACCTGGAATACAGCATCCAATTTTGGTCACCACATTACAACAAAAAGATACTGAGACTTCGGGAGAAGTGCAGAGAAGAGCAACTAAGGGGATTAAAAG
This sequence comes from Bungarus multicinctus, assembly GCA_023653725.1. Lineage (NCBI taxonomy): Eukaryota > Metazoa > Chordata > Lepidosauria > Squamata > Elapidae > Bungarus > Bungarus multicinctus. Next base: position 2,276,662 of record CM042842.1, read on the forward strand.
CCTGGAGATTAAAAGATATGAAGAACGGTTGCACGATTTGAGTTTGGCAAGTCTAGAGACAAGAAGGACTAGGGGAGAATTGATAGCAGTCTTCCAGTATTTGTGGGGATGCCCCAAAGAAGAGGAAGGGGTCAACTTATTTTCCAAACCACCAGAAGGGAAGTCAAGGAGCAACGGATGGAAACCAATCAAGGAGAGGAGCAACCTGGAATTAAAGAGAAACTTCCTAATGGTGAGGACAATTAACCAGTGGAACAGCTTGTCTCTGCTGCTTGTGGGTATTCCATTATTGAAGGCTTTTAAGAAGAAACTGGACAGCCACTTGTCTCAATTGGTGTAAGGTCTCCTGCTTGGGCAGGGGGTGGGACTAGAGGACCTCCAAGGTCTTTTCCAGCTCTATTCTTATTGAACTCTGGGAGTTGAAGACCACACGTCTTAAACGTCCCACAGCTGAGAACATTGGTCTAAAGGGTACTCAGATCGGAGAATTCAGACTGAACCCTTGTCCCAGCCTAAAAGATCATTAAAAAGCTGGAAAAATTGGCAAATTGCTACCCAGCATTAAATCCTCAGTTAGGCCAAAAGTCTGGTTCTTCATTAGATTGCTTCCCTCCCACCTTTTATGTCTCATCCGTACCTTGGATTTTCGGCTTTCCTTCAACAAGGAAATTCTCCTTCCAGACTTTTTTCATTTTTTTAAACAAAAATTATATTGTATGGGGGAAAAAAAGAAGTTAAGATTCCTGGTTAATGGGTTGATAAATTGTAAATCAGTTCCCAAGTCGAATCCTGGGCCTTGAGGACAAATGTGTTAGAGTAGAGGAAAGGCACTTAGCCAATGAAAAATTTTGATATTTTTTTTAAAGTTTAATCAAGTGCAACTTTATGTTTCTCAATTCAAACCTTAATGGACCGAATAACTCAAAATGTGTTAAAGTGCTTCTCGTATTTGGATGGTGATGCATCCTTCCCTCACCCCAAGGTGTATCCATCGCATGTCTTGGATTTTAATATACCTCCAGCTAGGACTCTGATCCCGTGGGATCACACAGGACTAGTAAGTTGCTGCTTAGCTTTTGCAGCCTCTTCTCACCTTCTGCTAGAGCTCAAACAAAGCAGCAGCAGCATTAATCTCCAGAGTTTATTCTCCCCTCCAGGGATGTCAGAATGAGGGCTGAGAAGTTATCTAAAGACCCCTCCCATCCTGGACATAATTTATTTCAACTCCCCCCCCCCCCCCGCCCAGATGCCGCTATAGGGCATTGCTTGCCCAAACAATTCAACAAAAATGGTTTTTTTTCTCCATATGCCATCACTCTGCTGAATCCCTAATTCCCACATTGTTTTATGCCTAAGGATATTTACCCAGAGTAGGGCTGCATTACTATTATCCTTCTCATCTTTTCTACTACCTTCTCATGTTGGTATCTTATATCACTTTGTAGTTTGTATGTACACTGAGAGCTTAGGCATTGGAGACAAAGTCCTTGTGTATCCAATCACACTTGGCCAATAAAGAATTCCCTTCCCTTCTCTTCCCTTCCCTTCCTTTCCCTCCCTTCCCTCTTCCTTCTTTTCTTCTCTTTTCTTCCTTCCCTCTTCCTTCTTCTCCTCTCTTTCCTTCCTTCCCTCTTCCTTCTTCTCTTCTCTTCTCTCCCTTCCCTCTTCCTTCTTCTCTTCTCTTCCCTTCTTTCCCTTTTCCTTCTTCTTTTCCCTCCCTTCCTTCTTCCTTCTTCTCTTCTCTTCCCTTCTTTCCTCTTCCTTCTTCCCTTCTCTTCCCTTCCCTTCTCTTCCATTCCATATTTTACTCACATTCTATTCTATTTTGTATTTCATTCTGCATTCTGTTGAGTAGAGATGTAAATTAAAAGAACCTGCAAGAGAAGGTTTTGGCTCTTTTAGAGTGGGGGCTACCTCCTCCACTCCTCCCTCTTCAAGATCCCTCTGGATTTCTCCACCCATTTTCTAGGGAGGACTAACATGGTTGGTAGCCACCCTAGCTTGAAGGACTGATGGTTGGAGGACTCCACCAACACTTATTTTTGCCGCTCTTTGAGGGAGGATGCCTTTAGCTTGTGCAGCGTTTAACTTGCTTCCCAGCCTTGAGTTTGTGCCCGGCCGTGTTGTGCAAGGAAAGGAGCTGACGTTGGCCCATGTTCCATCAGACGTGATTTTGCTGAGTCAGGCCAGCTAGGAACTTGGCCTGCTGACGGAACTGCGGTTTGCTGGCTTGCCGAGAGGGTGCCAGGTTTTTATAGATAAATGCAAAGTGAGGACAGGACAGTTTTGAATAAGGGATGGCTTCTGGACCCCGACTGTAATTATGATCCCTTCATGGCAAGGCCAGATTAGCCATTATGTTAAGTAGAATCTGTCTCAGCAACGTCCAACGATGCGTGGCATCTGCTCGTTGTGCCGAATCTCTTTCCTGCAAGCGATCTGCTTTTCCTGGTGGCCGAATGTTAATGGGCAGGGGTGGGATTCAAATTTTTAAACAACCGATTCTGTGGGCGTGGCTAAATGGGCATGGCTAGATGGGCATAGCTATGTGACTGGGTGGGCGTGGCTCCTTTTTTGGCAGCACCCCCCCCCTGTTTTTTTGGGCCTTCTGGGCCTCAGGGAAGCCTTCTAGGGGCGTTTTTGCTCCCAAAAGGCTTCCCTGGGGCCCAGGAAGGCAAAAAATGAAGGGGGCAGGTGGTGCTGCACCCACTCCTCCATTTTTGCCTTCCTGGGCCTCAGGGAAATCTTCTAGGTGAAGCAGGAAGAAAGCGAGGGGAATTCCAGCACAGCTGATCATAGGAACAGCTGATCGTCAGCAGGGGGGGAAACCTTAAGGAGTGACTGGACTGGGAAAAATGCAGTCAGCGATGTCGGGCATGCATGCAATGTTGCACATGTGCAATAAGGACTGGCTGGGTAGGGAGGGGAGGGGAGGGGAGGGGAGGGGAGGGGAGGGGAGGGGAGGGCAGAGAGGGGCAGGCAGGGCCAGTCAAGGACACGATTTGCCAGTTCTCCGAACTGCACAGAATCATAACAACCAGTTTTATAGAACCGGTCCGAACCAGTAGAATCCCACCCCTGTTGATGGGTGATGAGACTCTGGAAAGAGTGCAAAGAGAGCAACCAAGATGATGAGGGGACTGGAGGCTCAAATATATGACGAACGGTTGCAGGAACTGGGCCTGGCTAGTCTAGGGAAGAGAAGGACCAGGGGAGGCAGATTTCGTTACCAAACTAGGTAAACATCTTCAGCGGGGTTGGTGACTTGAATTCAATGGGTTGAATTCCACACCCTACAGCAAACCGGTCAGAAGTCACAAGGTCACAAGACCAGAATCAGCCTTGTGATTCAACCACTCACTCAGGATCTGTACAAATGAACATGTCACCCCAAACCCCCCGCTGAAGATGTTACCTAGTTTGGTAATGAAATACCCAGGAGCCAAACAGCCAGCTCAGAGAACAGACGGCTGCCCAAACCTCCCATTTGCATGTCGTTCAAACACAACATTGCTTTGCCTGAGCCTCGGTGGTGCAGTGGTCAGAGCACAGTACTGCAGGCTACTTCTGCTGCCTGCCGGCTGACTGCAGTTTGTCAGATCGAATCCCACCAGGCTCAAGGTTGACTCGGCCTTCCATCCTTCCAAGGTGGGTCAAATTAGGACCCAAATTGTTGGGGGCAATGTGCTGACTCTGTGAATTGCTTAGAAGGGGTTGTAAAGCACTATAAAGTGATATATAAGTCTAAGTGCTATTGCTAGTGTACTGCGTGAATTGTCTGTGATCTACAAAGAACAGCAAAGCAACCAATTCTCTTTTGGCCCCAATTCAGCAGAACACTTAAGCACCCCCATCAAGGTTGTAGTAGCATGCTAGTCATCATTTGATTAATCCCTTCCCCTCGTAAAGGGAGGGGAGGGGAAATTCTCATCCTCACCTGGCAGTGAAACATATGAGGTGCTCAGCCATCAGTAGACTGATGACAAATCTGCTTTCTTTCTTCGTAACACCGAGAAACACAAAATGGATTGTGCAGAATTCGAATGGGTGGTTTTGTCCCAAAGAAGTTGGTGAGGAAAAGGGAGAAAGAGAAGAAGGATCACTGTTTTTGCTCTCTTTTAATATCAAAACCTAATATGGAGATAGACAAATAACCAACCTGGATCCTGGGAATAATCATACAGGAACTAGAAGTCACAGGTGCAGGGGGTGGCCAGCAGTTTGGGTGGCTTTAAATGAGGAGTAATGACAGGGTTCAAAACCTGGCTTCCTCATTGATTTCGCTTGTCAGGAAGTTGCAAAAACTGATGATTGTCAACATTCCAACTGATGAACCCAACCAAAGCAAGTATGGCCGAGATGATCCAATCTCTGAATGCAAAATTTTATTGAGTACATCATTTTGGCACCGGTGAGGGCAAAACCATATCTAGCTAATTCCCATGCAAACCCACATAATTAAAGTAAAGGATTCACCCTCCCCCTATTAGTGCACGTCACATTGTCCGATTGAATGTCGATGGTATTGTTATGAGAAAAAGTCTTTGGGTTTGGCAAACACCAGTTGAAGTGTCCTTGGCTCTCATGGATCATCTTTTTAATATCTGGAGCCTGCATTCCATTTCTCCCTTCTTTGGCAAGCTGAGAAGCAATAATAGTTGCAACAGCATAAGTGCACTTCGACAATCATATGACCCCGCAACATGGCAACCGTCATAAATATGAATCAGTTGTCAAGCCTCTGAATTTTGATCACATGACTATGGGGATGCAGCAATGGTCATAAATGTGAAAAACGGCTATAAGTCACTTTTTTATTGCTGTTGCAGCTTTGGATGAACTGTTCTGAGTTGAGCACTATCTGTAGTTTAGTGTGGTTATTTTACCCCCTTCTCACCAAACCTTTGGTCTTTGGTCTGGGCTCACCAAGCCCAGTCCAACCAGAAAAGGAGGCCAACGCCCACTCCTCCCCAACATCTACCCTGAGGAGTGGAAAAATAAACTTTTGAGGCCAACACAGTCTTTCTCTTGAACAGCAAGAGCCATTATGCAAATCCGAAAGGGAGAGGAAGTTTAAGAGTCTGGAACCTCCATATTTCTTGATTTCATTAGCATCAGCGCAAAGTGGGAGAGTTAATGTGACAAAATGAACTCATTCTGATGCTTATCCAAACAGTTCTTTTCTAAATTAACGAGATCGCTGATTTCCCAACAGTTGCTTTAGGAGTAATGGTGCTTTTTAGGGGGATGAATGATGGAGCTGTCAAAGAATAGCGGGTGGGATTCCAGTACTGGTTGGGGACCTAGACAGAGAGACAAAGAGAGGCTGGGAAGAGGATCAAGGGTTTAGCATAGTAAGAGAGAATAATAACAGAATAACAGAGTTGGAGGAAATCTTGGAAGTCTTCTACTCCAAGAATCTGCTCACGCTGGAGACGTTAGATCAGGAGTCTCCAATCTTGGCATCTTTAAGACTTGTGGACTTCAACTCCCAGAGCTGATGGAGGAATTCTGGGAGTTAAAGTCCACAAGTCTTAAAGTTGCCAAGATTGGAGATCTCCTGCCCTAGCCTAGACCGTTCTGAAGAAATAGCTTTCCAATCTCTTCTTAAAACTCCTGGAGGCAAGTCATTCCTCTGATTCATATTCTCACTATCAGGAAATTCCTCCTTAAGTCTAGGTTGTTTCCCTCCTTGATTAATTTTCATCTGCTGCTTCTTGTCCTGCCTTCTGGTGCTTTGCAGAATAGATTGAACCTCCGCTCCTCTTCTTTGTGGCAGCCCCTTAGATATCGGAGCACTGCTATCATCTCTCAATATGATATGTGACATGATAGATGCCAATAGGACATAGGGCTTTGGACTTAGCTTTTAAAAAAATGACTTCCAGAGAAGGATGGAGATATGGAAAAAGTGGACACAGGAACAGCAAGCTTCATGACGAAAGATCACAGAGTAGGAATTCAAAGCTATTTCTTTGTGTCTCAAACCATCATCACATCATGTACAAATTAGGCTCTTTGGGAACTTCAAAGGACACCCTAGGAAGATTGCCACAAGGATGAAACATTGAGACCCTTGTCCTAGAAGTAGCAAATGTTAGGACCTTTGGCTAAGGCTGTTACAGCTTGTAGCTAATATTTAGAGGAAGAGATGGTCAGAGGAAGTCCTCGGGATCATGCAAATTAGCGAATTTATCCCCAAACTGATCTGTCGAAATATGATTGATCTCCACTTGCAGATGTCAGCCATTAGCAAATTTCCCCCTCTGTCTTAACAAGTTGGAGCGTTTTAATTACCTCCAGCGCTATGGGGCTGCACCTGATTGAAAAGCCAGCCTTGTCTAACACAAGCTCCTGGCCATTAAATCACTGCTTTTTCTGTAGCTCACAAGATGGATGAACTGTCAGATCCGAGCAAGCTCAGAGGCTACAAGAGAAGGAAAAATCTCCCCTCCTTTACACCCCCCCATCCCCTAGCCAAAGATTTCAGGGATCAGCAACTAGAGAGCAGTCTCCAAACAGCAAAACAGAAGATTCCTAAAAGGCCGAGTTACTGCATCTTGAAATTTTCCTCTCTTGATCATTCCGGAAACATTATTTTTGTTTCTTTCAAAACTTGACTACGCAGCTCTTTTCTGGGTGATAACCATTGAAATGTGCAGGAATTAGATTTTCTTATTTGGCTCCGGTTTGTGTGAACAGGTCAGCAAAAGCTCTCTGCATTTTCCAACGTTCCACACAGATCAGGAGGAAAATAAAAGTTGGATTTGTTTTGAAGCAGTTTTGCATTTTTTTCAGAGTTGCAATTGCACCTCAGGCCTCCTGACGTTTCTCGTGAGCCTTCACGGGAAGGGACTGTTCTTCTCAGAACCTCAAGCCATGCTTACCATGCGCATAGGAGCTCCAAGGAGAAGAGAAACAGATTCTTTGCCTCCAAGATCTCCATCGGAGACTCCAAAACACAATTGGGGCTGAGTTTGAACCCATCAGTTTTAGAGGTGACAACAAATAACAGAATTGGAGACTTTCAAGAAGAGACTGGACTGCCATTTGTCAGAACTGATGTAGGGTCTCCCGCTTGGGTGGGGGGTTGGACTAGATGACCTACAAGGTTCCTTCCAACTCTGATGATCTGTTATCTGTCTTTTAGTCCAAACATATTTTTAAAAACTTCCAGTGTTGGAGCATTTACAACTTCTGGAGGAAAGTTGTTCCACTGGTTAATTGTTCTAACTGTCAGGAAATTCCTCCTTAGTTCTAAGTTGCTTCTCTCCTTGATTAGTTTCCATCTGTTGCTTCTTGTCCTGCCTTCAGGTGCTTTGGAGAATAGGTTGACCCCTTCTAGGACCCCCTAGTCCTTCTTTTCTCTAGATTGGCCATATCCAATTCCTTCAAGTCTTCTTTATGTGGCTTCTGGCCTTACAGACCTTGAAAATTACCCTTGGTGGCTCCAAGTAAGAATTTGATGGAGGTCTCAGAAGCCCAATTCTGGAAATCTGGATATAGAGAATTTGAATACAGACAGATAAACAGTTTCCACTCTTCACCCCACCTGCCCCCCATATTGCTGCAGTCCCATCTATTGTGAAGGTCAAGCTAACACAGGTGTGTGATTTGGAGAGTTGCCTCAATCAACCATGACCATTCACTCAGTCAAGAAATGTTCACACGTATAGGTCGCCCAGAAGCTCAAAGGCAGCAGGTCAATGGCTGTGCCTCATTTCTGACTGAACAGTGGTTGGAGTCTTTAAAAGATGGCCTTTGATTTTACCCAGAATGCTACGCTGTCAGGAAAAAAAACACAAGAAGTTGAGAAAAGAAACGGACAGTCTGGATTCCATCAAATGCTGGAGTCAGCACAACAGGAGATGCGCTTTTGCTAAAAGTTTTCTATAGGCCTTCTTGACCTCCTTGGCGGTCGCCTAAATTCCAGATCATCGCACAGGACATTGTCTTAGGCATTGCAATTGGTCTCTGTCCCAGAACTAGCAAGCTCCAAGCCTCCACGAGCTATTTTATCTTCAAAATATTTTGCTAAGGAGTCTTGGGAGCTCTTCCTGTCTGTTATTCCCTCAAGGACAAGATGGCAACATCAGTAGAAGAAATACATAGATCTTTCTGGTTGCAGTCTGTCAAGAACTCACTGGATTCAGCTCAGTGGACCAACTGAGGTCAACCATTGAAGCTATAAGCCATAAAATTTTAAGTCCTTCCAGGATGGTAAATCATCCTCATCCTCCTCATTCTCTAGGGAAGCTGGGGAGCTGTCAAGCTGCACCCCTCCCCGCTAAGGTGAGTCAACATTTCAGGTGACAAAACTCCTTTGAACCTCGACGGAAGAAGATGAACAATGCGTCTTTCTTGAAACACAAAGCCGTTGTGCTGACCGAGAATGAATCTCCCATACTTGCACATGTTAGAGATTAAAGCATTCTAAATATAACATGCCTCTGCACACGGAAGGGTGGAGGACCAATTCCCTGCCTATAGGATTCGCAAGGCTGAGAAGACAGGAGAGATAACCCTGATTAAACAGACGGATTCTGAATGGGTGTTGTCTCTGCTAAGAGAGCCCTTGAAATCTACATTTTAACTGGGCGAAACAAGGTGCGTTTGTCACGAACTCTGTGGGACATAATCATGCGACCTGTTGTTGATTAATGTTCATTAATGTTCATTAGATTTCATTGAAATGGACCAGAGTGAGTTTTCCTTTCTGTCTTTGTCTCATCTATTTATCTGCTCCGATTCTGGAAGTGTAGGATTTTGTTTCCTACAGAGAAACTCACTCTGAACTCCCTTTAGTATGAGGCCAAACCCTTCTAGCACCGATGATGTTCCCTAGTTGGGTCATGAAACATCTGGAAGAAAACAACCAGCTCAGAGAGCACCAAGGACCCCACAATCTCCTCCTCCTCCTCCTCCTCCTCTTCCTCCTCCTCCTCCCTCACCACTCACAAACCCCATTCCCTTCTAGCATTGATAATGTTGCCTAGCTGGGTCATGAAACATCTGCAAGAAAACAGCCAAGCTCAGAGAACACCAAAGATCCTACAGTTGTTTCTCCTCCTCTTCCTCTTCCTCCTCCTCCTCAACTACCTGCAAACCCCATTCCCTTCTAGCATCGATAATGTTACCTAACTGGATGATGAAATATCTGCAAGAAAACAGCCAAGCTCAGAGAACACCAAGGTCCCTTCTTTTCAACCCTGAGCTACAAGTACTTTCATCTATTGGTATCCCATTAGCATGCATTTGCAAGCTATCCCTTCTAAATGCAACAGAGGAGAAGAACCTTCATCCAGGGGAGAGCCAAAAAAACCCAACAACTCAACAGTGCCCAAGTGATTCTGGTTCTGTCCTCATTTTCATGTCTCGCAGCTGGACTTTCTTGACACCTCTGCCTCCTTGGAGGCTACATCTCCATTTTTGGACTTTGGAACAAAACAAAAGGATGAGAGTCTTTCTTAGAGAGCAGAGGGAGGGTGTTCTTAAGTACAAACTCCTTCAGCTTCTCATTACGTGGAAGAGAGACCGTGTCTGATACGTCAACAATAGCCGGACATCTAATCCCAGCTTTACTTGACATTGGCCTATTTTGAGCAGGAGATTAGATGAGATTATCTGCATCACCTGAAATGCGAGTTCCTCCCAGTTATTAGCTGCCTTCCTCGCCAGTGGCAGATCAAAGAAGCCTTCACTTTTCCGCCCCCTCCCATCTTGGAAAAATCTTACTGAAATTTGGCTTTCTGGTGCCCCAGGAGACAGGTGGTCTTTGATGTAATATTGCCCCAGGCTTCTGGGATTCTGGAGTGTCATTTCACAATGATTGAAGGATAGAAGAAGGAAAAGTTACATTGCTCTGGGCTGGGGCACACTGGGCCTCTTCTGTATAGGATCATCATCATGTCAACAAAATTGCATGCTATTGAATTCCAATAACTGTGGATTGAATGTAAACCAAGATATCACCCAAATAAGGAAGTCTGCATGATGTCACCACAAGACAATCTCATCACTTTGCATCCTTCATGCTGGATTGTCATGATTTCATGGTGGAGGCCCATGCTCTTGTGTTAAAGAGACCCAAAGAGAATACAACTGACCAGCAAATAGTTAAACCTCATCTCATCTCTCCCTTTATTTGGGGCAACGCCTTCTTTGGGGTGATGGTCTATTATGAGCCCAGTTTCCTTCTGATGCATTTGTGTTTGGCCTGTTGGGGTGAAGAAGAATTGGCATTGCTAACCATGTCCAGCTTCAGGGTTGCTTTCTCTTCTGGCCTTGGCCCTTGAGTTGAGATGTCCTCATCCAGAATGGAGGCAACTTTGGATCTAGCAGATCTTGGGCTGGCAAAATCCCTTCCCTGGGCTCAAGCAGTAAAGTAGAGATGTGTCCGACCTAGGCAAACTTGTGGACTTCAACTCCACATTGGCTGGGGGATTCTGGGAGTTGAAATCCACAAGTCTTCAAGTTGCCAAGGTTGGACACCCCTGCTGTAAATTAAGCCATGCAGGGCAAGGTTGTTTGGTCCTCTGGCCTCCAAGCTCAGATCTTCCTCTCCTTCCATCAGGGATGAGAAGTTCTAGTGAAACTCATCATATCAGCTTTTCCTAGGAAGAAACACGGTGGTGTTTTTGCAGATAGTTAAGATTTCTTGCAGGGATCCCGTGACTCACATCTTCCCCTGGCACTGCAACCGATCCTCAACAACTGGTGACACGGATAGAAGTGGGAAGGCAGGAGTCAACAAGGGTTGTGTTTTGATACCTCCGTTTCTTCGACAGTACCTGGGGAATATACCAAGAGGTGAACAAAAGTGCTAACATCAAGACCATTTTAGCCCTGGGTGTTGTTCTGTCGGGAAGACAGCTTGATGTTTTTCTCACTTATGCCTGGAGAACACCACCTGCTCCTCTTTGACTGCCACTTTAAAATTGGATAGACTCATAGGATCACAGGGCTGGAAGGGAACTTGGAGGTCTTCTAGTCCAACCCCCTGCTCAAGGCGTATACCATCCCAGATGACTGGTTGTCCAATCTTTTCTTGAAAACCACCAATGATGGAGCATCCAAAACTCCAGGAGGCAAGCTGTTCTATTGAGTAATTCTTCTTCTTCTTCTCTTCTTCTTCTTCTTCTTCTTCTTCTTCTTCTTCTTCTTCTTCTTCTTCTTCTTCTTCTTCTTCTTCTTCTTCTTCTTCTTCTTCTTCTTCTTCTTCTTCCTCCTCCTCCTCCCCCTCCCCCACCTCTTCTTCTCCTCCTCCTCCTCCTCCTCTTCATCTTCTTCTTCTTCTCCTCCTCCTCCCCCCTCCTCTTCTTCTTCTTCTCCTCTTCCTCTTCCTCCTCCTCCCCCACCTCTTCTCCTCCTCCTCCTCTTCCTCTTCCTCCTTTTCTTCGTCTTCTTCTTCTTCCTCCTCCTCCTCTTCTTCTTCTTCTTCTCCTCCTCCTCCTCCTGTCAGGAAATTCCTTCTTATTTACAAGTTGGATCTTCTTCTGATGAGCTTCTACCCATTGCTTTTTGTTCTACGCTCAAGTGCTATGGAGAATAAACCAATTCTCTCTTCCCTATGACAATCCTTCCAGTGTTGGAGGATGTTATCATGTCTCTTCCCAGAGCCTTCTCTTCATCAGGCTAAACTTAGGAGTTGACTTGAGCAGGTGGTCATCCTAACCCAGCTGAGATGCTTCCTTCCTCGTTCAAAATCGAAAGCATCATTCAGCCTGATGCCTGCTAAGATTTTCCTGAGGGAGTTTGGAAGTCAGACTAACCCATTCTGGCTGATTTCTCAGGGAGTTAGTATTCAGACTTCTCCTGGATGGAAGGAGGAAATCCCTAAGCAGAGACTGCTACAGAGAGCCAATGAGGAGCTTCCTTTGAAGAGTTCCTTCTTCCACTGACCCTTGGATGGAAGGGGTGAGTCAATCACACCTCATCTGAATAATGCATCTGTTTAGAGCATTATTTCTTGATTATTTGATTAGAGCATGATTTCTCGACCTTGGGAAATTTAAGATGGGTGGACTTCAACTCCCAGAATTCCCCAGTCAGCATGGGAAACTCTGGGACTTGAGCATACTTTAAAACAGGTGGGGTAAAAGTTACCCATCTTAAAGCATGCTGGCTGGGAATTCTGGGAGTCGGAGTCCACCCATCTTCAAGTTGCTAAGGTTGAGAAACACTGGACTACCTAATCTGGGTAATCCTATCCTATTCTCCACACCTGTTTCCTACCACAAAGCCCTACCATTCTGGCATTGGCTTTCCTCTGCAAAAAGTACGCTGATGGGATTAACATTGTAAGCCTTCCTTTACCTTCAAATGAGATAGATTTCAAAAAACCCTTATTCAGAAAGCGGGGGGAAAAAATAACCCATTGAAAATGGATTTTCATTTCAAATAGTACAAGGTTAGAGTTAGGCTCCATCTGCCACTCTGAAAATTAATAGCAATCATTATATAGGAATTGCACAGAAGAAGAACCGGGAAAAAGACCCACTTAAAAAAAAAAAACAGCAGCAATTGCTCGTGTGTGTACGTGTGTGTGTGTTTGTGTGCGTGTGTGTAAACTGTTTAGACACACAAGTCATTTATTACTGCAGAGCTCTTTTCCCTGGGTTTTAAATCTCATTACAGTTTGTCCAAAACAGATGTTACCCCTTTAGCGTTAGATTATTAATGATCAATCCTGGTTCCTCTAGAGAGGTTTGTTGTCAGAAATTTTTGTGGAAGAGGGCATAATTTTATTATGGGCGTAGATTTGGATGAGCAGCATATGTAAATCTGGAGATTTCCTTCTGGTTTCAGACGAATTCAGAATTTTTTAAAAAATCTGTTCTTTCTTGTTGCCTTTGCTAGAACAATACGGTACAAAATTTTATAGGAACAACTGTGTGTGTAAACAGAGAGCAAAGCCTTCTAGCATTGATGACAGTATCTAGTTGGGTAATGAAATGTCAGCAAGAAAACAACCAAGCTGGGAGAGTTCCAAGGACACCACAATCCTTCTTCTCCTTTTCTCTCCTCTTCCTCCTCCTCCTTTGTCTTCCATCTCCTCTCTCTTCTAGCACTGATGATGGGTGATAACACATCTGCAAGAAAACAACCAAGTTCAGAGACCACCAAAGATCCTATAGTCCTCTTCCTCCTCCCCCTCTTCCTCTTCTTCCTCCTCCTCCTCTTCCTCTCTGTGCAAACCACACTCCCTTGTAGCACTGTTGCTGTTCCTTAATTGGGTAATAAAATGGCCAAACTCAGAGAGCACCAAGAACCCCCCATTTCAACCCTGAGCTACAGAGATCTTCTTCTATTGCTGTCCCCTCTGCCAATCTTGTTCACCTGCCCCACCATCCTTTTTTCCTTCTTTCCTTAAAATTATACAAAACGCAGCTCAGCAAGACAGAGAAATTGCCTGGAGTCTCCTTATACCATCATAAAATAGGACTGGGAGAACAGTTTGGTGCATAATGCAAAATCCAGCTTAGTGCATCATTTTAGGTCAAAACGGAGAGCCTATTATTCAGCTCTGCAGTCATTCTAACCAGGTTTTTCCAGACGAGTGTCTGGAAACTGAGCTTCAAATGTAGGGAAGGATGAGGGAGGAGAAGAAGAATATTAAGAGGGATCTGCCTTAAAGCATCTTTACTGCACCTGACATATACAAAATGTACATTTAGCCATTTAGTAGTGGCTTCATCATTAATATATGTTTGCTAGGCCATTTTAGAGATGTCTCCTTTGATGATTTCACACACAATGAGTAGTCCAGGTTCTTGTTAACAGTCGGTTTTGCAAGCGGAATGGATACCGGAGAAAAAAAGGATCTCCATTTCTTTGGCAGATAAAACATTAATCCTGTGTCAAGGATCACCTTCATTCAGGTGATCATTTTCTTTTTGTAACTAGTGGCTCCTAGTCTTATGAATAAAATGACCCAAGTGAGAAGGAAAACAGAAACTTGGAGAAGATGAGATGGTTGGGGGGGAGGGGGGGGAGTTGGTGGCAATTAGAGAGGGAAGACCGAAGTCAACATCTAGAAGGAAAGTCCCAAAGGTGGTTTTTTTTCAATGGGCAATTGGACTTTCCTTGGGTTTTTTTTTCTTGAAGATGTTTCGCTTCTCATCCAAGAAGCTTGTTCAGTTCTTAAGAAGAAGCTTCTTCACTTTAGAACTGAAGAAGTGTCTTGGATGAGAAGAGAAATGTCTTCAAAAAAAACAAACAAAGAAAGTTCAGTTGTTTTCTGGAAAAGCACTTTTGGGACAACCATGACCTGGATGATTGAGAATCTCCATAGACTTCTAGAAGGAAAGATTGGTAGATTCCCAACTGAGAAACCCCAGCTCTGCTTTCCTACCTACACAGAGCCCATTGCATGCTGATGTTGTGTCTCTGCTTGTTCATTGGCAGGTCAACCTTGTGATTCCACATCTCTGGAGGAACAGAGAGACCTGGAGAGAAAGGATGGAGAAGAAACCCAACACTCAAATGAAGACCAGTGATAAAAAGAAAGGCAGAAGAAGCAATGCAGAGAAGGAGAGCAAAGCTCATGTCTGAACCAGGGGCCTCTTCATCCCAGGTCCCTTCATGTTCTGAGTGACTTCCAAACCCCTCTTAGATGATGGTGAGACTGTCAACTCCCCAGCCACAGAGCCTTTGCTGATGGCACGTGGGAAACCTTGACCCAGGTGTCACCAACACGTCCTTGTGTTCCTCTCCACTAACCCACCACAGATGCTTCTTCATGGTTCAGCACCATGAAGAAGGAAGGAAGGATGACAAAGCTGCTGAAGAAACTCTAGTCAAGGCAGGGTTGTGCCGTGACCGAGCTGCCTCTTCCCCTCTCCTGGCCGATCAAGGGTAAGAGCCCCCTTTCGGTGTGGCCCTTCTCAATGGCAGGCCATCAGTGGGCCATGACATCAGCACTGTGCACCTATGTGGCAGCTGTCTCTCTCCTCTACGTGAGCGAGGTCCAAGCCGACTGCTGGCTGATTGAAGGAGAGAAGGGCTTTGTGTGGCTGGCCATCTGTAGCCAGAACCAGCCCCCCTACGAGTCCATTCCTCAGCAGATCAACAGCACTATTCTGGACTTGAGGCTGAACGACAACAAGATCAAGAGCGTCCAGTTCTCCTCCCTCAGCCGCTTCAGTAACCTCACATACCTCAACTTGACCAAGAACGAGATCTCGTATATCGAGGATGGTGCCTTCTCAGGACAGTACAACCTGCAGGTGTTGCAGCTCGGCTACAACCGCTTGAGGAACCTGACGGAGGGGATCCTCCGGGGCTTAGGGAAGCTGGAGTATCTCTACCTCCAGGCCAACCTCATTGAGACGGTCACCCCCAATGCCTTCGGGGAGTGCCCCAACATAATGAACATTGACTTGTCCATGAACAGGATCCAGCGACTGGACAGCAACACCTTCAGGGGGCTGAGTAAACTGTCTGTCTGCGAACTCTACAGCAACCCTTTCTATTGCTCTTGTGAGCTCCTGGGCTTCCTTCAGTGGCTTGAGGGCTTCACCAACATGACACGTACCTATGACCGCATGCAGTGTGACTCCCCACCCGACTACTCGGGGTACTACCTTCTGGGCCAAGGACGGAGCGGATATCGCAATGCATTGGGCATGCTGTCTTCTCTTTGCACTGGTGGCCCCTACACCATGCCACCTTACTTGACCCCACCCAAGAAAAAACCAGTGACCACTCCTCCTCCAGAGAGCCCCTGTCCAGAGGAAGAGTGTTTTTCTGGAGATGGCACCACACCCCAGATCTCTTTGCACACCCCGGTGATTGATCCCGGTTTGTATCCCACCATGAAAGTAAAGCACGTAACCCAAAACTCGGCTGTGTTGAGTGTGCAGATCCCTGTGCCCTACAGCAAGATGTACACCCTGGCCCAATTTGAAAATGGCCGCTACAATGTCCTGGCAAAGCTGCTGAAGAAGAAGGAAGATATCGAGCTAACGGATCTAGGCCCAAATGAAAACTACACCTATTGTGTGATGTCCTCCAATCGTGTCTCAAGGTACAACTACACCTGCCTCACCATCAATCTCAACAAACAAAAACCCGAAGAGCCGATACCCAGGCCTTCAACTGCCACCCACTATATCATGACGATCTTGGGGTGCCTGTTTGGCATGGTGATTGTCCTAGGAGTTGTGTACTACTGCCTGCGGAAGAGGCGTCACCAGGAAGAAAAGCACAAAAAAACGGCAGTGAACATGAAGAAGACCATCATTGAGTTGAAGTATGGGCCAGAAATGGAGACTACCAGCATCTCCCAACTCTCCCAAGGTCAGATGTTGGGCGGTGAGACCATGACCCGCATTCCTTACCTGCCTTCCATGGGAGAAGTTGAGCAGTATAAGCTGATTGACAGCAGCGAGACTCCCAAGGCTACGAAGGGTAACTACATGGAAGTGCGGACGGGGGAACAGCCCGAGAGGAGAGAGTTGGAGCTGCCCAGGCCCCCGGATAGCCAGAGCTCCGTGGCAGAGATCTCGACCATCACGAAAGAGGTGGACAAGGTGAACCAGATAATCAACAACTGCATCGATGCCTTGAAATCAGAATCTACTTCCTTTCAAGGGGTGAAGTCGGGAGCGGTGTCGACCGCCGAGCCTCAGCTGGTGCTTCTCTCTGAACAGATCCCTAGCAAGCATAGCTTTCTAGCTCCCGTCTACAAGGAAAGCTACAGCCACCCTCTCCAGAGGCACCACAGCGTTGAGGCTCCTCCTAAACGGTCCAGCACTTCTTCCAGTGGCTCCATACGGAGCCCCAGGTCCTTCCGCTCCGAGGGCTCCGGCCACAAGTCAGAAGCCAAATATATCGAGAAGACATCTCCGACCACTGACACCATCCTCACTGTGACACCGGCGGCAGCTGTCTTACGAGCCGAAGCCGAGAAGATCCGGCAGTACAGCGAGCACCGGCACTCTTACCCAGGGTCCCATCAGGGGGAACAACACGACGGCATGGGGGGACGGAAGCCCTCCATCTTGGAACCGTTGACCAGGCCCCGCCCCAGAGACTTGGCTTACTCGCAGCTCTCTCCACAGTACCATAACTTGAGCTACACCTCCAGCCCAGAATATACTTGTAAACCCTCCAGGAGCATCTGGGAGCGTTTCAAACTGAACCACAAGCGGCACAAAGAGGAGGAGGAGGAATATATGGCGGCCGGCCACGCTCTGCGTAAAAAGGTCCAGTTTGCCAAAGACGAAGATCTGCACGACATCCTAGATTATTGGAAAGGGGTTTCCGCTCAGCACAAGTCTTGAGTTCTCGGACGGCTCGTGACTTAACCACGGACCAAAAGAAAAAAAACAAAACGAAAATAAAAAATCAGCAGCAGCTATTATTTTTAATCCAGACTTATCTTTAAAAGAAAGAAAGAAAGAAAGAAAAGGACTCTGAGGAATCTATCATTATTCTAGAGCAGGTTAAGGAGAGAGAGAGAGAGAGAGTGAGTGATATTTGGAATTATGGTCTCACTGAGGTGACATTTAGAAAGGAGAGAGAAAGGGTGAGGAGAGGAAGGAAAGCAAAAGGAAAGATGCTTAAACATTAAAATAAACTGTGGGTAGAGGGAAAAAAACCAAATTCTTTCCTTTAAACACACACACACACACACACACGAGTAAAATTGAATTTTCAGAGAGAAAGAAGCGCAAGAATTTCAAGAGAGCCAGACAGAAAATATGAAAGGAGTGTGGCGTAACCACAACTGCATCGCATGACTCCTTATTCTGTGAATTTTGTGGACTCTGTACAGCTTTGTCTTCATCCTTTCAGTAACCAAAATGTAAAACAACTGAACAAAAGAGATCAATTAGAAAAGTGAGCGGAAAGATCTTTTTTTTTTTTCGTTGTTGTTAAAAAGAGAAAGAGAGAGAGAGAGAGCAAAAGAAAGAAAGTTCATCCTTTTTGGGCCTTTTGCAAATGGAGTCTTCCCGTTTAGACTATTACTCGCCTGAAGTCCCATTTGTGCAAATTTTTTTAAGATTTTATTTTTGGGGGTGAAAGGATCCGTCGCAACGTTGCATTGTAAAACCGTCCTATTGTACAGAGAGAAAAGAAATTCTATATTTGCTGTATAATGAGAGAGAGAGAGAAAGAAAGAAAGAAAGAAAGAAGAAAAAGAAAAAAAAATTACATCTACTAAAAGAAATATATCTATATATTCACCTGTTTGTACCAGGTTTTAATCATGGATTTTAGAAAAAAGAAAAAAAAACCTCTATTACTGCATTCTTGGTTTCATGTTCTTTGCTTGGGGTCATTGTTCGGGGAAGAGGAGATTTGAATAGGTGCCTCTTACTGTCTCTGTTTTCAGCCGAGTTCCAGTTGATTAGAAATGCATCAGAAGAATATTACATTACAGATTCTCCTCGACTTACAACTACAATTGAGCCCAGCATTTCCCTTGTTGAGTGAGACAATTCTTACGGGAGTTTTTCCCCATTTTACGACCTTCCTTGCCAGTTCTTCAGTGAAACACTGTAAACACTTTGTAAAGTTAGTCATGCAGTTGGATTAAAGGTGTAGATATTTAAGAGCTGACCAGCAGCTGTAAAGCTGATGCAATGTAAGGCTGATGCAGTAAAGATGAGTCAGCATTGGCATTGCCCTTTTAAGAAGAAGAATGGATCCACTGACGTTTTACCTCTTTAAGAGGTGTCTATATAAAGGCAGCCATTAGAGGACGTGTTCTCTCTCCTTGTGTCCTGTATTCATTGCAGAGTTCTTCATGCAGAGTTAAGAAGACTGCTTGTCAGGTATTTGCCTACCACGTATATTTCTGTATATGTCTTGTAGATAAACCACTGTTAAATATCTAAGCCTCTGTGTGCTGTGTTTTGCTCCTGGGTTGTCTCATAATCCTGCTGCAAACGCTCTGACAGGTTATGGGTTCAGTATAGAGAGAAGATCAAAGCAACTGGAAAGCCTAGAAAGAAGAGTAACCCAGTGGGAGCTTGCACCAGAGTAAGTGGTTTAAAATCGTGGTTAGCGGCAACAATGTTAAGGAAATCTGGCTTCCCCACTGACTTTGTCAGAAGGACGTAAAACAGGGATCCCGCAACATTGCAACGTTCATAATTACATGCCAGTTGCCGAGCATCCAAAGTTTGATCATATGAACACAGGAATATGGCAACGGTCGTCAGTGTGAAAAATGGTCTGACGTCTCTTTTTTTTCCAGCGCCATTGTAATGGTTGCTAAATGAGCTGTTGTAAGTCGAGGACTACCTGCACACAACAGGAGGAGAAAAACAGGTGGCTTTTCTCATCCTTCAGAGAAGTTTTGAAAATTGGGGTGGGGGGAAACACAAGGTTTGTTACTTCTACACAGGAGTTACTGCTCCCTCCTGAGATCCTGCCCTCTGTACACCGGATGCACAGCTTGTGTTCCTGTTCTCAGTGGTGTGTGTTCGCTACATCTCTGCTCCCATTTTTTAGAGAGTCAACTGACCCATTGACAAAAGCGGGCAACCCAATCAAATCCATCCTTAGGGTGAGAAACATCTGTTAGCAAAAGCGACTCACGGTCACAGAATCAGGAGAGGATGAAACCTCAGGAATGATGGGGACTTCCTTGACCCAATGTGGACAAGAGAGGTGAAGAGCACTTCCGTACCCATCGTTCATCCATCACCATCAAATCCAGGCCCTCTGAGGGAGGAGTTGTACCACTTGCAGGACACAGGCGATAAGAGGTGTGCCAATACAAAGGAATATTTGTAGGTGTCAGGGTTCAACTGTGGGGTTCTTGATGCTCGCTCAAAGGACTCAAAAGAGCAAACCCCACTTCCTTCTAGCCCTGATGATGTTGCCTAGTTGGCTAATGAAATGTCTTCAAGAAAAGAACCAAGCTCAATGATCACCAAGGACCCCACAGTCCTCCTCCTCCCCCCTGCAAACTCCACTCCCTTCTAGAACTAACAAGGTTACCCAGTTGGGCATGAAATGTCTTAAAAAAAAACCCAAACATGTTCAGAGAGTAGCAGGGTCCCCACAATTCTCCTCCTCCTCCTCCTCCCTGGAAACCCTTCTCCTTTCTAGAACTGATTATGTTGCCTAGTTGGGTAATGAAATGTCTTCAACAAAATAACCAAGTTCAGAGAGCATCAAGGACCCCACAGCCATCTGACCCCTCTCTCTGACTTTCAGGAATGCCACACCAATCTCTCTTTTCCCCCCAAACTTTCTTCATGGGTCTTCTAACTTACTGGATGATGCCAGGTGGACGAGTCCAGGAACTGCCGTTTTCATTTCTAGCCAAATCCCCAAAGTGGCTTATTCCTTTTGGGCAGTTGGGAAGTCTGGGACACTTGGAAGAGGGAGAAGGTTGACAGGGAGGGGGGAAGGTGACCCATTGGACCAATCCTTCCTCCTGCACTTCCTCAAAGCTTGACCCACGGACCTTGACCAGTTCCGCCACACAAGAGCTAAACATCGCAGCTGAACCTGGTAACCGAATGTACACATCGCTGCTTAGCCCTTCAGCAGCCTTGTTGCTAAGTAATCCAGTTGCGCACACATGCACACACACGAATGCATACACACACTCTCTTCTCTCTCTCTCACACACACATGCCCTCCGTTCACTGAACGTTCCCAGCTGTCTCTTCGCTTTCTTGTTGCTTTCTGTTCTTTTTTGCCAGGCAGGCCCAGTGGGCACCAGAACTCCCCGGCAGCTGTGCGCCTCAGCTCTCATTTCCCTACTTCCAAGTGATTTTGACTAGCGTTCTCGCAAAATGATGACATCTGCTGCGAAGGGGAGCCGAGGCCCAGAGGAAACTGCGAGTGTGCGCGCGTGTGTGTGTGTGCATGTGCGTGCATGCACAGATTCCCTTCCCTTGGCGACTGGTCTAGAGCAGAAACACTTAATGGGGCGTTTTGGTGAGCGGCAGGTTGTTTCCTCCGGCAAACCTCTTACTTCCTCATTTTCTTCCTCTTCCTGATGCCCACAAGTCGATCCAAAGCACAGCAATGACCTAGAATGGAAAAAATAGCCAGAACACCCAACCCTGGGCCTCTAACCAGCATCACCGGGGAGTGGATACTCCATGTATTATTTATTTGTTTATAAAATTAATTGGCTGCCCATCTTACCGTAGGGTAACTCTAGGCGGCTTAGAGTTGCATCTAAGTTAAAAATCAAAACATTTTTTTAAAAAAGCAAAGACACATCTTTGCACTGCCATCACCAGCCTGGTCTAGAAAAGCCCCTTCTTGTCTCTTTCTCCCCCACCCTTTCCTGCATGTGGCTAAATTTCCTCCTTGGGTGGGTTAGGAAATCTACCCAGGGTGGCAAAGTCCATTGGAGATGCAGCAAGGATAATAAGTAATGAATCGTGTTGGGTGATCTTTTGAGAGCAGGTGAGTACAGTACCAAAGAAGATGGTTTTTCCATGTCCACTTCAAAGGATTTTCAGGTGGGAGTAAGTCATGTTTCTCCTTCTACACGTCCTCCTGCTGGGAATGGGCCACTTGTGTTCCTCTTCTGCACAACTTATAGGTGTCCTTTAATGTCACACAACTTAAGCGCCAAGTGTTTCTAATTTGAATTCAACCTGCTGCCCACCATAATGTTGGTGTTGTGTCTCCTAAGAGCCAGCAAAGGAGTATAACAGAGTTGGAAGGGACCTTGGAGGTCTTCTAATCCAACCCCCTGCATGAATAGGAGAACCTATACCAGTGATGGCGAATCTTTTTGTTGTAGTGTGCCCAAAGCACACTCAATAGTGTGCATGCCGGCACTCAGAATGCAATATGCCCCACCTCCCAAAGCATGCATGTGCAACACCCCCACCCTGCCCCCTTCCCTGCACTGCACATGCATGCACCTTCCAGTGGATTTTTGGCCCTTTTGAGGCTGTTTTTGCCCTCCCGGAGGCTTGAGAGAAGCCTCTGCAGCCTCGGGAGGCTGAAAAACGGGCCTTCCAGAAGTGACAAAACGGGCCTGTTTTTCGGCCTTCCGAGGCTGCAGAGGCTTCCCTCAAGCCTCTGGGAGGGCGAAAAGACCTCAAATGGGCTGAAAATCAGCTGGAAGGTGCACACATGCACAGTGCAGGTAAGTTTGGCCGGGGCTCACATGCCCACACAAATGGCTCCGTGTGCCACCTGGGGTGTGCGTGCCATAGGTTCGCCATCACAGGCCTATCCAGATAAATGGCTGTCCAGTCTCTTCTTGAAAACCTTCCAGTAATGGAGCAGCCACAACTTCTCCCTAGCTATAAGACACAATTGTTTTAATTATTCTGATATGGCTGAAGTCTGCAACTTTGCCAGGGTTGGATCCAACTTTCTGTAGAGTGAGGCTGTCCTCTTTAAGGCAGGCAGCCCTTGTCTAGAAATCAACTATGTGTGTGTGGGAGGGACGGGACGGGGGACTGTGGCACAATGTTGCTTTAAAAGCAAAAATCCCAAGAATGGCCTTTGTTTAGTCTGTTGAATAAAGATACCAGAAAAAACACAGAAGCCTCTCATTACCACAAGCAAGAATAGAAGTGGAAGAAGCAGATACCAAGACTTATATATTTGTGCTTCAAGAACAGTCTGGGGATTAAATACAGGTCTACCCAAGACTTTGTCTGAAGATCTTCTAGCAAGAAGATGGAGGGGAGAGAGTGGCATTTGAAGGTGTTCAACACGGCCCCTAAGACAATTTGAGTGAAATGTTGCTCAGTTCAACGCTTTGCAGAACGCGGCTGATGGCAGGTAACTGGTAAACTGGTCAAATATTTCTGCACTGCTTCAAATAGACCACACTGATTCCCAGAGTCCCCAAGCTAAGGGCACTGGGCCTAAATCTCCCCAGGAGAAAAAACTACCTTGTTTTGAGTTGGGTTTCTTTCTTTTTTTGCTTAGGGAAGAGAATGCATTTTCAGAAGTAGAGATAGAGCAATATGATTGATGTGCATTAAATTACACACCACACAAAGAGAAGGAAATCACGCTCTGATATTATTAGGATAGATTGCAGCAGCTCCCTGCCTGAAGTGAGAAAATAGCTCCTTGATACACCCTACGCTTATCTTCCTAGGAACTCACGGCTACAAGATAAAACATTAACCAATGAAATATGCAGCTCTGAAGATAAACTTGCCAACAGCTATTGGCTATGAAAGTGGTGACATGCAAATTTCTCAAGCATTGAGCATGGTTTATATGCTTTTATGAGCTTCTGGTGGCATCTCACCAGCTTCAGTGCAAAGCTGAAAGCAGATGTCCCAAAGGTGTTTTTTTTTTTTCAAGAGGCAACTGGATTTTCTGGTTTTTCTTGGAAGATGTTTCGCTTCTCATCCAAGAAACTTCTTCAGCTTGAAGCTTTGGGACAATCATGACCTGGATGACTGAGAATCTCCATAGACTGAAAGTAGATGGAATCTCATTGATCAGAAAGCCAATTTACAATCTGTCTGGATCCAATCCTATAAAACCAGGTAATAGTTGGGAATCAACTTGGAAAGAGACCCTGAGCAAGTCTTTTGAAGTTGGACTGAAGCATGGGGTAATTGCCAATATCTGTAGATAAGGCAAGAAGAACCTTCTCATTGGCTTGGGGCAAAAGCCAACATTATACGGTCTTGGAGACTCACTCAAACTTTGCTCCTCAGGTGCTGCAAATGGTCACCATCATTGCATCAGAGTCAGTTTTGGCCTTCAGAATTTAGGCATGGCCACTGCAGAATTGAAGAATGAGCTCTTCTGTTGCAATTCTATGGTCCCCGTCTTGCTGCAAAATTCAGTGAGCAGGGCCCTGGATCCATAGCAGCAAGAAACACTGAGGACAAGGCTATAGATCAAGCATGTTGACCACATCATTTTTTAATGAATCAAGTTGTTCTGATTGGAACGGCGTTTACATAGTGTACATGCAGGAACCCAGAAGGATTCAAGTGAATAATGGTGTGCCGGTCCATAGACGTATCTAAGTAATTCATCCTTAACAGAATGACAAAGTTGGAAGGGACCTTGGAGGTCTTCTAGTCCAACCCCCTGGTCAAGCAGGAGATCCTATATTATTTCAGACACAAATGGCTGTCCAATCTCTTCTTTAAAATCTCCAGGGATGAAGCACCCACAATTTCTGGAGGCAAGTTATTCCACTGATTAATTGTTCTCCCTGTCAAGAATTTTTTTTGGTAGTTCTAGATTGGATCTCTCATTGACTAACAGAATAACAAAGTTGGAAGTTTTCTAGTCCAACCCCTGGCTGAAGCAGGAAACCATTCTAGACAAAATCTTCAGTAATGGAGCAAGTCCTTCCATTGATCAATTATTCTCACTGTTAGGAAATTTATCCTTAATTCTGGTTGGATCTCTCCTTGATAAGTTTCCATCCATTGCTTATCTTATTCTGGTGCTTTGGAGACTATATTGACCCCATCTTCTTTCTGTCTTCTCCCTGCTCAGACGAGCAATGCTGGTGGACTTTCAGATACTTGACTCCTTGGATGAAGAGTTAAGGTAAGATGTCTCCAGGCCTTCTACCCCAGACCCTATAATCTCCTAAATCATAGTCCACACTTTCAATGTCCAGGATTTAATCTAAATCTGCAGAAATACAGAACTGATGGAACTTGCTGCCAAATTAGGTGTACATGTAGGAGAGGTTCCTTTTTCCCCATTTCTTTTGGAAACCCTGTCTATTTGTTTAGCTTCGACCTTCCAACTGCAATGCAGATCCAACTGGTTTCAATTGAGATTATATGACTTTCAATAAGAAGAAAATAAATAAATTTCAAGATAGAGGCTCAATCCTTTCATACGTTTCAAGACTGGAACATCCCCCCAAGTGGTTGTATGTACAGTAAATTAAGAACAGGTCGAAATGAGATGGATAGAGTTTTTGTAGCAGTCAGCTAACTTACAAGATGTCAGTTTTACAAGACAAAGCAAATGGCAGCCACTAGCTAATCTTCTGTAAAAAAGAAGTTAGGTAAATGCATGATGGATTATCTGTTCAAAACTCTTAGCCATGATGCTAGTTATCATTTTCGTAGATGTCAGCATTGCTCTTTGATTTGTACAGCACTCAAGAGAGTAGATTATTTCAGCAATAAAATACATCATATCGACTATAAACTTATGCACAATTAAGACACTGTAACCTAAAACAGCAATCAATGCAGTTAACTAAAAATGAATTGATAGCAAAATAGAAAAGGCTATAGTCTATGTTTTTGGGGGAGGCCAGCTGATGATTGAAAAAAAGAAGGAAAAAATCGGCAATAAGGAAGTGAAGAAACAGTGTTTCTCAACACAGTAGTTTTCCACCTACAGTGAAAAATGTGCTACAATTCAAGAAAAGTTGTTGCAAAAGAACAACAATCGCCCTCCTCTAAATTAACATACTATATATCTTGATGGACTCTGAAGTTCTATAATAGGAAACTAATCAATTAGAGATCCAACTGAGAACTAAGGAGAAATTTCCTGAAAGTGAGAACAATGAATCAGTGGAGTGGCTTGCCTCCAGAAGTCGTGAATGCTCCATCACTGGAAGTTCTCAAGAAGGGATTGGATAGTCATTTGTCTGGAAGGGTATGCTTGGGCATGGGGTTGGACTAGATGACCTTTGAGATCCTTTCCAATTCTGTTATTCTGTAACTCTGCAATTAACTAGGAAAATATATCTGGGGGTACTTTATTATTTATTTATTTGATTTGTCAATCACTTACAAGATAATAGGTATAAATATAAACATGAGTAAGAATATAGGAAATAGATATGGATAAATGGGGACAATAGGACAGGGATGGTAGGCATGATGATGCCCTTATGCAGGCCCCTTACAGGCCTCTTAGGAATAGGGTGGTGTCAATAGTGGATAGTTTGAGGTTAAAGGAGTGGTGGTTAGAGGATGTAACAACAGAGTCAGGTAGTGTGTTCCTGGCAGGGACCCCTCTGTGGCTGAAGTCGTACTTTCTGCAATCGAGTTTAGAGTGGTTAACATTGAGTTTGTATCTGTTGTGTTGTCCTTGTATTGTTGCGGTTGAAGCTGAAGTAGTCGTTGACTGGTAGGACATTGTAGCAGATCGTATTGTGTACTACGCTTAAGTCCAACTGTAGTTCAAGCTTGTCCAAGCCAAAATGTCAAGCCTGGTGATGTAAGGTATTCTGTTGCGAGCAGAGGAGAGTAGTACCCTTCTCGTGTTACCCTTCTCGTGTTCTTCACTTGGTGAGGGATAGGGTGGGAGATATTGCTTGATGTTCAATTTATTGCCCCCCTATAAAATATGGAGAAGGAAGGAGTGGACTATTAAAAACCACCCCAGAAGAAGGAAGGAAGGACTATTTTGGGAAAGAATGAATGGACCGCTGCAGAAGAAATGACTCCGTTCCAAGAAAGATGGTAGAAAGATGAGAAAGAAACTCAAAACTGCTCCACTTTGATTTTGTTGGCTACAAAATGTGACAAAGACACATTAAAACAACAAAGAGCATTCTTCAAAAGGCTGGCATTCCCAGGGCAACTAAACAGAAATAGGATGTTGGGCGTGCCAGTCTGAAGATGAAATGGAGATTTGGGCCAGGAAAGAGGAATCCAGGAAAGGAAAACAAATCTTCAAGACAGTGAGGGCGAAATTAGATGGGAGCTTTGCCTGCTCATCTGTTCCTACAAAAAGTTGGATCAACAAGTGTGATTTCCAACTGTGGTACACCACAGCACGCTATTTTTAGCCTCCAGCAGCAGAGCAGCAGTTCGGAAACCAACTCTGAATCTATTAGCATTTCTGAGTGCTCATCAGCAGGCGGAACGACAAAGTGGGGAAAACAGGCTTCTCGTTTCTACCGACATACCGTGACAGCCGCCTGATGTGTTATTCTCCTATTAAGCCAACACTTTAGAGTTCTTGAGTCTTTCAAGAGTGCCATCTGTGGAGTCTAGTTAATTCCTGCAGGCATTGGAAATATACCCAAGAGTTGGTTGGTTGGGTTGAGTTGAAGGGGAAAGGGGTGGATTTCCAAGGACCAAGAAGACACCAAGGTCTTAGAAGATCTCGTTCAAGTCATGGTTGTCCCAATGGTCAAATGTTCAAAAGGCAACTAGACTTTGTCCAGAGTTTTGCTGTGTTAATTCAGTGCCAGAAAAAATAAACACAGATGGCTGATGTTTCATTTAACATCTTTATAAATATAATAAGTAAATTTTACAAACCAGTAGTAGATTTCTCCAACATGGAACAAAGTCAGCCAGAAACATGTTGCAAGTAACTTCAGTAGCAACTCAGGAGCTCAGAAACAGACATCAGTCTCACTTTAGCTCAGCAGAAAAGCAAGCAAGTTTCATCTTCAATAGACAGACTCAGAGATCAACATAACTTCAGAACTGCAAAGATTAATACAAAGCCATGTCTAGGCTACTTCTAGTTTCAGTTTCCAAACAGTCCTCATTGGTTGATTTAGTTGCTCTGCCTATTCATTGGCTGACCTTGTTACCATGTTCTATTCCAGTTCATGAATATACTCTGACAGACTTTCTTGGGCTCCCTCTTCCCTGCCTTGAAAATGTTTCGCTTCTCATCCAAGACATTTCTTCGGTTCTGAATGTCAACTTAGAACTGAAGAAGCTTCTTGGATGAGAAGCAAAATGTTTTCGAGGAAACACCTGAGAATGTGCAGTTGCCTTTTGAAGAACATCTCTGGAACAAGCATGACCTGGATGGCTGAGAATCTCCATAGATGTTCTCCCAACTCTGTTGTTCCGTTAAAGCTCTCGGAAGTCCCTCCTCGTGGTCCGTAGGGGACAAAGACTTGAAATCCCCAAGCTTCCCACCAGTCAAAGTCACCTTTGCATCCTGAGGGCTCCCAACACCCTTTCAAGCTGCAAAAAGACAACCTTTCAAAACTGCCCTTTCAAAACCGGGCTCTTTGCCCTTTTCAGAAGAGCCAAACCTTGCAACAAGCAAGAACCTCACAGGGAAGGTGGCAGGTGACGCAAGAAAACAATTCAACCAGGGAACCGATTTAGCCCACAGGGATGGGAAAAAAAAATAACAATGAAGTCCTTGTTAAGCAACACATCCAAACATTGAGATGTCAGCAGAGATGAGATCCTACCAGGTCAAGGTATCTCTTGTGCTTGTCAAAAATGGACCCGAACGGCTTCCATTATACCTGGTGGATGGGGGGGGAAAGTAGAAAGAAAGAAGAAAAATAGGGACAGAAAAATAAAAGTTGGCCGTCGAATCTGCGGAGAGAACACTGCAATTAGCAGAAGGGTGTTTCAATAAAACCAGCTTGCGTTCCTTCTGGAAGTAGAAAGAAATGGAAGCCAATTTATTTAATGGGATGTTTATAGATGGTGGGCCCTACCATTAGGCCATCTTGGAGGTCACCTCCAGCAGCTGATGTGGGGTATTGTGAATGAAAGCAAGTGGTGCGTTTGTTCATGTGCTATCATTATGGCATTTTCTCTGCCCAGCGTGAGGAATTGTATTGTGAGATTTAATGCCCAGTCTTGAAGTTAAGTTTGGTAAGAAAACAGCAGGTGAGTGAGCCTTGCTTTTCTTCGGTTTTAGTCCCCAGAAAAATGTCTTGGGACAAGCCTATGTTTATGGAAACCCTTAATGGATTTTTTTCTTTTTTGGGGGGGGGGAGCCTTAATGAAAAGATATATTGTGGGGGAGCCCAGAAAGAAATATGAGGACAAGTCAAGGAAAAGTGAACAAGTTGAGTGCTGGTCTCTACAATCTTCAGCTTTCTTAAGCTTCCTGTCCATTCATTGCTGTCAAGAAGGGGTCAGGCGGAACAATAATCTTTGCTTCTTTAGGCGCCTCACGCAAGTTAATAAATAAAATGCCTGTCAAACTGGAAAGCCCAAGAGATTACACCCCAAGCAGGCATGGGATTATACTGGTTCGGATCGGTTGGGAGAACCGGATGTTAAATTTGAATCTGGTTCGCCAAACCAGTATTTGAATCAACCAGCTGGCCCCGCCCGCTCCTTCCCTCCCAGGAGTCTCCACGCGGCCCATTTTCAATGGAGGTAAGTGCAGGGTTTGTGGGGAGAGGGAGAGAGAAAAACAGGCCTTCCGGAAATCCAGAAACAGGCCTGCTTCAGGCTTCTGGAAGGCCTCCAGAGCCCCCGGGGGAGGCCATTTTCTCCCTCCCAGAGACCCTTGGGAAGCCTCTGGACTGTCGGAAAGGTGAAAAACAGCCCTACCGGAGGTTCCGGTAGGCCATGCCCACTATAGCCACGCCCACCCAGCAACTAAGCAGCGAGCCTGCTGCTGGGATTTTTGAGCCCCACCCCTGACCCCCAAGGATGGGAATAGTGTAAAAAGAGGAGATGAGCTTAATTTTTCTTTCTGGGATTAAAAAAACGGGTTTAGCGCAGCGTTTTTCAAATTTGGCCACTTTAAGATGTATGGACTTCAACTTCCGGCTTCTTGCTTCTGCTTAGTTGCCCTGGGAATGCCAGCCTTTTGAGGAAGGGTCTTGCTTGTTTTAATGGGTAGTCCATCAGGGTTTCTCTCCGCCACATTTTGTACCCAACAAAATTTTACTACTCCTTGAGACCCTTTGAGAGGCCATGGTGTTCGCTCCTTCCCTCCCTCCCTCTCTCTCTCTCTCCCACTACAAAACAAGAAATAAAAACCGATGCATCAAACTCCTGAGAAGCTTGACAGGTCTATGCTTTTTAAAATAGGAGCAAAAGAAAGAAAGAAATCTTCTACCCCAAAATTGGAAACGCAACAACACCAACCTGGCTTCTCCTGGTGACATCAGATGCTGGGATCCTTGGCCGTTGAAAATTTAGGAAACCCAACAGTTTCCCACGGCTCCTTAAAACAAGGATTAAGTCTTCCTAGTTTTCAGAATTCTCCCAGTAGCAGCTGTTACAAATTCTACAAGAGTATCTTTGATCGGATCCATAATCCCCACATTTTTATAACCGCTCAGAAGCGATTCACCGTAATCCCCCAGAGAGGTTGTGCCCAGAGTGTTGTTAGGATTGCTATTAAAGACGCTGGGAGATATTTTGTCTTTATAAGATTGTGTTGTAAGATAATGGCCATTATGGATGCTGAATGAAAAAGGGTAAATATTTACTGAGATTCTACGTGGATGACTTTTTCTGGAATAAGTCCCAGGGTGAAAGTCAAAATACCTTCAGGATGTTGCGGTGAAAACATCAGTAGAGTAGAAACCCTCCACTTAGGTACAAATGAGTCCAAAATTACTGTGGCTAAGCAAGACCAGTTGTAAAGTGAGATTTGCCCCCTTCTACAACCTGCCTTGCCACATGTGTTAAGGGGTTCCCTGCAGTTGTTAAGTTAGTCATACGATTGTTAAGTGAGACTGGCTTCCCTTGGACTTGGTTGTCAGAAGGTCGCAAAAGCAGATCACACAACCCCCGGGACACTGCAACTGTCATAAATATGAGTCAGTTGCTAAGCATTTGATCATGTGGCCATGGGGATGCTGCAACAGTTTTAAGTGTGAAAAATTGTCATTTTTTTCAATACCATTGTAGCTTTGAACGCCTCTAAGCGAGTGGTTGAAAGTCAAGGATTACCTGTATCTCCCTAGCAGGGATGGGCTTCAAATTTTTCAGCAAGGGACTCTCTGCCCTAATGACTGGCTGGGAGGGCGTGGCTGGCTGGGTGTGGCTAACTTAATGTCGCTTCTTTGCCCTAATTACCTAAAAAAAGATATATACCAAAAAGTTGTTTATTATTTTGTGCATTTAATACTTAAAGACTGGGTGAAATCAGGCTTAATAGCAATGACTGTGAGAGAGATCTTGGAGCCTTAGTGGAGTTTCTGGCGAGTTACGTGATTTTTATTATTTGGGAATTAATCCCCTTGGAGGCTAGTGGCTACGTTATCTTGCTTTCTCAAAGGCTCTCCCTCGCAAGTGCTGAGTGGATTGTTTATCTAGCTTGCAACACTTTTACCAGGTGTGAAATGCTCTTGGCTGAATGCCCAGAAGTTCAATTAAGCCTATTAAGAGCTTTCCTTTGCTGCTTGTCTTTCTGAAGTTATTGGAGGCTCTCCAAGCCCCTCAAAGTCTTAGCTAGGGGCTCTCCCAAGCCCCTGCGAGCCCCCTGTTCCCTAGTAACCATTGTGATGTATCTCCAGATTGCAGAACAACTGAGAACTGAGAGCAAAGCCCTACCATTCTCAGCCTCAAACCCATAAAGCAATTCCCACCACCAGTCTCAGCCTGGATCCATCAATGTGTCCCTTTTATGGTCTCCAATGAAACTCTTACATCTCCCATGGATCCAATAGTTGAGGCCATGAACATTAAATCTATGGGGCCTGTTGGCCGACTCAGTCTATAGCAGTTGGCCGTCTGAGACTCAAAACATCTAATCGATGGCACCTCAACGTATCTCACAGAGATCGTTCCTACAATTCTTTCAGTGACAGCTCTTTAAATTCCAGCTCGATTTTCACCACATTTCCTCGCCTGGTTCTACCAAGCTAGAAGTGATTAATGCTTCTTGGAGAAGGAACGGCAACAGGGAGTAAGAAAAACGAAGCGCAGGGCCAAGCGTGGCCCAAAGGAACTTCCCTGAGCATGAACTTTGATTGGAGAAGGGTCCCTCATGGAGGGAGGGAGCCAGAAAGAGAGGCAAGGGTCTCCTCACCAAGGATTGTGGGTAGATGCGGACTTCAGAGTTTCTCCTCCGCTGTGTGTGTTTTTCCCAGCCAAGCAGTATTTATGTTCCTGGTGATGGATGGCACCAATGACTCAGCTGCTCAGTTCTCCAGATTGATTGGAGATCTGTTCCCTTTCCCCCCCTCCCCCCCCCAGTTTGGCAACTATTTAAAGCCAGGAGGTGCTGGGCAGTTATTCAAAGCCCAATAAAAACGGAGAGGTAGTTGTATGTGTGTGGTGTTTTGTTTTGTTTTTTTAAATTGCGTTGCTGGGAAAATAAAATAAAAAACAAGCGACACGTCCCATGGTTGATGAACAAGCGATTTCATCAATGCTGCAGCAGAAATGGACTTGAGGCGTTGAGCCTTCCCAGGCGTCTTTCTGTTTTCTCATTTGCAAAACCCACGTTGGATTCAGGTTTAAGGAGGCCGTGCATGTAAACAAGGAACTAAGTCTGTTTATAAAGGTAAAGGTTTCCCTCCCATGTACATGCTAGTCATTTCCGGCTCCAGGGGGCAGTGCTCGTCTCTGTTACAAAGCCAAAGAGCCAGTGCTGTCCGAAGACATCTCCGTGGTCATGTGGCCGGCAGGACTGAATGGCAAAGGCACATGGAACACTGTTCCCTTCCCACCAACGTGGTGCCTGTTTTTCTATTTGTATTTTTACATGCTTTCGAACTGCTAGGTTGGCAGAAGCTGAGACAAGTGATGGGAGCTCACTCCATTATGTGGCGCTAGGGATTCGAACCGCCAAACTGCCAGCCTTTCTGATTTACAAGCTCAGCGTCTTAGCCACTGAGCCACCGCATCCCTTTAAGTCTGTTTGTAGTTTGGGTTAAAAAAAGAAAGAAAGAGAGAGAGAGAGAGAGATTACAGGTAGTATTTGACATACAACCATTCGTTTTATGACCGTTCGAAGTTATAACAGCACCGAAAAAATGAGAAAAATACAAGAAATATCTAAAGTTCACCATGACACTGTTGGTCTCCAAAAATGCCAATCTGGAAGCAGCATCGTTATGTCTAGTCTGCAAATCCTCGGCCTACGTTTTTGTCTTTTGTTATTGATTGAATAGTGTCAATTTATGGTGTCACTATTTATTTTATTCTTTCCAGATTAGAACTGGCTGTTTGGAAGTAATTTCCAAAGCAAAAGTTCATTTTTAAGCATATAATCTTAGGGTGGTTTTTTTTTTTTTTGGTCAAGCTAGTGAGACGTAACAATATAGATTTAGAAAACGGCTTTTTTGCAATTTAGTTTCCCAAAGCTTTCAGAAGCAATTATAAAATACCCATCTTACCGGCAATTTCTGCTTTCTTGATTATTACTTTTTTTTTTGAAAACCTCCATCTCTTGACGTTGCCGGCATTAATAGGGTGCCAGCAGTTAAGCAACACTCCTTATGCAAATGAGATTTAATTAATTCTTTTCATCTGTTGCAAATATACCTCTGAACCCTATTAACGTTATGAATATGCAAAATCTTACCTTCTCAAAGACCCAACCCCAGCTTGGCTGTTGGGTTCTAGTTAGCAGGCTGTAAATTGAGATGGAAAATTTAGCTTCCGTTTTAAGTTCCGTAAAAAAAGAGAGAGAGAAAAGAATCTATCAGTAATTAAGTAAATTATAGCGTGATATTGGAAGAGGAGACAGACAAAGAGGACAAAAATCACTCATTAAAGCTTAATACCAATATAGGAGCCAAAGGGTGCTGTTTGGGTCTATGTGAAATTAGAAATTAAACACGGTTCAATTTTCTGGACAGAGGGAAGGCATGTTTTCCTCTTTCCTCATAGCTAGGGTTTAATTGAGATTCGAACTTGGTTAAGCCAGTTAAAAGCAATCAATCATTTGACTCTTGAGTACCTACAATCTGGAATGTTTGATTCTTCTGAACATGCCAGCTGGTGGTTCCATCAGTAGAGTAAAACGTCTCTATTTGCAACAACCTATTTGTTGAACCACTATATATGATGTTACCCTAATGGACAGCTGCCCGTTTTCTCAATTTTAACCCCCTTAAAAAGTTGGGGAATCTTTAATCTGAATATTCTTTACTCGACATGAAGGATCCAGGAAACCAAGGATCCAGAACCACCAATTCTGGAACTAGGTTCTGGAGCTGTTTAAGTGAAGATTATCTGAACCAGTCAATTCCTTGTCATTGAGTTTAATGAGACCTATTTACAGGGGCTGCTACACAGGATTTGGAAATTTGGGGAGAGGAAAAAGGAAAGCATGCACTAGTAATCCAAGACTTAAGACTTCCCAGAGTCATAGTCCTTCAGCAGAGGGGTGGACTAGAACAGGAGTCTCCCAACTTGGCAAGTTTAAGACCTGTGGACTTTGGCTCCCAGCATTCCCCAGCCAGCCTGGGAGTTAACAGATAATTAGAGTTGGAAGGGACCTTGTAGTCCAACCCATGCCCAAGCAGGGGACCCTACACCATTTCTGACAGATGGGAGTCCAATCTCTTCTTGAAAGCCTCCAGGGATGAAGCTCCCACAACTTCTCACTGTTCTTGTTCTCACTGTCAGAAAGTTTCTCCTTATTTCCAGGTTGAATCTCTCCTTGTTCAGTTTCCATCCATTATTCCTTGTCTGGCCTTTAAAGATGCTTTGGAGAATAGCTTGACCTCTTCCTCCTCTCTGGGGCAGCCACTCAAATATTGGAAGACTGCTATCCTGTCTCCCCTGGTCCTTTTCTTTACTAGATTAGCCAGGCCCAGTTCCTGCAACTGTTCTTCATATGTTTTAGTCTCTAGTCCCCTAATCATCCTGGTTGCTCTTCTCTGTACTTTAGAGTCTCAACATCTTTTTACAGTGTGGTGACCAAAACTGGATGCAGTACTCTAGGTGTGGTCTTACTAAGGATTTATAGAGTGGTCTTAGTACCTCACTTGAACTCGATTGTATCCCTCTGTTAATGCAACTTAGGATTGCATTGGCTTTTTTGGCTGCTGCTGCACACAGGCTGGCTCCTATTTAGCTGGTTGTCCACTAAGACTCCAAGATCCCTCTCCCAGTTCCTGCTATTGAGCCTGGTTTCACCCAGTCTGTATGTGTCCTTTGGGTTTTTCTTGCCTAAGTGTAGGACTTTCCTTTCCTCTACACTGAATTTCATTTTTGAAATTGTTTGAATTTCATTCATTGAGCTGGATCCCACAAGACTTCACTTATGAGAAATGAAGTCCCCAAGTCTTAAACTTGCCAAGTTTGGACTAGAAGACCTCCAAGGTCCCTTCTAACTCCATTGTTCTGTATTATGTGGTTGACCACAGCATTCTTGATTCACCAGTTAGCAGTTGTCACCCAACCACGGGTGGGCCTAGCAGAATAACAGTATTTGGATGGAATGGTAGAAAACTGTCTTCCTTCTGCCTTCCAAAATCTGAATCAGCTCAGGGTTAACCTGAGGCATTACATTTACCACTCTACCGAATGCTAAAATATCTTATTTCAACCCCTTGTGACAGCGAGAACAGAACAGATTGACATAACTAGATGAGGGTTTATTAAATCCACACAGGAAAGTTGGAGAGAAAGGAATAAAAATATTATCCTGGGACAGTTTCTCAGCCTGGTTCTCTCCATTGTATCTGACATTATGGGCAATTGATTTGATTTTCTCTCTCTCTCTCTTTCTCTTACCATCTTTATATATATATATTTTCAAATTGGAAAAGAAACCTAACAACTTTAGGAAGAGAAACTTGTTTTAAAATATTGCAGTGTTAACCAAGAATGTTAAGAGACCAAAACTCTGGCTTTCTTCAACCACCAGATGCCAAAAAAATACTGCCTTTATCTGGGCTGGTAATAGTTATTATTTATTAAACTAATTTATATAGGCAACCATCTCACAAGCAAGCCTCTTTGGTTGGTGTACGACAGAACTAAAAATGATCTAGAATAGGTTTTGAAGTCTTGCCAAAAAATCTTCCCTGGAGGCAAGAGGTTCATCATTCCATAATAATCTGTTGACTTATTTAGAGTCTTTTAGGGCACCTTGAAGTTCAATTTACAGCAAGACATTTACATGCAGGGGAAAAACAGAATAATAAAACCACCATGATTAATGAATTAAAACAACCAAGCTGCGATTGAAATGTTGGATTATAGTTTCTAGAATCAGCCACATTCATCAAGAAAAGCCAGAAGAGAACAACAAAATCAGACGGGGGAGAATTTGGGATTGTTGACTATAGTCTTTCCAGAAGCTTTACTATTAGTGTACAAGTGCTTGGTTAGCCTTGAAGGGTTACAATGGTTGTCCTTCGTGGCTTGATGGATCCTTTGACAGTGGTCTAGTTTTTCCATCTGGATTCCTGTCATTCACTCATGGTTTTCTTTCATTTTTTTCAACAACTGGACACACACTAGCATTCCCAGGGAGCCATAACACAGCTGGAGATCTCATATATGATAAATGCTCTGCTAACACAACAGGTTTCACCAACACATGGTCTACAACAGGCTACAGCTTCCTTAGTATTCAGAGGAAAAATGAGTTAAAATGTTTTTCAAAAGTGTGATTTCAAGCTACAATGTTGGTGATTTTCAAGGGGGCATTGCAAACATTTCTGTAGTGATAAATGATTGGGAGCCAGAAAACCTGATCTACTCTGGATCATCTAAAATGCTTCAGTAGGTTCTCCTCTTCTTGCTGCTTACTCATGATCTTCAACATCTGGGCAACAAGGAGAATTTCTGGGGAGTTTGCAAAGGAACAAGATCAACATCTAATCTTGTTTCTAAGTGTGCCCAACGCTCCACAGATACTCACACAGCAGTCAGAATTGTCAAAATGCTGGCAATCCGATCATAAGACCTTCAAAAAGCTGAGCTGGGTCACTCTTCAAAAGATCTTACGTATGACATTGAGCTGTAGAACATCCCTACTTGATTCACAATGAACAAGATTTGTATTCAGATGGTTGTGTATGTGTGTGGGTCTGAAGAAGCCAGCACCCAGTCTAGTCCATTTAATTGCACAGAATGTAGGAAGGGAATGAAGAATGGTAAATTGCCTTCTCAATTCCTTCAGGCAATGAGTTTGTTCCTTGAACTGTGAGGAGCAATTTCCCTTATTATTTTGAAGATGCAAGGTATTGTAGCTAATGGTCTTCAAGTTAACTTTTTCCTTATTTAAACATAGCTTCTGTCTAAATCAAGATTACTTCCTATCAGGTCCTGGAAGACCAGACAAGGAGAAATGAGAGGGAGGAAGTTGGAGACTTAAGCAAAGGAAGTGAAGCCAGGGGGCCAAGAGAGAGAAGGATCCACACTGCAATCCAACCCTAGAGAAAGAAAACAAAAACCAATAAAAATTCAATTATTCCTTCAAGCAGAACGTCCGAAGAGAAGCTTAGAGGACTGGAACAATAACAATTACATTAATGGACTCTATTTGGGCAGCAGAACACCTGAAATTCTTCTGTAATAGAGACTCAGAAGATCCGAAGAGTTGGCTTTGAGAGACATCATTTCTTTCAAGGCAGAATGTTGATCCTGCAAAACCCTAATAGAGTCAAGCAACTACGATACCTGCTGTGAAAGAAACTGTCAGAAATGACTTGGGGAAAGCTCAGAAGTTATGTGTCCATCATGTCACAAGGGTTTCCTGCTATTATGATGGGGAGATATTGTGACGAGAAAGTATTCTTTCTTGTCTTCTACCTTCTTTTTGCTGAATCACCTGAGGGAACCATGTCACTTTGCTTCCTGGCAAGCCCAGATTAGCTTACAAACAGGAACTCTAGAATGAAGAAAAAAAATGAGTTTCACCACAATTTAACTGATGTGTTGTGGTTCGCCGGCAGCCGGTGAAACTGGCAGCGGAATCGGACAGTGGGGAAGAACAGGGATCAGTCCGGAAGTCTGGAGAGGACTCAGACGAGGGTCCTGCATCTGATGCAGAGATGGGGCCAGGGCCATCTGGGAGGGGGGTACTGACTCTGGAACCTCCGGAGTCTGGCAGCAGCGAGGCAGAGGAACAAGGGGAGCCTGTTCCCAGTGCGCAGAGCTGCTAGAAGTCAAGGGCAACTGAAACAAAAGGGATGACTCGAGAGTAAGACTGGAAGGTGATTGCCCCTCCCATAAGGGATAAAAGTCAGGCCAAGATGATGAAACCTTTGCAGGAAGCAAAGTCATTCATTCAGTTCAGATTCATTCTTGAAGCTCTTTGTTCTTTGGTTGGTTTTCTATCTAGTTCATTTGACACTCCTGTTGTTGGCAGCACTTCACAGGAACGAAAGGTGGGTGCTTATCTCGAGGGACTGTTTGAGATTCATTACCGGCTGGGAATGAAAACAATTCCCAGCGTTGCAATAAAAATAAGACTTGTTTTTAAAATAAGCATGTGCGTAATTACAGTCTAGGAAGCCTTGGCCAGAACAACATTTTATGCAAAGCACAGGAATAAATATTCAAAATTGCTTGCAGATCAACACCAAATCCTATCTGGACCAATTTACCAGCTCAACGCTGTGTATCGTTTGACCACGAATCCAACTTCTGGGAATCCATTGCCCAATGGAAGGAAGGCTCAACTTCTAAGTCCACTTGTGTCTGTTTCCTCCCCTATGCCTCTGTTTTGCCAAGATACTGGGCTAATAATAAACTATTAATTACTTCATTTCTCCTGGAAAATGGCAGTGAATTGTTGTTGTGGGTGGTTTATTTTCTTTTAATACAGGCAATTGTGGCTTTTTTCATTGGGCCAATTGAGGAACTCGGAGCTGACGTCACAATTCATTTTCTCCATGACTGATGAAGGCAGCTCTCCACACCACACAATGCATACAAATCAGGGCGCCTTTCCCTGGTGCTGAGGGGCAGGCTATCCATCTTCAGGCCAAGCTCCTGAGCAGCAGAGAGAGAAAAGGGGGGGGGGGGGGGGGAGAAAGAGGAAAAAAAAGGAAGGTGAGA
This sequence comes from Bungarus multicinctus, assembly GCA_023653725.1. NCBI lineage: Eukaryota > Metazoa > Chordata > Lepidosauria > Squamata > Elapidae > Bungarus > Bungarus multicinctus. The sequence continues at coordinate 2,315,223 of CM042842.1, forward strand.
GAAAAAAGAGAATGAGAGAGAGAAGACAGGGAGAATAGAAACAGAAACAGAAAGAAAACAAGAGGAAGAAAGAGGAAGGAAAGAAAGAAAAAGGAGAGGGAGAGAGGGGGAAGGAAGAAAGGAAGAGAAAGAAAGAAAGAAAGAAAGAAAGAAAGAAAGAAAGAAAGAAAGAAAGAAAGAAAGAAAGAAAGAAAGAAAGAAAGAAAGAAAGAAAGAAAGAAAGAAAGAAAGAGAGAGAGAGATGATTGTGGGGTCTTTGATGCTGTCTGACCTAGGTCACTTCTTAGCAGACGTTTCATTATTCCACTAGGTAATGTCATCAGCACTAGAAGGGAGTAGAGAGGAAGAGGAGGAGGAAGGAAGAGAGAGAGAGAGACAAAGAAAGAAAGAAAGAAAGAAAGAAAGAAAGAAAGAAAGAAAGAAAGAAAGAAAGAAAGAAAGAAAAGAAAGAAAGAAAGAAAGAAAAGAAAGAAAGAAAGAAAGAAAGAGGAAGGGAGAGGGAGAAATAGAAAGCAAAAGAGAAAAAATGAAAGAAGAAGGAAGGAAGGAAGGAAGGAAAGAGGAGAGGGAGAGATGGGGAAGGAAGAAAGAAAGAGAAAGAAAAAGAGAAAGAGAGAAAAGAAAGAGGAAAGGAGAGAGGCAGAAATAGAAAGCAAGAGAGAAAGACGAAAGAAAAGGAAGAAAGAAAAAAAAAGGAAGAGGAGGAGAGGGAGGGAGAGGGGAAAGAAAGAGAATGAGACAGAATGGAGAAAGAGAACGAGAGAGAGAAAGAAAGAAAGAGAGGGAGGGAGGAGAAAACTGACTCTCAGCAATTGTTTCAACCAAATTGCCTCAATGGCTTGATCCAAAGATTGCCACTGTCATTGCGTGACGTTTGCACAAGCAGATGCTGAAACTCTTCCCTCTCTTCCTCCAAACACGAAGAGACCCAGGACCTGATTCCAGAACGATCCACTCAGAAAAAACGTTTCCCCCCTCCAAGAGCTCAGCTCCCCCACCATATCTGTGTGTTCCTGCACCCTGCAGAACACGAGCAGCTACACATCAGGGATAAAAGTGCACGGCACATTAACAAACAAATCAAACTTTATTTAACATTTATCCTGATACATCAATAGACAGGTTGCCACTTCCAAGCTTAAAAAGACTTCTTGCCTCAGTTTCTCCATACGGAAGAAGGAGCACTGAACAGAAGGCGGAGCAGATCAGATTGGTTTTCGCAGGTGAGGGGCAAAGCCCACCCACCCCTCTTTAAATGGCTGCTCATTTCTCTGGATTGCATTGCTGTCATCTGGACAAATAGGCAGAAGATATCAGAACAATATAAAAAGCAGGGAGGAAAAACCCGGAGAGAATAAGAAGCGGAAGATCAGAGAAATAGATGTATATATGATGCTCCCTTTTTGAACAGCTGTAAAGGGAGGGAGGGTTAGAAAGAAGGAAGGGAGGGAGGAAGTAGTAGAAAGAAGGATTAGAAGGGAAGAAGCGAGCGAGGGAGGGAAGGACAGATGAAAGGGAGAGAAAGCAGAGAGGGGAGGGAGGGAGGGAGGGAGGGAGGAAGTGTTAGAAGGGATGGAGAGAGGAAGGAAGGAAGGAAAGGAAAGGACAGAAAGAAGGAAGAAAGAAAGGGAGGGGAGGGAGGGAGGAGGAAGTGGTAGAAGGGTTAAGAGGGAGGGAGGAAGGGAGGGAGGGAGGAAAGGAAGGACAGATGGAAGGAAGGGAGAGAAAGAAGGAAGGAAGGGAGGGAGGGAGGAAGTGGTAGAAGAAAGGATTAGAAGGGATGGAGAGAGGAAGGAAGGAAAGGAAGGACAGATGGAAGGAAAGGAGAGAAAGAAGGAAGAAAGGAGGGAAGGGAGGGAAGGAGGAAGTGGTAGAATGGTTAAGAGGGAGAGAGAGAGCAAGGGAGGGAAGGAGGGAAGGACAGATGGAAGGAAGGGAGAGAAAGAAGGGAGAGAAAGAAAAGAGGGAAGGAGGTAAGAAAGGGAGGGAGGAACTGGTAGGTTAGAAGGGAGGGAGAGAGGAAGGGAGGGAAGGACATATAAAAGAAAAGGAGGGAGAGAAAGAAGAAAGAAAGGGAGGGAAGGAAGGAGGGAGGAAAGGGAGAGAAAGAGGAACTGGTAGAAGAAAGGGTTAGAAGGGATGGAGAGAGGAAGGGAGGAAGGGAGGGAAGGATAGATAGGGAGGGAGAGAAAGAAGGAAGAAAGAAAGGAAGTGGTAGGAGAAGCGTTAGGAGGGAAGGAGGAAGATTAGGTTACTTCTTCAGAAAATAGGGAATACGCCGAAGGATCACTACAAGGCCTTGAAATATCCAGAGATTGACTGAAAAGGGAGAAAAGGCCGGTTCCTCTCTACGGATTGGGGCCTCGGCTGGCATCCTGCAAGCCCATCTCCATCTGTGAGCCCCGAGCGGCTGATGCAGGGGCGGCACTTCCCAGCGGGACCGAATAAGGCAAGGTCTGGCGCCCAAAGAGTTCAAGGGTGACCGCACTGAGGAAGGCGGGGATGCTGTTCTGTTGCAGGAGGTGAAAGTCGATCAGATCACGGACCGTCTGCGAAAATTCGGTTTCCAGCAGCTGCATCTTTGCCCCAGAAGCCTGCGCGGGAAAACAAACCAAGAAAACAGAACAAAAAAAAAAAAAAACAGAGAAGAAAGGAGAAAGGAAAGGAAAACCATTATTTACCCACGGAGGCCATTTCCCCCTCCAAACCGTATTTATGTTGTAGCATGTTTGCTGTTGCTATCCGATTCCAATCAAGGTAATTTTATCTACTGCTGGGCAGGTGTTCAACACACAATTTAATTGGGCCATTATTAAAGCTTCTGCATCTCCAGAGTCTCTGAACAATAATACCCCACGCACCAGCCTCAGATGAATAATGAATTACCCGGCGATGCAAGAAGGCGGAAAACGTTTTGAAAACTAACTTGAAAGGACCCGTCAAGTGAAGAGGGGCAGGAGAAGAGAGTGCCGCAGAAGGCGATCGATCAAGAACACCGATTCCCACGGGGGTGAAGCGATAGACAAACATCTCTTTCCCCTGTCCCAGAAAGGATGGATAGTCTTAACCCATCAATGGCTGCCTCCTCCTCCTCCTCGCCATTCTTCTCCCTGGCTTTCCCTCCTTTGGGGAGACCTGATAATCCAACTGGAAGGGTCTACGACAACTCGCCGTGAGCAACTCGCCATGGCCAACTCTCCGCGGGACAAGATATCAAAGAAACAGTGGAATAGAATCATGAAAGAAAAGGATGCTAAAGAAGGGACAAAATGAAATGCGAAGGACAACCATTAAAAACAATTGTTTTAAATAATAAAATTGAATTTTCCCATAGCCAAATTGGCCATATGGCAAGTTGTCCCATTCCACAACTGGAGACTTCACTTCCGTTATATTTCTAAACGACTCTGCTCCAACCACAAGACATGAGAGAGAGCAATTCTTGTAGTCAGGGAAGTCATCTCTTCCAAAGGGGACACAGAGAGTCTTCCAACATTGAAAGCTACATGGGATCAGCCTGGGAAAATGGCAGGAGGTTTCTTCAGAAGCCCAACCTCAGCTGAAGGGGACACCTTTGTTATTGGAGTTATTTATAACACCACTCAATAGATGCTTCAAATGATACTCTTATATACTATATAGTTCTAAAGGTAAAGGTAAGGGTTTCCCCAATCCCGTTCTGTCCGACTCTAGGGCGCAGTGCTAATCTCTGTGTCAGGATTCTGGCAATGACCCCCATTTAAATCATGAGTCTTGAGCTAAACTTCCAAAACTTAAAAAGGATTTATTGAGAGTTAACATGCCGGCACTGCCTGGGTGTAGCCGACTCTGAGATACATAATTCTTTGAAAACATTTATGGAATGCAGTTTCGGTTTTGCCAGCTGCTATGCTGCTTTCCCTCCTTTTCTGTTGGCATCTCTAAAAAGATCAGAGAAATATTTTATGAGTTGACACTCTGTTTCTTGGCTGAGAAAGCCAACATTGTCCAAAGACTTCTATGGGCATGTGGCTAGGATGGCTATATGCCAAGGCTCATGACACACAGTTACTTTCCTACCAAAGTGGTACCTATTTATCTACTTGCATTTGCATGCTTTCAAACCACTAGGTGGGCAGGAGCTGGAGCCAGGAACGGGAGCTCACCCATTGTTTGGAGCTCGGGTTTCAAACCCATCTCTCAACTTTCCAGCTGACAAGTTCAGCATCTTTAACCATGGAGCCATCCACACCCCTGTTATACAACTACACAATTATGTAGGACATAATTGAAGAGCATCCGGAGGCTCCAGTTGGTGCAGAATGCAGCCGCGAGGGTGGTAATGGGGGCACCTAGGGGCTCCCATGTTATGCCACTTCTACGCGCGCTGCATTGGCTCCCGGTGGCCCTCCGGGTGCGCTTCAAGGTCTTGGTCACTATCTTTAAAGTGCTCCATGGCTCGGGACCAGGTTACTTGCAGAGACCGCCTCCTGCCACCATCGGCTTCCCACCGACCGGTACGCTCCCATAGAGTGGGCCTCCTCGGGGTGCCGCCGGCTGGACGGCTGGCGACCCCGAGGGCGCGGGCCTTCTCATTGGGAGCACCCCCTCTCTGGAATGAATTACCCCCGGAGGTAAGGGCCGCCCCCGATCTCATGGCCTTCCGTCGGTTGCTCAAAACGCATTTATTTCGGCAGGCCGGACTGGCCTAGGGGTTTTTAAATTTTAATCGGGTTTTAATCTTTTTAATACTTGTTTATATTTTATTAGAGCCATATTGTATTTCAGTTTTTAAATTTTAATATTTTATGTTGTCTCATACTTTGTACCTTGTATATGTGTTTTTATTGGCTGTTCACCGCCCCGAGTCCCTTCGGGGAGAGGGGGCGGTATATAAATCAAATAAATAATAATAATAATAATAATTTATAGTTATGTGATTATCTCTCTCTCTCTCTCTCTCTCTCTCTCTCTCTCTCTATATATATATATATATATATATATATATATATATAGTAATTATGTAGTTTTATAACTATAATTATATTGTTGTGTAATTCAGCTAGATAATTCAATACAGCTTCAAGTTACACTTCAATTATAACTCCATAACTCAATCACCTTGAGTTATTTGCAAGCAACAATAAAGGCAGAATAGAAATCAAAATGAATAGATAATAAATAAATAAAACTTCTGCGGAGGTATGACCGAATGGATATTTGCCACAACTGGATTTTGATTGTGAATTAATTGGAATGGAAGAAAAAGCATCGAATACAGGTTTAATTTGGAGATATTTAAATTAAAACTTTTGGAGGGTTTGTGGAAGATGGTATGTTCTTGGCTTATAGACATCCTCCACCATCTTCCTAGCTTGGGTCTTCTCAACCCATTGGCTAAAATTTCCGAATTACCCAGAGTCAATGATTGAGATGGGTGACTATAGAAATTGAATGAACCAAGTTAGAAATGAGAAATTTCCTAACTGGTGAGAACAATTAATCAATGGAATGGTTTCCCTTCAAAGGTTGTAGAGGTTTTCACAGGAGGTTTTCAAGAAGAGACTGGAGAACCAGTCTGGAATGATATAGGATCTGCTTGAGCAGCGGGGTTGGGCTAGAAGACCGCCAAGGTCCCTTCCATTTCTATTGAATGAATGAATGCATAAAAATGCCCAGAATCAAACTTAAAGCTTTTAGATGCAAGAGATTCTTTGCCGCTGATTTGCCTTCTTTTCCTCCAATGCCAAACCTATTTCTAATCCTGCCAGCACTTCTGGAGAGTGTCTTTTCTAACACACCCACAATAAATGCAAAATTGGCTGCCTACGACAAGGTGGACTTCCAAATTTCGACTCTTGGCATCCTTCGGAGGAGCCTTTAGCACAACTGCCTTCCTGCTTAAGACAAGATTCACTCTCCTTGGGGAGAAAAGTGCCTCATCCATCTTCCTTTTAACACTAAAAACTGTTAAATTATTCAGGGCTTTAAATATAAAAGCCGGCTGGGGAATTCTGGGAGTTGAAGTCCACATATCTTAAAGCGGCTGAGGTTGAGGCACACGCTGCCCGAGACGAAGGATGTAAACGCAAGGATGAATATTTGAACACGGCAGAGATGCACTTGCAACTCAGCTCCGATCCTGACCCTGTTAAAGTAGCCATCTTCAGCCTGTTGGGGTCTTGCTTCTTGCACTGGCCGACGTTTCATGACCAGGCGAGGCAAGATCACCAGGGCAAGGGGGTGTGCTGGTGATTTATACAGTCGTTTGCTCTGCCAGGTGTGGCTTCTTCCTTGGAAGCTCATTTGTTTTTCTTGGTGCTCATCTGGTTGCAACATCTTCTACCTTGACTCTATGGCCAAAGCAAGATAGAGTGGAATGAAACTGATGGGGGCAACGGCGCATTGTCGTTCTGAGCTTGGCTTCTGGTCCCTCTGGGCCAGCTTCTCATTAAAAAGGAGGCCAGGGGGCCAGTGGAAGGAGAAGACCTCCGTGGCCATCATCTCACTTGCAAGGTCCTATTCTGGTATTGTAACCTTGCCATGAAGGTAATGTTGAGACTCATGGTTGATACGCCTTCTCTTCATTACCTGGAAGACTTGACATCGATCTTGCAAAGACCTTCTCCCCCACTCCTCCATTTCAACCTTCCAGGAAACCGGGGAGGGTTCCTTCTGAGATGTTTCCTCTACGCCCCTTTTCTTCTGCAGGCCTGGAAACCATTTGTCTTAACCATTGTCCAGCCTGCAGCTCTTCCTCCTGCCTATCAGAGTTGGAAAGAGCCACGGAGGTCCTCTAGTCCAACCCCTGCCCTGGCAGGAAACCCTAGACCATTCCAGACAAAGGTCTGTCCAATGTCTTCTCAAAAACCTCCAGTGATGGAGCACCCACAAATTCTGGAGGCAAGTTGTTCCACTGGTTAATAGTTCTCCCTGTCAGGAAATTTCTCCTTAGTTCCAGGTTGCTTCTTTCCTTGGTTACTTTCCCTCTATTGCTTCTTCTCCAGCCTTCAGGTGCTTTGGAGAATAGCTTGACTCAGTGGTGGTATTCAATTTTTTTACTACTGGTTCTGTGGGTGTGGCTTGGTGGGCATGGATTGGTGGGCGTGGCAAGGAAAGATTACTGCAAAATCCCCCTTCCCTCCCCACCCACCTAACCTGCTTTCCAGCTCCGTTCTCCTGTGCAGGGCAACCAAAGAAGACCCAGCCGATCAGCTGGCACTCAATTGGAGGCGGAGAAAAGATGGGGTTGGAGGGGCCAGTCAGAGGTGGGATTTGCCGGTTCTCCGAAGTACTCAACATTTCCACTACTGGTTCTCCAGAACTGGTCAGAACCGGCTGAATCCCACCTCTGTTCTGATCCCAGTATCCAGAGCTGAGCCTGCTTGTGTTTCGAGATCAGTCATAACCGATTAGATGCTGACACTTATTGATTTAACAAATGCTTGTGCCCAATAACAAATAACTTACAGGAATAAATTACAGGACTGGGTTCTGTCTAGTCTAATGAAAAGAAGGACTAGGGGGAGACACGATAGCAGTCTTCCCATATTTGAGGGGCTCCTACAAAGGTGAGGGGAGTCAATCTATTTCCCAAAGCACCTGAAGGCAGGACAAGAAACAATGATTGGAAACTAACCAAGGAGAAAAGGACAGCCCCTTGTTCCTTCTGTCCCTCTAGGCCAGTGGGAAATTGCAACCGTAACATCACCATTCTTAAAATCCAAGGCATCATCTTTCTAATCTTCCAAAATATATTCCAGAAGCTTACATGGATTGAGTCCATGTCTGGTTAGCACCTGACTGAAGTTCAAGATCCAACATGGAGAAACCAGCACCCTTTCTGCAGATTTTAGGCCAAGTCAATGTACCGTGATGAGTTTTCTATGAATCTAGCAATCCGTATGTTCTGTCCAATCTCTTCTTAAAAGCCTCCAGTGTACCCACAACTTCTGGAGGCAACTCGTTCCACTGGATCATTGTTCTCCTGGTCAAGAAATTTCTTCTAATTTCTAAATTGATTCTCTCCTTGATTAGTTTCCATCTGTTGCTTCTTGTTCCACCTTCAGGTGCTTTAGAGAATAGGTTGACCCTCCTCCCAAGATCCTATACACAGAGCCTATGTCAACTGAGGGAAACCATGTGGCACAACTGTAGTATAAAGACATTGTTTTTAAAGAAGTTTTTTCTTGGTTTTGAGGCTCTTTCACTTCTGCCTTGAATACCCCAAAGCTGTTTTGATGGCTCACAAGAGTTTTCATGCCCTTGCCACAAAAGATGCCTCACATCATTTGGGAGGACCTTCTCCAACATCTCCAGAAAGTCATGCCCAGAAGTTGCTGGAGCATCTCAAAGGGACATGAAGAGACCTCAAAAAGGCAAGCTCTTTTTCTTCCACCCAGTGAGCCAAAATAGCATTGCCAGTTCAAATCAAAGCACTTAAAAGACCTTCACTTCGCACAGACCCAGGAGCAAATTCACAGGGTTAAATCATGTCTTGCTAATTTTTTTCACACATCTGCTCTCTTCTTGGAACATTTCCTTCCATCCCATTCTCGTATGGCAACACTTGTGCTCGCTGCTGTCGAGCTCTATTTCCGAGTTTGGTTTCTGGTTTCCTAAATCCCAATTCAACCTGACTCAGATCCTCTTGCAGACGGGGAAACCGATGTTAAAAGCAATATTTTTCTTTCTCTTCGTTTTACATCCTTCCCCCTCTAGCTTTGACCTTTTCACTGGAAAATCCGTTGGGTTTTTTTCTTTCTCCTCCTTCCTCTCTTGCTTAACATTCTGGGATTTTTCTAAATGTCAGCAGGCTCACTGTCCATGCACAACGGTCGGTCTCTGGAAACACAAGGCTGCTTCTTCAGACAAACCCCTGCTGGAATTTTGATGTTAAAAATGAAAGGCTGGGGAAAAGAAGGGAGGAAAGGTGGTGGGGTTTTTTCTGGAAAAAGGGAGGTGAACAATTTCCCCTCTGATTCTAAGAAGGACACAACAACAGCCCCTTTCTCCTCTAAATTTGGGGGGGGGGGAGTTAGAAGGCAAAAAAAGAGGAAGAAGATTCTAAATAATGAGAGAAATCCAGATGTGGTCAAAATAATCCCAGCTTCAGAAAGGACGTTTGTGCTTAGATCCCAATGGCTCCAAATTCTATTTTTCGTGTAGATGTTTCTTATTTCTTCTGGTTATGAGTTGGTGGATAGTTACTCCAAACATCAGACTGACCACTGTTCCCTGCTGGGCGTTTCAATTATTTGGGACACTGTTGGTTGATTTATTGATTTATGACACTGTTTTGACACTGAGCTGCTTCTCAGGACTCAAGGCCACTGACATGAAACAGGGCCTGAAGAAACGAGAAGGGATCCACAGCCGGTCAACCAGGGTATATTCCAGAGGGTGATCAATAGCAGCAACACATCTCATCTTGCACTGAAATCTGAAGACATAGCAGAAACCTATAACTAGCTAAGCTGTTTTTTGTTAATGTCCCAGGTATGTAAGAATTCCTGAAACAGTCACAATGTTCACGATTTCCAGAAGCATCTTCTGATCACCTACCCAAGTGGTGAAGAACCAAAATAGTAGAAGAAGAAGACATCACAAAAAGGAGCTGTAGACTCCTGAAATTTCAAACAGGTGAGTTCTAAAGAGTTGTATGTTTATTCTAAATTTTTTATTCTGAAGTGGAGGGGGGGGGAGAGAAACACTGTGATCAAAGTTCCTCCCCCCACCCCCCCAAATCTCAACTCTTTAATCAGCTTCTTCCAAATATCAGGTCCCCAGGAAGAAGTCAATCATTTCTAATGAAAGGCAAGTTGTGGTAAGAGAAATTAAAAATGGGAAAAGAGGAATATGGATTATGGGACATGGGGATGGTGGCAGTTTTGGGGAAATGGCTCAGCACGTTGGGTGAATTTTAAATCTTAGCAACTGACAGATCTTGATGTCTCAAGTGACACCATCATGCTACAAACATCTCCTGCCCCAGGACGGTTCAACAATTCAAGGATGCTTTGCTTTCTATCCATCAAAGAAAGACATGTTTCCTACATTAAACCTCCCGCTCCTTGTACGACTAACTTCTTGTTTATAATATTTCTTTTGTACGATGAGTGTGGCTGGCTGGTGTTGTTTTTACACACACACACATACACACACAAAAATTATAATAATTGCTTCTTGCCGAAACCTCTGACCTTGTGTTGCCAGCTTGATGTATAAAGTGAGCTTATGATGCAAAAAGGACGTACAATTAGAAATTACTTCCAGCGAAGGAAAAAGCTATTTTTCTCCCCAGAGTTGGGTTGGAAACTGGAAAATAAACTGAGTAAAAAAAGGGGAAGTTGGAATCGGCAAAGACCAACGTGAAGTTCTAAGCAAGCTTTCTGGCCAACCTAGGTTCTTCTCATGTTATCATTTGAAAACCAGCATTCCCTTTTGGTCCTGAAGACTCTTAAGGATGGGGAGGGGAGACCTGCATGAAAACCAGAAGAAGATGAAGACCCTGGAGGAAAGCCACACTCAATTTCTATATGACAGTGCCATGAAAGCAACTTTTTCAGGTCAAGAATGAGATGGAAGTAGCACTGAGGTTACACAATTCTTCTGACGGCCATCGAACTACAATTCTCTAACCAAGTTGCTTTAGAGATATCGGAATAGTGGTGCAGCTTCATCCGAAGGCTCCCCATCCCTGTTCTGAGAAAAGAACTCCAGGGGTATCCCTCTCTTCATGGAATAAGATGCTTTTATGTCTCTAAGTTGATGGTCAAAGGATCAGCATGTGACACAGATGCTGAAATACCTCCCATCCAGAAGATCAGCTGAGTAGGAAGCCACCAATAACCCACCTTATAGTTCTCCCCACCAACATTAGCTTTCTTCTCACTCTTTTCCTTGGCTTGCATAAACACACACACACACACACACAGACACAAATATATAATGATGAAAACTCAGTTGAAGCTCTCCGCTCAAAGTATTTGCTTCAATGATTCACAAGGCAGGTGGGTTGGTGAAGACCTCAAGTTCTACCAGCTGCCTGCTTTAAATCAGCTCCCTTGTTTTCCGTGACAGACTCATCTCTTTGAAAGAGACCGTGGGGGTGAAGCTAAACCAGGGTTATGGGTGTCAGGAGGGGAACACAAGAGAGGCTGGCATCTTAGGAAGGGGAACAACGGCTTCACAATGGCAGAGAAGATCAGTGGGGAATGATTAATCCATTGAGTTGCGTTTCCCCCCACGTTCTTCTAAGAGGAAACGAGGATGGCAGAAAAACAATCTCCATGAAGGGAAGGGAAAAAAGAAATGGAGTTCAACGGAAGCAGATGTTTCCACCATCTAGATCGGTGTTAACCCTACTGACTGGTAGCATCTCCATTCAGACAGATGAGCACTGAGTCATGTGGATCAGGCTGGCTGCTCATAAGAGAGCTTCACACAAGGAAGGGAAGCAATTATGAGTGGTTTCTTTTCTTCTCCAAAGCCTCACCATTTCAAAGGAGGCCTACTCAGGCTGGAGTAGCAAATCTCATCTGTACTTCACACTAGGTTCCGTCATCTTCGCTCTTCTAAGTTCTGATTTCATCGCAGCTTTGTGCCCTTAGGCAGAACTTCGATATACATTAGGAAACAAGAATAGCAATATGTGTTTTGACACTTTCAGGCAAAGTCGCCGACATTGAGCAGAGGATGTGGGTCTAGCAAAGAAGGAGAAGGAAGAAGTCCCTGCTTGAACAAGGTAACAGAGCTGGGAGGTACCTTGGAGGTCTTCTAGTCCAACCCCCAGCTCAGGTAGCAGACTCTCTACCATTTCAGACAAATGATTCTCCAATCTCTTCTTTAAAATTTCGGGTATTGGAGCACCGACAACTTCTGGAAGTAAGTCGTTCCACTGGTTGATTGTTCTCACTGCCAGGAAATTCCTCCTTAGTTCTAGGTTGCTTCTCTCTTTGGTTACTTTCCATCCGTTGGTTCTGGTCTTGCCCTTGAGTATTTTAGAGAATAGGTTGACCCCCTCTTTGGGGCAGCCCCTCAAATATTGGAACACTGATTATCATATCACCCCTAATCCTCCTTTTCATTATACCGAATAAACCCAATTCCTGCAACTGTTCTTATGTTTTAGCCCCCTTTTTCAAATAAAGGGTCAAGGGAAACCCAAGGATGCTAAGGAAGTCCACCCTAATTGCTCCTTTGAGAGTTCCAAGTAATTAAACTAAAGACCGTTGGGTTGACATGTTCTAAATTTGGTTTCCCAGCAGTTTTTCTTCTGCAATAATATCTTTCTTCACCACCAGTGTTCTGGGCCTTCGGAAAACCAGGCAGACCTGACCAACTCAAAACTGTCCAGATAACTGCTGAACTTTAATTTCCCATCACCCCATAGCCGAAGGAAAGGGATGCTGAGACATTTTAACAACTCCTGGAAGACCACAAAGAAATAAGTGCTCTCCAGATTACGGTGGCAGCTCTGAGAAGAACCAGTTGATTTCTGGAGTATTATCTGATGATAGCCCCAAGCCTTTGAGGCACACCAGGAATTCTGTGTCTGGTTGCACCAGCCAGTTCACCATCCTGAGAACATTGTTTTAAGTGGGGAGGCAAATTTTTTCTCCAACTTCCTTTTTAGTGCTTGTCAACAGTAGATCATGGGAACTGTCAAGTATACTGGAGATGAAGCATGTCAAAGCTGGACAGAGGGCTGGAGGATATCCACAGGAGGCTCAGGCAAAGGTCAAATCCAGGGTCAGGTTGCATGCTATTAGCAACTGCTACATCCCAACTTTCTTTTGGGCTCAGAAACTTGCAATATCTACTAAAACACAATGCGCATTGCAACATCACCACTGTCATTTCCACCACACATTTCTTGCACCACAAAGAAGGAGCAGCAGACCACATCCATCCACCCATCCACCCACCCATCCACCCATCTATCTATCTATCCATTCTATCTATCTTCCCCAAAGAAGACGAGGCTGCCACAAAGAAGAGGGAATCAAGCTATTCTCCAAAGCATCTCAAGGCAGGACAAGAAGCAATGGATGGAAACTCATCAAGGAGAGAAGCAACTTAGAAGGAAGGAGGAATTTCCTGACAGTGAGAACAATTAACCAGTGGAGCAACTCGCCTCCAGAATTTGTGGGTGCTCCATCACTGGAGGTTTTTGAGAAGACATTGGACAGACCTTTGTCTGGAATGGTCTAGAGTTTCCTGCCAGGGCAGGGGTTGGACTAGAAGACCTCCAAGGTTCCTTGCAATTCTGTTATTCTATTCTGTTCTGTTCTGTTCTAGTCTAGTCTATTCTATTCTTAATAGATTCTACTCTTAATAAATTCTCTTCTCTTCTGCTCTCTTCTCTTCTCTACCCTACTCTACTTAGTCTATTCCATATTCTATTCTATTCTATTTCTATTCTATTCCTATGCATCCATCAATCTATCTTGACCCATGTTGACCTCAGAAGCAATCAGACAGATAGCACAACAGTTCCTTTTTGTTGAATAAACTTAAAAGGTCTCCTCTGAAACAAGAAGGGCCGTATTTTTCTGATTTTAACAGCTATCACTGGCTTCGGTCTCTCCTCCAGGATTGCAGGTTGACTTGGGAAACGATTCAACAGATCAGCAAGCCATGCCTGGCAGAAAACAGAAGAGGAACCGCTGAGAGGATCAATTAATTTGACAGCCTTCAATGATATTTTTCTCTCCAAGTGAGGAGAAATTCATTACTGTGCTAATACTTAGAAGCTGGGAGTCATATGGAGCTGAACTGAAATTCTCTTCTCGCTCCAGTGACCTGCTGCTTTCTCCAGACTGCGCTGTGAAAAAAACCAAAGTTAATTTCAGTATTTAGAGTGGAGGGTGTCCAACCTTGGCAACTTTAAGACCTGTGGACTCCAACTCCCAGAATTCCCCAGCCACAGGTCTTAAAAGTTGCCAAGATTGGAGACCCTCCTGATTTAGAGCAAAGCTGACGTGAGCAGCCTGATGAGTGAATGACAGCCAGGAATAAATTGCATTCAAATGACATTCCTGTTGCTTTTGATCTGATTGTCCTCTACTCACCATCTTTCATGAAAGAGATCTCAACGGTTCCATCAACCAACCCATGGAACAGAAGTTGCCTTCAGAAGTTGTGGGAGCTTCATCACTGGAGGCTTTCAAGACGAGACTGGACTGCCATTGGTCAGAAATGGTGTGGGGTCTCATGCTTGGGCGGGGGTGTTAAGGTCTTGGGATTTAAGAGCCAACCAGCAGTGAAGCTGACCAGATGTGGCTGATGCAATAGGAATGAATCAGTATAGCATGGGTATTTCCCTTTAAGACTGGGGATGGGTTCTATCCCTTTAAGAGGTGTTTATATAAAGGCAGCCATTAGAGGACGTATTCTCTCTCCTTGTGTCTGGTATCCATTGCAGAGTTCTTCGTGTAGAGTTAAGAAGAAGAAATATTGCTTGTAAGGTATTTGCCTACCACGTATATTTCTGTATATAACTGTTGTAGATAAACCACTGTTAAACGTCTAAGTCTCTGTATGCTGTGTTTTGTTATTGGGTTGTCTCATACTGGTAGTCACGCTGCAAATGCTCTGACAGGGAGAGTTGGATTAGATGACCTACAAGGTCCCTTCCAACTCTGTTAATCTCTCCGTTTTCAATTTGGCTGGGGAGTTGCATCTTGGATACTTCCCAAAGATCCAGAAGTGAAATGTCTCCTCAAATCTAGGCGTGAAAGGAGCAACCCAAGCTTCCCGTCTGCTGAAAGTTGGGAGCGTGACCTGAAGGTTCATTTCTGCAATTATGAACATAGAAGATGCCCAGATTATCATCTCAACCATTGTATTATTGCCAACCGGGCCATATGCATCCCAGATTGTGAAGCATCTGTCACATCGCATGTCTCCACTGAGCTCCATCCTTGCTACCAATTTATTGGGAGAAATCCCGTCATCTCTAGCAATCCCTCATATTGATTACTCTACCTCCCCTATGGCATAAGGGATCATATCCAACTTTCATGGGGAAGAAGGCAGGCTTGGTGGTTGCTTCCAGAGTCCAATGTTATATTTTTTCTTGTTTTGATCCTTCTGGCAACAACATAATAGTTCATTAGCCACAACCCGAAGGGCACTAAATCACTCAGCAGCCCTCAAGCATCTTTAACATCTGGCCTTTCTCGCTGCATCAGTTCTTCCAGCAATCATCTCTGGTGCCAAAGTAGACAACCTGTTAGCTCTTGAAAAGGGGCTACAAAAAGGGACGAGGTAACTGGAGGAACATCAGCGTGATCTTTGGTCTCGGAGTGCCAGAGAAACAGGAAGAAGAATGACAAGTTTTCTACAAGTGCCTTGCATTTATCCTGGTCTTGGACTGTTGCGTGTCTTTGGATGGGGCTTTGCTTGCAACGAGTTCAATCATATATCCAGTCATCCTTGACTTATGTCCACAATGGGAGCAGAATTTCTATGGCTAGGCAAGATGGTTTTTAAGTGAGTTGTTCTGATTTTAAGGAGCATTTTTTTGGCCATAGTTGTTAATGGAATCAGAAGAACAGAGCTGGAAGGGACCTTGGAGGTCTTCTAGTCCAACCCCCCGGTCAAGCAGGAGACCCTAGACCATTTCGGACAAATGGTTGATAAGTCTCTTCTTGAAAACCTCCGGTGATGGGTGTAATAAAGCAGCCACCCATCCATCCATCCATCTATCCATCCATCCATCCATCCATCCATCCATCCATCCATCCATCCATCCACCCACCCATCCACCCATCCATCCATCCCAACTTCTGGAGTCAAGTTGTTCCACTGGTTAATTGTTCTCACTGTTAGGAAGTTTCTTCTAAGTTCCAGATTGCTTCTCCCCTTGATTAGTTTCCACACGTTACTTCTTGTCCTGCCTTGAGGTGCTTTGGAGCATAGCTTCATCCCCCTCTTCTTTCTGGAAGCTCCTCAAATACTGGAAGATTGGCCTGGTCATCATGTCTCCTCTGGTCCTTCTTTGGACTGCCATTTGTCAGAAATAGTGTAGGATCCCCTGCTTGGACTAGATGACCTACAAGGTGCCTTCCAATTCTGTTAATCCGTTATCTGTTATTTTCCATAGACCAGACATGCCCAATTCCTGCCATTGTTCTTCATAGCTAAATACTATCTATGGAGCTTCTCAGTCATCCCGGCCATGGTTGCCCCAAAGGTGCTTTTTCAAGAGGCAACTGGACTTTCTGGTTTTCCTTTGAAGAAGTTTCGCTTCTCATTCGAGAAGCTTCTTCAGCTCTGACTGAATGTCAGAATATCCAGTTGCCTTTTCGGGATGTTTTTCGACAGTTTTAGCCTTCAGCCCCCTTCACTGCCATTCCCCCTCACTGCAACAGCTTTCCCTGCAATTGTTTGTTTTTTTAAAAACATAAATTTTCACCTTTAAAAAACAAATTCTATATACATTTTTGCAATTGTTTGTAGCATCAATTATTCCATTTTCCTGTACATACATACATACATACTTTACAATTACACTTTTATCTGTTTAGTTTTACATTATTCTTTCTTTCTATTGTCTAACCAGACATACCATTTCCCCCAGATTGTTGACGGTCGTTAAGCGAATCTGGCTACCCTCCACCCTGACTCTGCTTGTCAGAAGGTCTCAAATGGCAATCACAAAACCCCAGGCGGTTGCAACTGTCACACATAACTTTTAAGAGGCAGCTAAATCACATCCAAACTACAACCTGGCAATCATCTCCTCTTCAACTCCCCACTCCTCCTCCTCCTCAACCCCCACCTTTCTGAAGCTCATTAGATGCCAGCTGCCTCTGAAGAGGGTTTTATCGGGGTTTAGCCGGGCGAGCAGCCTCAAGTGCTGACATCCATCCCAGCCCTCTCCTCGCTATCCTTGAGTCGCTTTCGGATAACGCAGCAAGGAAAAAAAAGAGAGCTGGAAACCAAAGGCATCAACAAACAAGGCAATGCAATAAAAACGAAACGCCACTGACCCACAACAACAACAATGGCTGCTGCATCGTAACGCCCGGATCAGACTTTGAACAGGGAAAAAGGATTTGCTTCTCACGCAATGAGTTGAAAAAATAAATAAAAATAAAACAGGCAATCCTTGACTCACAACCACAACTGGGATCAGACATTCCATCGCCAAGTAAGATGCTTATTAAGCGAGTCATGCTCCTTTTTTTCCCTTTTGCAACAGTTGTTCAGGGAATCAGTGCGGCAGTTGAGCGAACCATCTGGCTGTTAAGCGGATTTGTCATGCCACTGTTGGAGACTGACTCTGAGGGAGAGGAGGAACAGCCGACAGGGAGTAGAAGCGTGGCTCCAGAGGTGGTGGAAGGGCAGAGGCCAGCTGAGCAGTCAGAGGAGGACCCAGGCCCATCCCCTCTCCATCCTAGGCCATGCAGGAAGGAGACGATGTGGGAGAGATGTGGTCTACTCAGGAGGGGAGGGCCTTGATCCTCTTCATGGGCTGCAGCTGTGACAACTGAATAAAAGGATGGACATGCGTAGGGGCGAGTGCTGGAAACAAAGTGTGGAAATATCTCTAGTTTATAGTTCCTCTCTGAGTTTGGCATCCTTCCCAGTGTGTGTTATCAGTGTGTGTTATTCCAGTCCTTATCTTGCCTGGTTTGTGTTGCTTTTTTCCTCCTTCTTGTAACTGTTTGTGTGGGAGTTTTTTGTCTTCCATCAAGAATACTCGGAGCTTGGAAGCAAAATGAAGGAATAAAAGGGGCTTCACCTGTTTTCTGTGACTGTGTTTGTTTTGTATTCCACTCTGGGTCATCACAGGAACTGGCTTCCCTCATTGATTCTGCTTGTTGGAATCTGTCTGGGAAGGTCACCAAGCAGGGATCATGGGACCCAGGATGCTGCAACCTGTCAACTTGTAAAACATTCATATACTTGTTTCCAAGTTGCCATGGGAAAGAGAAGGGGAAAAGGGACTGAAATGAACTCAGAAGCACATTCCAACCTTATCTTTAAAAAGATTGTACTGGAGTTTTTGCCCGGGAAAAACTTTAATTGGAGAACATGATGGATGACATCCAGCCCATATACATGCTTAATTGGAGAAACTGATTTATGGCACACCCAGGGGGAAGGGTGGGAAGCAGGGTTATAGGTGATTGTAAATTACGTATCTCAGTGTCGGCTTCATACAGGTCATGCCAGTATGTCACTCCTAATAAATTCTTTGAAGTTTTTTGAAGTTTGGCTCGAGGCTCATGATTTAATTAGGGCGATTGCTGGAGTTCAGATGGGAAACATGAAAAGGTTATAATAATGTGACTTTTCCTTCATTCTCCATTTCTTCTGCAATGAAAAACCCAATTCTCCCTTCCAATCTCCTGGGGAAGACGTCAGAAGAAAGGGCCATGTTTGAGATATCAATTAGGGTACCCGCAGTCACCTCACTAGTCTGGCAGAGACCAACATCGTGTGGTGGGTTCCCACAGAGAGCCTTCCCATTTAACAGTTTCAAAGAATTCTTTTCTTTTTGATATTCTCCAAAGCACCTGAAGGCAGGAACAGATGAAAACCAATCCAAGAGAGAAGCAACCTAGAACTAAGGAGAAACTTCCCGATAAACAGAACAATTAATCAGTGGAACCATCTACCTCCAGAAGTTGTGGCTACTCCAAACATTGGAGGTTTTCAGCAAGAGATTTGTCTGAAATGGTATAGGGTTTTTCCTGCTTGTGCAGAAGTTTGGAATAGAAGACCTCCAAGGTCCCTTCCAATTCTTGCTATTCTGTTAAAAAGACCCCAAGCCGTGTAAGAAACAAGCACACGACCACATGGTGTCAAGGTAATCTTAGCAGGAATTAAAATGAGATTACAGCAATTAACAGGCCATGTTTTATCAGCAGCTGCAGAAAACAACCAGCTAGATTGTCAAATGCCCAAACCTGCCCAGGAAAAAAAAAATGCTCCGGAGCGTCCTTGTTTTTCCGCCACCAAAACTCCTAACACAAACAGGTTGTCACCTCCCCAATTCCCTTGATTTTCTGCCTCTTTAAAATCTACATGGTTCCCCACACGCACTTTGGATGAAGCGATGGTCTCGTGGCGCACACGACACACCAGGTTTCCAGCAATAACGCTGACAGCCCCGTGTGGCAGGGTGCGCATTTACTCAGCTTGTAAGTTTTCTCTTTGAACCCCCTGCGTGAAGCTGTCTCTGCTCCCTTAAATTGACTCGGTTGCCACACGTCGCTTCTAATATTTTATCCGGCTCACTTCTCTTTTTCAGGAAGTCCTGGCCTTTAAAAAAAAAAAATCATAATCTCTCCCTCTGCAGCAATTGCGTTTGATTCTTGCGGATTGCCCATGAAAAATATTGTCTCTGCTCTGGGCTAGATGAGAGAGATTATATCCGAGGAACAGTTTAAAGAATAAGGGATCCATTTTTTCCCCTCTGGTGTCATGTTTTCCTGATCTGAATCTGGCAGCCTGTCATTCTTTCGAAAGGGATATTTCGGATCTACTAAGTCACAAATGAGATCGCAAAGGTGCTTTTTTTTTTCTCCCCCAAGAGGCAACTGGACTTTCTGGTTTTTCTTTGAAGATGTTTCCCTTCTCATCGAAGGAGCTTCTTCGGCTCTGAATCAGTGGTGTGTTTCAAATATTTTTACCATCAGTTTGGTGGGCGTGGCTTTGCACACACGTGCCAAATGCGCACTTTTCACAGATACAGAGGCAGTTTTGACTCACCTCCTGCAATCCTGCACTCTCCCTGATGCTTCAGCAGCTGCCGCGTGGCAATCTGTTGTGCCTGCGCAAAGCAGCTGCACTTCAACAGCAGGACATGAAGGTTAGTGTGGGAGCTCGGGCGGGCTCAACAGCAGAGCGTAGGAGAGAACCGGTTTGGTCTTCGCTGCTCATCGACGCTACCGGCTCGGCAGAACCGGGCCAAACCGGTAGAATACCACCACTACTCCGAATGGTGTGGGAGTAGGAATGGATTTCCAGAGAAAAAAAATATTGCAGACTACAGGAACCATTTGTACTAACTCAGGGTGACCCTGAGGACACAGATAAACCTCCAAGCGGCCTCAACGACTCTCTAAAAAGGATGCAAATGACCAGCTGTCTGCAAGGAGTATAAATCCTTCCATTTCCCACCATTCTGTCAGAGCTGAAGAAGCTTCTTGGATGAGAAGTGAAATGTCTTCAAAGAAAAATAAAGTCTAGTGGCCTCTTGAAAAAGCCCCTTTGGGACAACTGTGACCTGGAGGATGAGAATCTCCATAGACATTCACAAATGAGATCCAGCTCATTTAATTATTATTTTTTAACCTTCACCTAAGGATGGTTTCCACCTATCTGCAGTAACACTTGACATAATTGAGATAGTGTCCAGCTTACAAATTTTGTAGTGCAGTTGTCTCTCTCTCTCTCCTTCTGCAGTACATTGTTGGTTATGAAATGAAAGAGAAAGTTGAGGATAGTTTATGTCTTTTAAGGACTAAAAGCAAGAGAACGGGTGGTTTTTCAATCACCTCTTTACAAAATTTGTTTTTAGACGAGACTCTTGCTGTATCTTATGACCAAAAAAAGAGAAAAGTCCAATTCAGATGATCAGGACGTTGATAATGCAATTCTTCCAAAGTCCAGCTCTCTCTCTCTCGTATCTTCTACAAGGGGAATTTGGCTGAAGTTTCTGAATTAGAAATTCTGAATTTCTAATTCATCTATAGATAAATCTATAGAGTTATAATCTATAGAGATCTATAGATAAATCTATAGAGTTATAATAAAAAATCCATAAAATCTTAGATCCAAGAGCTAAGATGGATTCTGAGATTCTGAAAGGGAGAACTAACTATAGACGGGCTCACTTTTAAACTTTAAGTGAGTTTTAAATCACTTAAAAACTGCAGTGATTTCCTTAACAACTGTGACAAAAAAAAAAGTCATAACAACAGGTGTACCTCACGTAATAACTTTTTTGCTTAGCAACGAATATTCTAGTTCCATTTGTGATCGTAAATCAAGGAGTACAGTAAGAGAAGGAATGGCAGAATCTGGGGGCGGAATTAAAAGAGGCATTAGCCTAGGATCCCTACATAGTCACAAGCTAACCAAGTCCAACCTCCCTTGAGTGCCGCTGACTGTTATGTAATGCCAAGCTGTGAGTTGAGAAGATTCCTGTGCACAGACAGGAGTAGCAATAAATCAGTTTAATTGGATCTTCAGTGAGGACCTGATCTTCTAACACCTAACAACTACACCTCCACAATCTATGAGCTTCTTGTCTCAAAGGAAGGTGAAAATGAGCTGCCCTTTTTGAGTATTTTAGTCCGAAGTGGTTCCGGGAACTGCAAAAAAAACAGTGAAATGAAATGAAGGGCAAATTCATCGAAGTTGAGGGTTGAATGACCCTGGCTTTCTTTCTTTCTTTCTTTCTTTCTTTCTTTCTTTCTTTCTTTCTTTCTTTCTTTCTTTCTTTCTTTCTTTCTTTCTTTCTTTCTTTCTTTCTTTCTTTCTTTCTTTCTTTCTTTCTTTCTTTCTTTCTTTCTTTCTTTCCTTCCTTCCTTCCTTCCTTCCTTCCTTTCTTTCTTTCTGTCCCCCCTCTCAGAATAGCAGGAGAGGGAGTAGAACTGGCCATGCTTCTGCTCACAGTACTGCATGTCTTTGCATTTCAAAGTTTGATTACTCGAGCTTAATGCTTCATTAATGCTAGCTCTTGCCTGGAATTGAATCTACTACGCACTCCCATCCAGCATCCCAGCCTTGGCACCAAAGCTCGGATCCGAGGTGACCTTTAATTGGAAAGAACCGGGCAGGCCCGGAGCATCTCCCATCATGGCGAGAGTCTTCCCAAGTGCGATTTCCCTCCCTTCCTTTCGCTGGCAACCCCCAGCACAAAAGTGGGTGTATTCTGAGCAAAAGCCAACAGAGCTGCGTTGTCCTGCACCAAGCGAGTGAGGAAAACGTCCAGGGGTGGGCTTCAAAAATTTTAGCAACGGGTTCTCGGCCTGGTGGCTAGGTGGGCGTGGCCATGGTGGGCATGGCCTAGTCAGCCTCCTGCACCGTGGTGGGGGAGGGGCGATTTTGCCCTTCCCAGGCTTCGGAGGTTTTCCTTGAACCTCTGGGAGGGCAAAAACGGCCTCCCGGGCTCCCATTTCCAGCCTTCCCAAACTCCTGGGAGGCCTGTTTTTCATCTTTCCTGCATGCCCTGCACTTACCTGCATCCAAAACGGGCCACGTGGGGACTCCTGAGAGAGGCAGGGTGGAGTGGGCGGGGCCAGCCAGGAGTGGGATTTGGGGGGTTCTCCGAACCGCACAGAATCTTAGCTAGGATCTCTTCCACACCCCCAGCAGCCCAGCGCTGAAAACACCTTCTCGTTCATCCTCTTCTGAAGGCCTCCCTTCGATCATTTACAAGGATCCTTTCCCGGTAATAAGGAGAGAGTGACCGCTACTGCGGATAGCAATCTGTATGTTATTCACAGCCAGAGGATTCGAGATCGCCTCTGGGGAAGACAGAGAGGGAGAAATTGTCGGGGAACCTGTCTAAGCCATTATATTTTAATTCACACACAGATGTAGCTTCCTCTTTGCATGGTTGATGCATGGCTGATGCTTTCTAGGATTATCCATTCTGTCGATTGCTTTTTTTTTTTTTGGGTTTTTTTTTGCAATGCAAAAAAATTGCTATTTCCTCAGCTGGCGGTAGGGAGATGCCATTAGCATCAGGAAAAGAGAGGAGGGAGGAGGGAGGGAAGTGGGCAATTTTGGCCATTTCTTATTCCTTCCTCCCCTCCCCTCCTCCTCCTCCTTTCCTATTCCAGCAGGGAGAGTCATGTTCTCCATGCAAGCCTGCTAAACACACCAGGGCTTAGAAAATGTAGCCAATGCAGGCTTAATAACATCGATCGCGTACCGGGATCAAACAGAATGCAAAGTTTCTCACACACCCCCTCCCGCAGTTTGCAATTAAAGCTACTAATGTCCATCTCCTATGAAACCAGGAAGGGAATGGGAGATGTGGGCCCTCTGAAAAGGAAAAAAAGGACGGGGCATCCAACAGGAGGCAGACAGATACTGAGAGCAATGTTGCTACTTTCATGAATTTTTGAAGAACCTTGAAGACTGCTGATCACATTTCTGATTAGGGCAGGAAGTGTCAACGTTGCCCTCCACCCTCTGGGGCCAATGGAAGCCATTCATGTTTTGCAAATAGAGATGATGGAGGAGGAGGAGGAGGAGGAGAATCCCGCCTAGACTATGCCAATGCTCTCTACATGGGGCTGCCTTTGAGGAGCATCCGGAGGCTCCAGCTGGTGCAGAATGCGGCCATGCGGGTGGTGTTGGGGGCTCCTCGGGGCTCCCATGTTACGCCGCTTTTGCGCGAGCTGCATTGGCTCCCGGTGGCGCTCCGGGTGCGCTTCAAGGTCTTAGTTATCATCTTTAAAGCACTCCATGGCTCAGGACCAGGATATTTGCGAGACCGCCTCCTGCCATTATCGGCCTCCCACCGACCGATACGACTCCCATAGAGTCGGCCTCCTCGGGGTGCCGCCGGCTGGACGGCTGGCAACCCCGAGGATGCGAGCCTTCTCATTGGGGGCACCCTCTCTCTGGAACGAATTACCCCCGGAGATGAGGACCATCCCTGATCTCATGATCTTCCGTCGTGCGCTGAAAACTTATTTATTTCAGCAAGCCGGTCTGGCCTAGGGGTTTTTAAATTTTTAATCTGGTTTTAATCTTTCTTAATCCCCTTATTTTAATCTTTGTAAGAGCCAATATATTTAATTCTTTTAATTTTTAAATATTGTATATGTGTTTTATATGTGCATTTTATTCTGGCTGTTCACCGCCCCGAGTCCCTTTGGGAGAGGGGGCGGTATATAAATTTAAATAAATAAATAAATAATAAATAACAGAATAATAGAGTTGGAAGGGACCTTGGAGGCCTCCTAGTCCAACCCCTGCCTAGGCGGGAAACCCTACACCACTTCAGACAAATTGTTGTCCAATCTCTTCCTAAGAACTTCCGGTGTTGGAGCATTCCCAACTTCTAGAGGTAATTCATTCCACTGATTGTTCTCAGGGTCAGGAAATTTCACCTTAGTTCTAAAGTTGCATCTCTCCTTAATTAGTTTCCACCCATTGCCTTCAGGGGCTTTGGAGAATGGCTTGACCCCCCCCTCCCACTCTTCTTTGTGGCAACCCCTCAAATACTGGAATACTGCTATCGTGTCACCCTTATTTCTTCTAATAAGAAGGGAACTGACGTCATTTTAAAATCAGGTCCGCTCGAATCTTGGATTGATGCTCTAGATCCGAGCGATGGTAGCTTCTTCCTTTCACAAGCACCTCCCGAAATGTTGTTGCTTTCCCAACTGGTTTCTTTCCCATCCATCAGCATGCTTATCCTGACAGCACCAATTCATCCAGCCCATTTCAAAAGCATTCGTTGGGTTTTAGAGGCGTTTGGGCAATTGTCAGCCAAACCCCAGGTTTTAAAGATGAATTTAAAAGGAATAAAAGGGAAATTTCCACCCACATTGTGCACAACGGATTTCATATATATTTATATATTTCTGTGTGTGTGTCTGTCTGTGTGTGTGTATTGGAATTTGCAGCAATGGGATGGGGAGATGGCCAGCAGAGTAATTAGATGAAATTGGACAGATTTATGAAAGCAGACTGCAATGGTTAGTCAGAAACAGCTGCATCCGGTGACTGCATCTATCAATTTTCCTTTATTTCACAAATAGGCTTAAATGATTTTAAAAGAGAAATGGTTAGTACGTGTGAACAGTGGAAGGAAGAGGGAAATTGTGGTTTGTAATTCCCAACAGAAGGACTCGGCAAAGCAGCTCTGAAGTCCACTTTTGGGTACTTCCGTGAACTGATCTCCAGGGCAGTAGAAAGGAAGGAAGGAAGATGGCAGGACAATATCCGAGTAGCAAGGAGGGAGATGGAACAATCTACCAATGTTGGTATTCTTCCCATCCTATTTAAAAAAAAACAACAACTATCAATAGAAGAGGATATTTGTAGCTCAGGGTTGAACTGTGGGGTCCTTAGTGCTCTCTGAGCTTGGTGGTTTTCTTGAAGACGTTTCATGACGTATCTAGGTAGGTATCATCAGTGCTAGAAAGGAGTGAGTCTGTGGATGGAGAGAAGGAACCTGGTGCTCTCTGAGCATGATTGCTTTCAGCTAGATTCAGTGATTAGAGGCATCATAATAAGTGTGCCCGATGGATGAGAAATGAGCCAGGTGGAATAAAAGTGAGCACATGCTAGGAAAGGAGATACACTTTGCTGATTCACAAAATCGTGTGGAAGGGGAGGTTCTTGACACTTGTCAGATTGTGGTTCCCATGAGAGCAACCTTGTCCTCTGATTTCCCCCCCCCCCCAAGTTGCAATCCAAGATGAGCAAATTCTCAGCATGTTCTGACTGCAGAGGCAGGAGCTGCCATACTCACCTTGGAAGAGGCCATTAGTATGTGTAGCAAGTTTGAGAGAAGCAAGAATTTTTTCCCCCTGGCCAATTAAGAGTCAGCCTGCTGTGACCTGGATGGCAATGTTTTCTTTCTATCAAGTACTCAGTTTTGTGGATCCGAAGGTTAGCAGGCCTCTCATAAGACTGTTTGAAGGCATCCTTGAAGAAGACAGTGAGGACTATGGCTAGGGGCAACATAAGAAGACCCTACATCCTGCAGTGGTACCTTGAACACCATCAAACACCCACATCTGCCTCTCCCAGGCTCCTTGGGAAGGACTTGATAGGTGGACAAAAATGCCAAGTCCAGTGTAAACATCTGGCTGACTGAGGTTGCAGTCTCTACTCTCGCTCACTCTCATCCCTTGGACATTCTCCACTGCAGCACCAAGAGAGCAGCCTCCTGCAATTGACACCGAGTCAGGTTCAATAACTAAACCTAGTAGAGAAAGTTAGAAACAAACTGGAAGATAAGCTGAGGCAGAAGAAGGGGGTCAACCTACTGAAATCCAGACGAGGAGGTTCCTACCCAAAATCAGAGTGGACCTCTCTGTGCCCGCCACCTTTTGAGGGCTATCTTCCAGCTCCCATTTTTAGAAAGCTATGGGGTATATAATTTGGTTACCACAGAAAGAAGATGGAGAAGGTGGAGATGGAGAAGACAGAGAAGATTGAGAAGGTGGAGAAGATGGAGAAAGAGGAGAAGGTAGAGATGGAGAAGATAGAGGTGAAGATGGAGAAGATAGAGATGGAAAGGATAGAGAAGATGGAGATGGAGAAGATAGAGAAGATGAAGATGGAGAAGATAGAGAAGATTGAGAAGGTGGAGAAGATGGAGAAAGAGGAGAAGGTAGAGATGGAGAAGATAGAAAAGATGAAGATGGAGAAGATAGAGGTGATGATGGAGAAGATAGAGAAGATGAAGATGGAGAAGATAGAGAAGATGAAGATGGAGAAGATAGAGAAGATTGAGAAGGTGGAGAAGATGGAGAAGGTGGAGAAGATGGAGATGGAGAAGATAGAGAAGATAGAGAAGGTGGAGAAGATGGAGAAAGTGGAGAAGATTCATTCCATTTAAAGTCACCCATTTCCCCTCTCCCTCCAAATTCAACCACAATGTTGTCCACCTTCGAAGGTATCCCAAATCTTCCAGCTCCAGTTTGCATCCTTTTTTGCACACCAACGAAATAAAATATTTTAAAAATTGCATTGTTTTAATCTTTTTTTTTTTTGCTACCCTGGAAGTCTGATAAGGAAAGAGATGCTTTCCCCTCCCCCCTCCCTTCTTTTTAATTAGCACTTGGTAATATTACCAAGCTGTGAGTTTATGGCTTTGTAGATCTTATATTTTTGACACTAATTACTCACAAAGGCTTTTAAAGAAACATTTCAACCTAGCAACTGTAATTAAGTCAGAAGCAGCAAATTCTGCGTTTTCAGGAGGAAAAAAAATCCTCTCGTCTCCGTTCCTGTTGCGCTCAACCCACAATATCGTGTTCAGGAACAGACAAGAGGCTCCTCACAGGATATGTATCATGCTCAATGCGTTCACAGCCCCCCCCCCCCACACACACACCCCTCCCATCCCATCGCTCTCTTCAATGCTCAAAATCCACAGGGATTCACCATTTGCATATCAGCAGTCGGAGCGGCTCAGTTAATTTTAGATAGCGCCTTCAACTCCAAGAGAGGATATTTCCCCCGTATTCATGTGCTCCAGCCTCAAAAGCTCAGCCTGGAACAGGCCCTCAGGACACGAATGCTTTATTTTACTTCCTCTTTCTTGGTCTGTCTGCTCAAATCCCACCCATCCATTTATTACCTCTCCTTCTTTTCACTCATAGTGGGACCACTGCCTGAACAACAAAACATGAGAAGAGTTCCTCTGAAGATGACCACAAATGGTGTGATGTGCACGGGTTTGTAAATTGGGAGGGGGTTATTTATTGGCTTGCACCTATCGGGCATAGTGAGCTAGTAGTTAAGACACTGGGCTTATCAACCAGAAGGCTGGAAAGTTCGAGACCCAAGCCCCACGTGGTGGAGTGAGCTCCTGTTCCTATATACCAGCTCCTGCCAACCGAGCAGTTCGAAAGCATGCAAGTAGATAAATAGGCACCACTTTGGTGGGAAGGTAACAGCGTTCTGTGCACCTCGGTGTTCAGTCATGCTGGCCACATGACCAAGGAGGTGTTTTTAGATGATGCTGGCTTCCTCAGCCAGGAACCAGAGATCAGCACAGCCTCTTAGAATCAGACATGTTTGAATTACCATTTTTTTGGGGGGACAGAATCTTGCCAGACTAAAGCTATAATCTTCTAAGATAATAAATATAACCTGGGAGATTCTAGGGTGCCTGAGTTTTCTGTGTATTTTGGCATATAGTCATGCTGGTCATATGATCACAGAAGTATCTTCAGATAATGCTGGCTTTCTTGGCTAGGAAGTGGAGATGAGTACCGCCCCCTACAGTTGGACATGACATTTACCTTTTTTTAAATAGACAGAATCTTGCCAGGCGAACGCTATAAACTTCTAAGCTAATAGATACACCCTGAGAGATTCTAAGGCTGGGTCTACCCTGAGCTTTTTCTTCCCTCTTCTATCCAGTTCATAACTTTGCAGTCTCTTGTCTTGGACTTCTCTCCGGAACGGGCTGCCTTCTTCCTGGGCAACTGCAGTGCTGTTAAGATCCCGTCCCCAGTGTTCCTTCTCCAGCTACACATTCCATCACAGATATGCCTGGAATGTTTCCATCTGGATAGGGACCCATCCCATTTTCATAACATTTCTACAGATGTGGTCTTTACTGCCCTACTGAGCCAATTGGTTTGGCGCACCGCTGATTCAGTCAAGTCTTTGCACTTTTGGTTTAAAAGGTACTTCCTTTTCCAATTTGGGTGATGTGGGAAGGAAATATAAATTCAAACACACACACACACACACACACACACACACATACATACACCAGGAGGAAAAAGGTCTGTTATCCTTTTGGCGAGCATAAGGAACTATGAAGTTTGACTCTCCAAAATGAGGTAGATTAAACAAGGACATGAATATGATATGCGGTATCTGTGACAACTGCCAAGCCAATTTCAGTGCTAGAATGTTCATGCAAATAGGAGCAATTTCACTATGATTAAAAAGGCAATTAACAGGAGGAGGGGGGGGAAGCCAGCATTTGCAACGCAGCCTGCCTCTCAGGGAGACTTTATTTTGCTCATTTGTGGACCCCACCCAACAAGATCCGCACAACAGCCACAAGCTAGCAATCCCTCCAAAGCACATGTGTGCTCCAAGATAAATCCAGTGGGGCCATCCAGTGAGTTAAGAGGACTACATAGGACTGTTCTGCTACCTAATTTATTTAACAATGCATGCTGATAAAACAACCTTTGGGTCCAAATGGGAGGAGAGGAGAGAATTGTTCATTATAGGCTCCAAAACCCAAGAAAGACACATAGAAATTCTTCTTAGCAGTGTCCTTTATTGTTCCTCACCTAAAGACAGACATCTTGCCAAACTAAAGCAGATTACTTGCACCATAAAACATATACTCTGGGAACCATTGAAAAGGAGCTGTCTTCACCCTCTTTCTCTCACACAAACTACCTGAAGTGAGCTCCCTCCCTCCAGGGAATCGAGACCACATTCCACCACAATATGCAACAATAAAGGCAGCAAATTTGTCTCTCCTCCCAGGTTATGCAGAAGATGACAGCAGCATTGTGGACTCTACTACTACAACATAGCTTAAAATATTGTAGTTGAGTGCTGTCTCACAAAATCACCTTTTCCTTCCTTCCTTCCTTCCTTCCTTCCTTCCTTCCTTCCTTCCTTCCTTCCTTCCTTCCTTCCTTCCTTCCTTCCTTCCTTCCAGAAGGCCATGCAATGACTGTCCAATTTTGGAGTCTAAAGATAGAATGATAAACCATTCAGGTGGATCACCCCTCTCTCTCTCTCTTTATTTTTTGTGGGTGCATTTATGGCACAATGGGATTAATCGCTCCAGACCACAAAGATGGAGAAACTTCTCCAAAATCTCATTTAGTGTTTGAAATGACCAGAGACAGGAATGCTTTTATTCAAGGCTGTAAAAGAGTCAGTGAAAATATACATCTGGACGGGCTTCCCATATTTTAGGTCTGCGAAGAGACTTCTATTTACCGGGCCATTGACTTCAATGGACAAAAACAATAGAGAAAGATCAGAGCGAGACGGGGAGGAAGTCAAATGGAATTTGAGTCTTCAGGCTTCCCTGAATCTTTTTTTTTTTTAAAGGCCCCCACCAGCATGGTTTGATCATGGTCCATCTTTTCTTCTAACTCCGCGTAGTCTTTGACATAACAACCACAATTGCGGCCAGAATTTCCATGGCTCAACAAGGTGTTTCTTAAGTGAGTCACACCTGATTTTAAAACCCTCCCCCCCCCTTTATGGGTGAGAGAGGGAGATAGGTTAAAACCCAACATTTATTTTTGAAATCTAAGTGGAAACGTTGGCTGGCTTCCTAGGCAGGGACCAAAAGTAAGACACTGATAAGATGCTTAGTCCAGATTTTTTCCCCAATACAATAACAAGTATAACCATGATTTTCCTGGATTCTGAGAAAACAAGCTCTGATTTAAACAAGCTCCTACACAACCTTTCCACAAAAAAAGCTTTTATTAGCTCAATTCCCAAACCAGAAGCGCAACCCTCTCCTCGTAGTTTTAGAATTACATTTACTGATGCGGTAAATGCTCCCTATTGGAGGATGAATAGGGAGGAAATTCTCCTTCCAAGCTTAACTGGGTTTATTCCAAGTCCAATTGGCAAGTGAGTTTGGATCCTACCGCATCCACCACGAGGTTATTGGTATCTAATGAAGCAAATTTCTCCCCAACGTTCCCTACTCATGTTGAGGTTGGATAACTCACCCCACTTATTTGCTAACTCTTGCAAATATTTGCCTATCTTTCTCCTTGCCCTGATTGAGTTACTTAATTACGATTGTAACTTGGCACATACGATTTGATGGTATTTCCCATATTCTTAATATGTTTGCAATTACTTTATTGTAAATTGCTTTGAGGGTTTATTTTTAACAGAATGGCCCATCATGTTGTAATTAAATGACTTTAATTAAGTATGTAAGGTAGGCGTCCTTGACTGAGGTCTACAAGGTTGGGTCTCTGTTCTCTGGAATCAAGGGTGTTCTAGGGACTTGGAGAACTTTTATTCCACTGACCAGAAGTTCTTCCATCCTTATGACACCTGTTATGGCAGGGGTCTCCACATTTGGCAACTTTAAGACTTGTGGACTTCAACTCCCAGAATTCTCCAGCCAGCTATAGATCATGAGAATTCTGGGAGTTGAAGTCCACAGGTCTTACAGTTGCCAAGTTTGGAGGTCACCTCCCCACAAACATCTAAGATGTTCTGGGTTCTTCAAGAGCTGCTTGCTAGGTCCATCAGGCTGCTACTGCTATTGTTGGTCTTTCCAGTCTAGTGTCTATGCTGTCTACTTGGGCTATCCCAGAAAGTTGCTGAATACCATTTTCTTTAAACTCATGCTATAAAGCCAGATGGTTTCCTGCTCCATCTTTCGCCCACAAACCTCAGGATGGCCACAGTGAGAGAAGGATCATTCTGCATTCAATTTTGTGCATTTGGCTTTCATCTTTGGAAAGCACGCTAAAAATTCCGGGAACAGTTCAGAAACCACTTTTCCATGTGCTTTTGATTTCCTTGCCCCATGAAATGGCACAATGTTTTTGTCGCAAATTTTATAAACTGCTGGATTATAAACCAGTGCTGTCCCAGAACGTAAGCTCGGTAACCTTTGGCAGGCACTAATTGTGATTCCCAACTGAAAGGTGGATTCTCGGGATTTTCAAGAAAATATAGCTACTCTTGGAAAGTTTCGGGAGCTGAATTATTTTGGGGAGCTGAAGAAACTGCCCAACAATTGTACTTATTTCGCAAAAGGCATTTTACCCAGAGAACAATGCAAATATGTAAGCAATTTGGGGCACCCTGCATCACGTCTATGCACGTGGCAGCAACCAGTTATGTTCACATCACATCCTTAACCTACTTGTCAAATTAAGCAAGCTCCATCGTGGATTGCCTCCAAGGTGGATCTGCATATTGACATTGATGGCAAAGAATCTTGCATCACCCTGCATAAATTTCTGCTCTACATACGGATTTCTGTAGCATTTATAGTATTCCTGACAACTTGAACACATGAGTTGTTGCCACAAACTCTTCTTGGAAGATGAAAAGGTACCCCCAAGCTACTCCATCGTCTCTTGGGGACTCAGATAACCAGAGTCGGAAGGGATCCTGTAGGTCATCTAGTCCAACCGCCCGCCCAAGCGAGAGACTCTACACCATTTCTGACAAATGGCAGTCCAGTCTCTTCTTGAAAGTCTCAAGTGATGGCACTCTCACAACTTCCAAAGGCAACTTCTGTTCCAATGGTTGATTGTTCTCACTGTCAGAAAGTTTCTCCTTATTTCCAGGTTGAATCTCTCCTTGTTCAATTTCCATCCATTATTCCTTGTCTGGCCTACAGGCGCTTTAGAAAATAGCTTGACCCCCTCCTCCTCTCTGGGGCTGCCCCTCAAATATTTGAAGACTGCTATCCTGTCTCCCCTGGTCCTTCTCTTCCCTAGACTAGCCATGCCCAGTTCCGGTAACCGTTCTTCATATGTTTTAGCCTCCAGTCCCCTCATCATCCTGGTTGCTCTTCTCCGTACTCTTTCTAGAGTTTCAACATCTTTTTTGTAATGTGGTGAACCAGAATTGGATGCTCAATAACCTTAGGAGGGATAAACTCCATGCTCCCATCATAAGGCAATGTTCTTCAAAGATCTGGTCAGTTTTGGCCAGAACCCCTAAAAAGGAAATAAAACCTAGTCTAGAGAAAAGAAGGACTAGGCTTGATATGATAGCAGTCTTCCAATATCTCAGGGGCTGCCCCAAAGAAGAGGGAGTCCAGCTATTCTCCAAAGCACCAGAAGGCAGAACAAGAAGCAATGGGTGGACACAAATCAAGGAGAGAAGCAACCTAGAACTAAGGAGAACTTTCTTGACAGTGAGAACAATAAACCATGATTTGCCTTCAGAAGTTGTGGGTTCTGCAACACTGAAGGGTTTTAAGAAAAGACAGACAGCCATTTGTCCAGAATGGTCACGCCTCCCAAGTCCCACAGGGACTACCGAGTCTCCAAATAGGAATTTGGATACATCCCATAATTCCATCCACCGTCTTCACCCAAGATAAAAATAGCTCCTTTTTACTGCTACCAATAGACGGAGTGGATTCTTAGGAAGTTTTAGCTGCCTCTCTTTAGTTGTGACGGAAATCCATGTTTGAAAATCACAAAATCTCACAAGCAGATTTAAAATCAGAGGCATTGCATTGTTTTGTGGGCTTCTGGCAATTTGTACTACCTATAGATTACAGAGAGAACTGGCAAATTCTTCATTTCTCTAGGCAGAGGAATTCCTCAGAAAGGAATATGATCCCTTTTTTTTTTTTGAAAAGACAAGTCAAATCTCGTTGGTTTACAACTGACTATCCTTGGCTTCCCCATCTGAAGAAGATAGCCTCCAGATTGACTTATTGACAGACTCCAGATCAATACAAAGCAACTTAAGGACTTAGCCACCTTGTTAGCAAACAATAAATTGAATCAGGAAACGGAACTGGGGTTATTTTTACCTTCTACCTGTTCCAATGTAGGTTGTTTTATTCCCCTTTTCAGCCAACACGTGTAAACCAACTCTTCTCTTTAATTGTGGCATGGAGCAGCGACCTTCTGGTGCATTGGGGAAGCCCTGGGGAAATGGCTCTTAGATTCACACACAAGATAATGGATTATGAGAGGGGAGGAAAAGAAAGGAGGGAAGCTTTAATGAAAATGTAGACAGTCTGAAGAGATAAGTTCAGAAGACCACTGAGCTGCAAATTAGCTTGTTGTTTGGCTTGGCACAATAAAGCTCTTTTCATCAAAAAATGATTGAGTTTAGGAAGCTGCACAAATGTTGGAACTCTTTTGATTGATTAAGTATCTATCTATCTATCTATCTATCTATCTATCTATCTATCTATCTATCTATCTATCTATCTATCTATCTATCATCCACCTCTGTATGTATCTCTTTCTATCCATCCATCCCTGCCTGTCTGTCTGTCTGCCTCTCTCTCTCTATCTGCTTTCCCTTCTCTCTCTTTCTCTCTCTCTCTCTCTCTCCATCCATCCATCCATCCATCCATCCATCCATCCATCCATCCTCTATTTATATCCCGCCTTTATTATTTTGACAAATAACTCAAAGTGGCAAACATATCAAACATACCTTCCTCCTCCTATTTTCCCCAGAACAACCATGTGAGGTGGATTGGGAGGGAGGGAGGGAAGGAGGGAGGGAGAGAGAGAGACTAGCCCAAAGTCACCCAGCTGGCTTTCATGGCTAACGCGGGACTAGAACTCACTGTCTCCTGGTTTCTAGCCTTAACCAGTAGACCAAACTGGCTCTCTCGGGTATGCTGTGTGTTCAAGAAAGTTTATGCAAGGTTTAAAATGGACTTCTGCACAGGTCTACCTAAGGAGGTCTAGATATCAAGAAAGCAGATCTATTAGATGGTCCATGGAGAGCACCTTCTTTGATGACTACCAAAGACCTCAAAGGCTTCATGGCCAAAGCATGGTCACTTGTCACTACTGGTTAGAAAAACCGAGGATCTGGCTAGAAGGCCAGCCTCTCAAGTGATGGCATCTGAAAGAGAACAGCCACTCGTATTTTGTCAAGCACTCTGAACAGGGGATTTAAAGCTACCCCGGTGACACTCTTGATTTAAAAGTCAATTAACAGAGCACCATAATGTATAACAGCCTCAGATGTTTATTTCCACCTAGTATATTGTTTTGAAGGAAGGAAAGAAGGGCAGGAGTAGAACAATGGTTAAGGAGATGGCTTGAAGAGGACAGCAACTAATAAGCCTCCCTGTGAACAGTTTCATTATGAAATAATAACGCTCCGCATCATTGAGGTTCTGGAGAACTTCTACTAATTTCACATCATCTCCCGTCTCTGTTGTTTTCCTTTCTGGTCTCCAAAGACTTTGTGGATCGCAGCTTTGGAGGACACCCAGGAGAAACGTTGCCACCTGGCAGAGCCAAGAAGGCAATGAACTTTCTAGAACAACAATATACTTTCACCAAAGAGTAGGTGACAAAAATGGGGAGGACAGGAGGATTGCTATTCTCACTGAGGACAGTTGTACCTCACCAAGTACAAGGATGATGAGATATCCGAGTATGAAGGTTAAAAGTGCAGAAGTGGGGAATGAACAAGAGGAACATTGTGAAAGGAAAGTAGGAAGGAAGCTACCGGATAACAAATCCATCTCAAACACCTCAAATGTTGCTTTTTAGGAGTGTAATTAGAAGGAACCAGACAACCCATAACCAGTTGGGTCATCCTTTCGGAGATATTTCCTTATGAGATTCTTCAATACCTTCAACAATGGAAGAACTTTGCCAAATTACAACCTATGGAAGTCATGGGTTCCAGATTGCAGATGCATTCTGTAAATTAAAAAAATTGTTGCTCTGTGATACACCATTCTTACACTCAGTTAAAGGAATGAGAGTTTCAGTAGTATGTAAATACCAGAGACAATCAAGCAAAAACTAAAACGTATCCAAGCAGCAGACTGATGTAACCCAAAGTCGGTCTTTTAACCCCCAACCAAAACAACCTACCATCATAAAAAGATGAAGATAACATCCTCCATTAGGATAGAGTTTGGGGAATTTGTACAATCAAATCAAAGGGTTCAAGTATTTTCATTCGATGCAATAAGGTAGGGAAAAAGAAATCACAAGACTTGAGTCTCACTTTTGGCCGTCATGTAGGCGATTTCACCGGAGAAAGCAATTATGTTGGGAAGATTTAGCAGTAAAGGGAAACCAGCCCATCAAAGAAGATGGTAGCTGGACACCATCAAAGCTGACACCAGCTAGAGGACAACTCAAAGAAGCCATGCAAGAATGGAAGAGGTGGAGAGATCTGGACTATAGACTAACCCACCAAGAGTAAGACATGACTGGATGAACAACATCATTCCCAACATCATCAGGAACCATCTCAAGTCAACTGACCGTGTTCCACCTTGTTCTTAAGAGATGCAGAGTGCCATCCGTTCCAAGAAGACAGACCACAGAGTTCTCTGCTTGGTCCTTCTCTAGGGTGGCGGGAGAGAGAGTTGGGATAATGTGTCTTCAGAAGGGCCTTAGGGACTCAGATGCTCATGACTAAGGAAGCTTTTGGTATCCTAAAGAAAAGCCTGTTTTTCTATCAGGTTAATAAATGGCTCCATCACTCCCCGCAGTCTCTTGTCCGACCAATTCTCATGCAGCGGGCTGATATCTCCTTTCACTATTAATATCACTCATGGAGAAATGTAATTACCAGCTCTATCACAAAGCGTCAGGCACACTTATCCAACTCCGTACTCTGACAGACTCTGGACCATATCAGTCACCCACAAGCTGGCATTGACAGCGGCATCCGGTTCGAAATCGCTCAAGCTCGCCTCAAGCGCTTCGTGAAACTAGCACAAGGCGGACTCTTTCTGAGCAGGGGAGCAAATGGAGGAAGGCAGGTGAAGAGGACAGCTGAGCATCAACACCGGCAAGGCGATAAGGTGGAATGTGACCTCTGAGGAAAGGGGAGACGGAGTAGCTGGACAACTAGGATGGGAGAGGGCAGAATTATAAACTGAACGATGAGATGGCGGCTCTCCGGAGTTTGCTGAAACTACAACCCCAGATCCATCATGCTGGCCAGGCCAGGCGAGGCGATGATGTTGGGAGTTTCAGTTCAGCAACAGTCAAAAGACTTCAGGTTCCTCATTCTTAAACTAGTTTCAGACTAGAGAAGGGGAATCTTCCTGTATTTATAATTTTACTTTTCATATAAACAGCATGGGAAAGCCAGCAGTTTTAATGTGCCTATATTTTCACTTCTCAAAATAGCATTGTTAAACTGTACTGTGTTAAGGAATGAATTTAACAGGACCATTTGCAGGTAACCAAGATGATCTTCAGAGGAGAACTCTGTCTCATCTCTATATGTCTGTCTATCCATCCATTCATCCATCCATCCATCCATCCATCCATCCATCATCTATCATCTTCCTTCCTTCGTTCTTTCCTTCCATCCATCCATCCATCCATCCATCCATCCATCCATCCATCCATGATCTATCTATCATCTCTAGCTATCTATCACAAATGGGGAATTCTGGGAGTTGAAATCCACATATGTTAAAGTTGGAGGGTCTAGCTAGCATCTCCTTCCAGATACAGATCAAATATCTTTCTCATCTTCAGCGATACGGTTCCTACAAAAAAAACCACCTATGAATGAGCGGTAAGGAAGTGCATTACTCATGGTGACATTACAAACAACTGATCCAAGTAAAGTGGAAAGAAATAGTGTTTTCTGTAGTGTGTCTCTGCCAGCAATTGTGAGTGCCACCATCAACAAAGATTCACATCTATTCTTCCGCTGGCCTTTCCACTCATTCAATAATGCCATTTACGGTTCTGAATTGAGGTCATTTTTAAGCAGCGTGGTAGCCAATTGGGACGGTACGCAGCCCTAAACATGGGAGAGGTGGACATGACAGCTCTCACCCACAGGGCAAATGGCCACCTTTTGAAAAAGCACCAAAGAATCAATGGAGCATCCCATTAATTTCACTTTTTAAACTGCGTGTCAATTCATCTGTTATTTGAATATATTATGGATGCTGTAAATAGAGCTACGATGAGGAGCTGAAGATACATTATTAATTTCCCCACATTATTGATGACCTTGTAGGTTCATGAAAAATGGAGACCCGGCAGTGGCGAGGGAAGGGCCGTGGAAATCAAGTTGTAATAAATAATGCAGATCCTGAGCCACCCTACTGCACACGATGGCAGTAAAACCTCATATTTATTTAAACTGCTTCTGCGTTGTGGTCTTTTCACCTTTAGCAGAATCGCAACAGTTGTGCCAGAGAGGAAAAAGGGTCTATTTTTCTTTGGTGATGGATCATATTGGGGCAGATGCTACCTGCAAAGCCCATATATCAAGGGTTTTCCAACTTGGCAAGTTTAAGACTTGTGGACTTCAACTCCCAGAATTCCTGAGCTAACATGACTGGAGGAGGAATTCTGGGAAGTTGAAGTCCACAAGTCTTAAAGCTGTCAACTTTGAAGATCCCTGCCATAGATGAAGGCTTCCATCCATCGTTGATGCCATGATATTTTCTACCAACGGTGGATGACTGTGTCTTCTCAAATCAAAATCTTCTGCATTCTCCATCTCACCAGGTCTATATCTGGAACCCCAAAGTAGTTAACACACCTAACAAGGGACTTGACCACAAATGTGAACCAAGGATGAAGAACCTAGGAGAGCTCTTCAAGATGTCCCTCTTCAAAAAAAAATCACTCCATGGCCAGAGAGGTAGGAACAACCTTTTTCATGCTCTAAACAAATCTGAGCTTTGGTTCCATCTGTTGGGGCTAATTTGTTAATTATTCAATAGATACTTTATCATCGCCGCCTGCTTGATCTGTGCTTATTACCTGCTGTCTGCAGCTAAGAGAGCATGGTGTGAATAAAGATAGGATTAATTAATAAAGAAATGTTCTGGAGGATGCTAACTGGGAGCAATTGCTTGAAATCTAAGGTTGGAAGGGAACGAACAACCTAGAGAGATGAAACAGCCGAGCAGTTCAATATTCTTACTCATCCTTTTGACAATCAGTGCTTCCTGGCTTACAAAGGAAAAAGCTCACACATTTCCCATTAATAGACACTATCTTCACCTCTTAGTTACAACTACAACCGGGCTACTTCCTAAAGCAAACTTAATTTTTCAGTGATGCTGTAACTTTGAACGGTCTCAAATGAACCGTTGCTAAGTCAAAGACTAACTTATGATCGTAAGTATTGATATTTTAAATTCTCTTAGCCCACCCAAAGTCACATTTGCAAGGCGGGTCTCCACACAAACCAAAAGGAACAGACTTATGGGGTCTGGGGACTCCCAAGGGCCCCCTCCCCACTCTTAGGGGGCCATGAAATAAAATTTCCCAGATATTGAAGAGATTTCCAAAAAGGGAACCAATGCCACTCTTCTCATTATTTTTTTACTTGTTAAAAAAATATAGCTTCTTTTTTCATGAAACATATTTTATTGATGTTAGGATCCAATGGGTTTAATAATAATAATAATAAATATTTATTTACATACCGCTCCTCTCCCGAAGGACTCGGAGCGGTGCACAGCCATACAATTAAAACAATAAATATGTGAAAAATTAAAACTAAATTAAACTAAGACCCTGGCTGTAAACAATTAAAATCCTTCCCTAAAACCCTAAAATTTAATAAAAAAGTAAAACACCCCAATCTAAAATCAGCCGAAGCCGGCCTGGTCAAAGAGCCAGGTTTTCAAGGCATGCCTGAAGGTCCCCAGGTCCATGGCTGTCCGTAACTCCGGGGTCAACCCATTCCAGAGGGCAAATGCCCCCACAGAGAAGGCCCTATTCCTCGGGGTCACCAGCCGGCACATAGATGCCGACGGGACCCGCAGGAGACCCTCCCTGTGGGAGTGCACCGGACGGTGAGAGGAAAATGGCAGAATGCGGTCTTGTAAATATCCTGGTCCGATGCCATGGAGCACTTTAAAAGTTAACACTAAAATCTTAAAGTTTTAACTTTAACTTAACTCAGAGGTGGTATTCAGCCGGTTCTGGAGAACCAGTAGCAGACATTTTGAATCATTTAGAGAACCGGCCAATCCCACCTCTGAGCGGCCCTGCCAACCCCATCTATTGTCTGCCTCCCATTGAGTCCCAGCTGATTGGCTGGGTCATCTTTGGTTGCCCTGCACAGGAGAACGGAGCTGGAAAGCAGGTTAGTGGGATGGGGAGGGAAGGGAAGGGGGATTTTGCATTTTGCATTTTCCTCTGCCACGCCCACCAAGCCACACCCACAGAACCGGTAGTAAAAAAATTTAAATTCCACCACGGGTTTAACTGCTACTTTTACCTGATTCAGTAAATCAATACTGTATGAATACGTCAGTCTTATTTTTTAATTATAATTATTTTAAGTGGGAAGGGGTCCCGGGAGCAAAAGGTTCACAAAACACTGAGCTAGAATATAAGACAGAGGAAAAATAAACCAGCAGATCTCATCCAATGCCATGTAGCTATACACAGCTAAGGCAAGGGAGCCACTCATGGTTGACGGAAGAAAATATGTGTATTTGTTCAGATGTTGCAGATCTTATGCAAGGCTGCCAAAATTTATTGGTTTTGAAGCTGAAATTCTGCTTCTCTGGTGTTTAAGGGTCTCTTTGACTTCTCAGTGCCTCGTGATCAATTTAACAACCGTTTTGCACAAACAAAAGTTTCCTGACTGAATTAATTATGGAAGAGTAAAAGAAAAAAAGAAAACAGAAAAAAGAGGGGGGGGGATGAGAGAAAGCACATTTCTATTTGGATTGCTCTTTTTAATTGATTGTGTTAACATCTGATATTTGTTTTAATTAAAAAAAAAAAGATTTTCTTCCCCAAAGGGCCGGATTGAAGTCATTACTGGAGTTTTGCTGTCAAATTGGCACTGTCCTGAGGCAGCGTTTAATTCTTCCTCTTCTGTTTGTTTATTTATTACATCCATTTCTGCCACTCCAACGCCCACGACTAAGAGGAATTAAAACACAGACAAGTGACCAAAATTTAATAAAAGTCATACCCACCAGCGC
Organism: Bungarus multicinctus; assembly: GCA_023653725.1. Taxonomy (NCBI): domain Eukaryota; kingdom Metazoa; phylum Chordata; class Lepidosauria; order Squamata; family Elapidae; genus Bungarus; species Bungarus multicinctus. Next base: position 2,355,517 of record CM042842.1, read on the forward strand.
CCCCCCATCAAAAATAAAACATTGACCTGTTTGTCTTAAAATCACATAAGAATATTCACAGTCAAGATCTACCCACCTGTAGAAACAACTTCGTCTTAACAACTACCTGAAAGATTAGGAGGAAGAATGCCAAGCTACCCAAGAGAAGGACTGCCTTTGATCCCATGTCCCCTTGTATTCTCACAGGATGGGATGCCACCTCTAGGAATGGACACTTGGGCCTGGCTTTAGAGGACCAGATCAACTTCAGTAAGACTCAGAAAGCTCCTGGTGACCAGAGAATTTATGTTCTATTATCACTACTTCAGGGATGGGAAAACTATGCCTCTTTTATGCTCTGTGGATTTCAACTCCACGAGTTGAAGTCCACGAGTTGAAGTCCACGAATCATACATGGGGAGTAATTCTCCATCTCTGTTCTACTGCTACAATTCTACTAGTGGTTCTCCCTCATGAACCTCTTGACTGCTCATATTTGACCTCCGTGCACTTTCTGGGTCACTTTTGGGGGCATTGCAGAAATCATGTGATGAGGAGGACCTGGCCTGATGTTGGCAGGGCTTCTCAATGGAGGTTGAGTTAATGATTGGGACACCAGACTAAACTGGGCAAAAGCCCTCTAGTGATGGAACCCACTTGTTGTTCCAGCAGAAGCTATGAATCCAAGACCCTGAGATCAAGGGCTTCAGATCAAGAGCAGTCTCATCCAGAGGTCCTCCTAGAATTTTCATTCCATGATCTTGAATCTATAGAGATTCCATCTTGGTTAAGTCAGAGCTTCTTTCTACTCATCCAGTCCTTCACAGCTTCCAAGTACTGGTCAAAATTTCCACAGTATTTCTGGCTCAGCTTGGTGTGGCAACATGTAGCTAGGTGTCATCATCATATCAATGACACTTCACTCCAAGTTGTGGGTTACTTGTTCTCATGGCTTCACACAGACTTTAAATCTGTTTGCAACTTGAACTGACGGTCACCCTGCAAAGCTGCACCAAAGTTCATAATTTATGGACTACAAAAGAGAATTCAAGAAACCCGACTACCCCAGCAAATATGCATGGTCTATGAGAAACATCTTCATCTCCCTGTCTTGATGCTGTGATTATCTTAAAACCACTGATGGAGTCTAGATTCTGGACAGGTTGACAGGAAGAGGATGTTCTTTTCAGTAACACAAAAGTTGGACCATCAGTACTAGTAACATTTCCTCGGAAGCAAATACTTCGAGATCTAAATGTTGGCCTACAATTAAGAGTTGACCCGCCCGAGCTAAGCACAGGCCTTCACAAACCCACTCAACCTCCCTGAGATGTAGCTGCAAGATACCTGCGCCAACCTGAACTTTAATTAAAATTTCAACACCAGCCCTGGTTACCCTCTCCAGCTTAATCACAGTAGCTTCAAAGTACACCAGGTAGGGTGTTTCAGAATCCCTGAGAATATGTTTTCATCCCTGCCAGGATGCAGAGCACCGATCAAAATATTCCACCCTGAACACGGACGATTGTTAAATGGAAGCGGTGTCTCCCCAGATGGCCTTTTACGCAAAAATAGTGGAAGGAAGGGAAAAGGAGCAAATCGGCCTTTAAGAACCAGTTCCCTTTAGTAAAACTCAACACTCTGAACATAAATTCTCTTCTATTAATGATCCTCTCAGGTCTTACTGCCTGCTATTCCATCACGGCGGACTTTCTAATGGCCCCTGATGGCGTTTTAATCTCTGCAAAATGCGGGAGAAGAAAGTTCTCCAAAGCAACGGTGTTTTACTCCTTCCGGTCTCTCAGGGCCAGAGGGGCAGCGTGGAGTGGGGAGGAATCCAAAGGCCCTTCCAAGATCAAGAGTGGCCCATTCGGACGGCGCAAAGCAGACCGTCTTCGATTCGAAACCGGGCGGAAAGTTCTGTAGGAACGCTGGGTGGAAGCAGCCGTATTTATTTATCAAATGTATATTGAGGCTGCCAGTCTCACCAGAAGTGACTCTGGTCGGGGTGCAGCATAAAAAAAGTACGAAAACAATAGATGTGTCAAAGGCAGCAAGAAAACAACCAGTCTCAGAGACAACCAGGGACCTCACATTTCTCCTCCTTCTCCTCCTCTTTCCTCCTCTCTCTCCTCCTCCCCTGCTTCTTTCTCCTGCTTACAACCCTACTTCCTTCTAGCATTGATGATGTTACCTAGTTGGATCATGAAATATCTGCAAGAAAACAACCAAGCTCAGAAACAACCAGGGACCTCACAGTTCTCCTCCTCCTCTTCCTCTTTCCTCTTCCTTCTCCTCTGCTCTTTCCTCCTCTCTCTCCTCCTCTTCTGCTTCTTTTTCCTGTCCACAACCCTACTTCCTTCAGCATTGATGATGTTACCTAGTTGGATCATGAAATGTCTGCAAGAAAACAACCAAGCTCAGAAACAACCAGGGACCTCACAGTTCTCTTCCTCCTCTTTCCTCTTCTTTCTCCTCTGCTCTTCCTTCCTCTCTCTCCTCCTCCCCTGCTTCTTTCTCCTGTCCACAACCTACTTCCTTCTAGCATTGATGGTATTATCTAGTACCATCATGAAACCAAGCTCAGTGAGCACCAAGGACCCTACAATTCAACCTTGAGCTGCATCTTCTCCCATCTACTGAAAGGAGATTCCAGAAGTCCACCAGATCTTCCAGCTCCATCCAGCTAAGCAAAATCCAAGAATCAACCGAAACCCTAGGGCAAGGATTAGGAATGTCTTTTGATGTCCTTCTTCTTGACTCACGGGGTGTGACTCATCCTTCTCCCGTTCTCTTAGCTACACGGGTGGAAATTGCACTAAAGGCCAAAGGAGCAAGAGGAGAGGCGTGAGAGACAAGAAGAGATTTCATCCTCTTCTGCCGCTTGACCACTGTAGAGGCCACAGCTCTGTGACATCTCGGCTGTCGATGCACCAAGAAACATCTCAACACCGCGAGCCGTTTAGCACTTCTGGCTGCATTGCTCATTATTTATCACGCCGATCCTCTCCTCCACTGTGTGTGATGCACGCTTCCGTGGTGAAAAGCATGAACTAAATATAGTAAGATGTGCTTTCAGAGCAAACATACACAGATTGGCCCATTACAAGCTGAGTCAGTTTGTAAGTAGTTCACCTCTTCTTAAATTCCCTTATATAATAGATAGAAGAACCAGTTTTCTCCTATTGGAGCAGAAGACATGAAGTAAACACAGGTAGTCCTTGACTTACAACCATTAAGTAATCATTGGTCTGTGATTAATATATACTGTATGTCATCATCATTCTCATTTAACGACCCCATAATCCCTTAAAAGGTGGAGTCTGGGCAACTGAATGGAACTAGCAGAGTATTTACTGGCCGGATGCCCTTCATATCACCAATGCGGAGGTTTTTTTTAACAGCAGATATATTCTCAATGTGCCCAGAGAGAGAAATATCTCTGTGTGTGTGTGTGTGTGTATTGCATGTGAATATGTATGCACACACACACATCAGAATTTCATTTTTTAATGTGTGCCAGTGTGTTCACCACCTGACTAGCAAAGTCAACGGGAAAAGTTGGATTTGCTTAACAATTGCATTAATTCGCTTAACAACCATGACAAAAAAGATTATATAATCAAGCATGACTCACTTAATGGCCGCCATGCTTAACTGAGGACTACCCTGCAATCCGATGTGAGAAATGAAGCAGCTTCAGGAAATAAAATGCTAGTGACTTGGCAAACACACACACACACATACACACATGCACACACATACACACACACACACACACACAGAGGACCTCCTGGCTCCCGGCTGTAATTTTTCAGCCACGCCGCTTCTTCCCAATCACTGTGCAGATTGTGCCAAAGTAAATTTCTTGAGCCTTGAGCTGAAGTGGCTCAGCATCTGCGCATGAATTCATGCGACGCCGCAGGTTTTTCATCAAGTGCCACTTATAAAATCAGCACCTCCGATTCTTCCACGCGCAACATCCATCGCTCTTCGAGGTGCTCCAATATAAGAACCTGCTCAGGCAACCATCTGAGAGATAATAGTAAAAACAAAACAAAACAAAAACCAAACCCAGACCTGGTGCCGGAATTTGACACGTTACACGCTTGTCAAGAAGGGCCACCCACAAGAACCACCCACTTCTGAAGAGGAGCTGTAAGGAAGAGAGAGTTTTGAAGAAAGTGTGCAGATTGTCCGTTTTTGGAAGTGGGTCTAAAGCTCAGGCACGCCCACTTTTCCTCCAAAGAGTTCCTCATAATATCAACATCGGATTCCTGCTTTCGGAGATGAAGATGTGAGGTGAGCCTAGAAGTCTCGGAGAAACCTACGTTCTTTTGATAAATATTGACTGTTTCCTAGTATGATTGATTGCTTATTGTACCTATGACTATTATTAAGTGTTGTACTTTATGATTCTTGACTCTTGACGACTGTCTCTTTTCTTTTATGTACACTGAGAGCATTTGCATCAAGACAAATTCCTTGTGTGTCCAATCACGCTTGGCCAATAAAGAATTCTATTCTATTCTGTTCTATTTTCTATTCTATTCCATTCCATTCCATTCCATTCCATTCTATTCTTCATTCCACTATTCTATTCTATTCTATTCTCTATTCTATTCTATTCCATTCCATTCTTCATTCCACTATTCTATTCTCTATTCTATTCTATTCTCTTCTTCCCCAACTGGTATCCTCGTGTATGAGATAACCACAGTGATGGGTTTCTACAGTGTGGTTCAGACTGGTTCGAACGAACTGGGTGTTAAGTTTTCCTCTGGTTTGCCGAACCTGTATTTCAACCAACCAGCTGGCCCCGCCCACCCCACCCCTACCAAGAGTCTCCACATGGCCCATTTTTAATCCAGGTAAGTGCAGAGTCCATGTGGAGGCTCTGGGAGGTGTGGAAATGGAAGTCTGGAAACGAGCTTGTTTCCGTCTTCCAGTGGGCCTCTAGAGCCCAGGGGAGGCTGTTTTTGTCCTCCCAGAGGCCTGGGGGAAGCCTCTGGATTCTTGGGAAGGTGAAAAACTTCCTTCCCAGAAGTTCTGGTAGGCCACGTCCAGTATGGCCACACCCATCCAGCAACCAGACAGTGAACCGGTTGCTGGGATTTTTGAATCCAACCCCTGGATAACTACCGACTCCCATAATCAATAATGTCTGGAGAATTATGAGAACAGAAGTCCAGGACAGCTGAAGGCAACCAGGCTGAGAAAGGATGTTGAGATGCGACACGACACATTTAAGCAGATATATTTCAAAGTTACAAGAGCCCAAGAACCAAGGTTTATCAAGCAGATGCAATCATGTTGAGAAGATGAAATCAGAATCTAACCATGAAAACATTTAAGACTTGTGGACTTCAACGCCCAGAAATTCCCCAACCAGCCTGGGAAGGAAAAGCAAGACTTCCACAAGTCTTAAAGGTGCCAAGAGTAGGATACCCATCTCACAGATGCAGGTTGTAGCTTTGAACCAGTCTTCTTCCTCTAAGACAATCAGAAGAACCTATGTTTTACATCTGGAGAACTTTCAAAGCTAGGACAGAAAGAGTTCCTAGAAGCAGACAGAACAACTGCAAATCAAGCAAAAGAGAAGCTTGGAGAACCAGAGAAGGGAAAATCCTGCAGAAGACATCTTACACATAGGTGCAGAAAGCATTTTATGTTATTATCCGGTGTCTATTTTTCCTGTAATGTCTAAATATCACACAAGCCGTACCGGCAACCTTATGATGCCACCGTGTCTTGTTATCTTCATGGAGTTAAGAGTGGGCAGTGCTACCAGCATTCTGAACAGACCTTCTTCTCACTCAACCCCATATTTATCTTATCTATGGTTGGTGATATCAGGCAGGTTCAGCATTAAGCGCTTCCTTCTGACCTGGAAAGGCTGTAATTAGAGTTACACCAGTTAGATCGGAGCCAATCATGATAGAGTTCTAATGTGACCTATCGTTCCCACAACTCAGCACCTGGGCATCCCAGCCCATAAATTTGAAGGGTTTTGTTGTCATTAATGAAGAGTTGTGTGCTCCTTCGTGTTGTCAAACTGCAATCAGGTAGGTCACAGGTGAAGAATAAATTCTTCCAGAACAAGACCAATTACACCATTTACATTTCATTAGCTAACTTGTTAAAAAAAAAAACAGAGGTGGGTTTCCCACACTTTCCTGTCTAATAAACAACACAACGATGGAATTAATAAGGCCGGTGACACATGCTTAATGGCCCTTTCCTGGGAATTTGCAAGAGAGATTGCCGAAAGTTGTGCTGTCTCCCACCTCTGCCGTTTTCAAAATTAAGAGGAAAAATGTTTCTCAAGAACGAGGAAAGGTCAGTGAGGAGGAAAGTTAATATGCCAAATCCATTCCATCAACAGACACATCGACCAACAACCAGCCTATTAACCCTTCACAATTCAAATCAACCGCACAGCCAACCAGTGACGGCACAGGCCTTCAGCCAACGCATGCAAATCCCCCAACCAACACTTCATCATCTGATGACCCTCACTTGACGTGACCCACATCTGACCCATCACAAGACCCTCACTTGACGTGATCTCCCCATCACAAGACCTTATGTAACCACATGAAGTCCTTATAAGCAGAAGAACACCGGCATCCCCTAAACTCCGCTGAAGATGTTACCCAGCTTGGTAACAAAACATTCAGAAACCAACCCATGTGCTCGGAGAACGAACTTCCATTCTCAAAATTAATACTTCTGAATTTTCACCAGTTAGGTGTTTTGGCCCAGAGAGGTATCTCAGGAGAGCCACCAAATGGAGTACAATGGATTTCCCTGATCCTGGGAACAACAAAGGAGATTTCCAAAATATTGCAGAAGAACAGAAGATGGATATTTGAGGGGTGTCGTGTAAACTCCTCATTGAACCCAGACAGTTTGTAAGAAGATCAAAGGGAACAGGATGGTCTTGGTTTAAGTTATTATGGACCATAAATGAGGGCCATATCTACCTTTCAAGATTTTGTAACCCAATCTTTTCATTGCAACAAGTGTGAAATATTCGCAATGAGAATCTTATTTTCTTGGTTGAGAGGGGCCTAAGCCAACAGTTCAAAGCAAAGCAGCTTCAGTGGATGTATTAACCTTGGCTGGGGAGTTCTGGGAGTTGAAGTCCACAAGTCTTAAACATGCCAATGTTGGATGCCCCTGCCCTGTGTCTGGCTGGGGAATTCTGGGAGTTGAAGTCCACAGGTCTTAAAGCTGCTCCAGGGAGCCAGACATTAAGCACAGAACAGAGAGCAAAATAGCAGTTTAGCTTTCCTAGTCAGGCAGGGAGCCAACCACCGTTGGCTGCAGAAGGTATGCTACTTAAGAGCTATGTGGAATTGCAAAGTTCAGCCTGGCTGAGAGCTCATTACTATCCTTTCTGCTGAAAGCAGGAGCAGCTGAACAGTGCTACATGTAAGGGCTCTTCAGAATTCTGTGTCCTCAAATCAGATAGGAAGGAACTTGCCCAGTGACACACTTGAGCTGCTTCTTCTAAGCAAGATTTAAGCTTCAGTTCCTCACCTTCTTTTCTGCTTCATGCCAGGCTTGGGTTACGTAGAGTTTGCTCTTCCCATCTGCTGCCACCAGACAAGATGCATGGATTCATTTATTTTATAGAGAAGGTTGGCTGGCTGGCTTCCTCCTCCTTGTGACTCAAGACAGTTTACAACAATGAAGTGAAAGGTGCAATAAACACGAAAGCAAGAGAAAGAAGAATTTATTCACCTGTTTTTGCCGTAACTTAATTCAAAGATGACAAGCTTCCAAATTATGGAGCATTTCCCCTTATTCCATGAATACATTTTTTGGGGGAAGGCTGCTAGGCAAATGATGAAGAGAAAAGACGACTGCAATTTACCCATCTTAAAACCTTTAACTAACAACAAATTATGGAGCTGGATTTTCTTCAAAAGGTTACACAATGTTCTCCAGCTCTCAATGCAGAAGAAGAGGTGCAGGAGAAGAGAGGTGAGGGAGTGTGTGAAAAAAATTCCAGTCCCTTATGAAGCCTAGCAGAAGCAAAGAAGAACAACCGATACTCTTTTTCATTAGATCATGGAGAAGATAACATAAACAGAAAGGCTCTGAAGAGTAGTTATAAAACTAAAGATATGTTTATACCTACTGAAGGTTGGAGACCCTGGATTAGAAGACCTCCAAGGTGCCTTCCATTCTATTATTCTGTTTTCAAGAAAAGCCACTGGTCTGATTTCAAGAGTCCTATTTTGTGTTAGAAAAGGAGAAAGTGGAGAAGGAAACAGGGAAGGAGGGACAAAAAACAGGAAGTATATAAATAGTGTTAGAGAGGAGCCCTCCCCCCAATAGACCCCAGCCCCTTCTCCTAGGCAAGGCAATCACAAACCAGGTCAATCAGTGCCATCATGCTGACATGAGAGACGGAGGGAAGGAGGGAGGGAGCCTGGCACAGAGGAATGGCAAGATCTGACAGCATCCCTTGTACTGAGCAGCTGTCTGGTTGCTAGTCTTTGGGGAGCTACTCCTCTGAGGGGAAAGGAGGAATTCAGCATCTATCGATACGAGAAGTCGGATCTCGTCTAATCCTTTCTTACCCTCACCAGATCCATTAATTGGTTTACGTAGGGTGACAAAGACGCCATAACTTCCTTTTCTGTGGCTACTCATCTCATTTGGAGGGGGAAAAGGGAACCATTCCAGCTGGGGCAGAAGATTCCATCCTTGGCTGGAGCCCCGCATTTAGCAAATAAATCTGCTTTCCATGACACATAACAGAGCTGGACAGTTCAGATCTCTCGTTGATTAATGAATCTCAATCAACCGGAGAGTCCAGACTAATGAGCTATGCATCACTGTGAGCTGGCGTGCCTCAGCAAAGCAAAGCATGAGGGGATGGAGATTGAAATGGGGGCAGGGAAAGTTGTTCTTTGGACAGCTCTAGCAAGCTTCTGTCTTCACATAGACCACCTACCCGTTGTCTCCTTGAATCTAAGATAGGCGGCTGCTATACCAATGGGAGAAAATACTTGTAGCTCAGGGTTGAATTGGGGAGCCCTTGATGCTGTCTGAGCTTGCTTGCTTTCTTGCAGATGTTTCAAGACCCAACTAGGTAACATCATCAGTGTTGGAAGGGAGTGGGGTTTGCAGGGGGAAGGAGAAGGACTGTAGGGTCCTTGGTTGCTTCCTTGCAGATGTTTCATGACCCAACTAGGTAACAACATCAGTGCTGGAAGAGAAAGGGGTTTGTGGGATGGAAGAGAAGAGGAGGAGGAGGAAGAGGACTATGGGACCCTTGGTGCTCTCTGACCTTGGTTGTTTTCTTGCAGATATTTCAAGACCCAACTAGGTAACATCATCAGTGCTAGAAGGGAGTGGGATTTGCAGGGAGGAGGAAGACCGTAGTATCCTTGATGCTCTCTGAGCTTGGTTGCATTCTTAACAGATGTTTTATGACCCAACTAGGTAACTTCATCAGTGCTGACAATGCTACTATCAACAGATAGTATTGATGAGACTACCTGGCTGGATCATGAAACGTCTGCAAGGAAACAACCAAGCTCAGAGAGTCCCAAGCGTCCCACATTCCTCCTCCTCCTCTTCCTCCCTGAACATCCCATTCTCTTCTAGCACTGATGAAGTTAGTTAGTTGGGTGATGAAATGTCTGCAAGCAACCAAGTTCAGAGATCAAGGACCTTCCGTGCTATCCTAAGCAACTGGTCTCTGGCATGGAGAACAGCCTCTAGCAGTCCTTCTCAACCTCGGCAACTTGAAGACGTGTGGACCTCAACTCCCAGAATTCCCCAGCCGGCATGGGTTGTGTGAAGGCCACAGCTCTTCAAGACACCAAGATTGAGAGGCACTAGCCTGCAGAGTGCAAACATGGTCGCTTTGCATTTTCAGGTCCTCCTCTGCAATCCCTACAAATATAAACAGGGAAGAGGGTGACACAAAGGCTACTGCCCCATTCTGACATCCAGAAGAGCGGTTAAGTGCTGCCCACCTGCTCCTTGGCATGAAGAGAACTCTTTAAGATCTGTTCCCCAAGAACACTGGGACTGTCAATCAATTTTTTTTTTTTTAATTGAGCAAGAGCAGAGAATTTTCAAAGTAGCTGAAAGCCATTAACAGAAGCAGCAGAGACTAAATAAAATCTCCTTAGGCTATCATTAAAAAAGAAAAGAGGAGACACATTTAACATCCAGCGAGATGCTGGGGTGACGAGATTCTTTGTGTGGGAGGCCAAAACTGAGAAGAAGGCTTCATCTTCAGGCTTTGCCTCTAAAAGACTCCCGGTGATTAACAGAAGAAGCAGGTTTTTACAAGGTTCACAACGAAGTTCTTTCAACTAGCTCCAACCTCAACTGCCTCCACAGAACTAACCTTGATAACCTTTCTTAAAATTCTGACGCCAAGAGATGTCCAAAGTTCAAAGACAACGGCATGCCATTGTTATCAATTGTCAAAAGCTGCTGAGTGATCCATTCCCTTAAATACCCTCTGAAAAAACACTCTTCCATTTTGCTGGAGCCCATATTCTTATGCAATGTGTCAGCGTTCCAACTAACCAACTCCAAACCAATAAACTCCGAGACGAACAGTTCCTCCAAGTTCCATTTTATTAGAGTTATTGTATTGGCACATTGGGGAAAACCTGAATCCGAGAGTCCCAGGTTTTCCCTTCCCAAAAGAATAGAATATAACTTTATTAAGGTCTTAGACCAGCAATCGACATCACTATTTACTATATATATATATATTTGTTTTCGGAGGTTTTCGCGGGTATTTGTATGTGGATCTTTGGTTCTTTGGGTTTTCTCCAGCATAGAATTGGAAGTATCTAGGCTTCATCGAAACGTCGCCTAGATACTTCCAATTCTACACGGGAGAAAACCCGAAGAACCAAAGGTACACACACACACACACATATATATATAAATACTGACATATTATAATACATTAATAGTGGATAAAAGAAGATGTTAAGATGTTCTCTTCCCAAAAGAGAAATCAAAGATCCAACCCTTGCACCCATCAGTCCAATTAAATTTTCATCCCAACTGGAGACATCCCTCCAATCAACTGGTACAGGGCAACATGTCCTTGACTTTCTGAGAAAGGAATGTTGTGGTGTCTAGTCTTCTACCCCACTATGAAATCCTGCCCTCCCAAATTCCCAGGCACTGAATGGAGCAGCCTCAAAGCTTCCAAATAAAGAATGGCTTCCAAGGCTGACACAATGGATTTTTTGGGAGAGGTCAATCCAAGGGCCAGCAGCATTCTGTTCACCTGGTGGCCATCCAGATGTCGACTCTGGCAGCCCACAAAAGTTTTTGTTCCCCATCGCTTGACATTATCTACTTCAATGAAAGCAAGGCCATGATAGCAGCGTTCCAATATCTAAGGGGCTGCCACAAATAATAGGGAGGGATCAAGCTATTCTCCAAAGCACCTGAAGGCAGGACAAGAAGCAATGGGTGGAAATGAATCAAGGAGAGAAGTAACCTGGAATTAAGGAGAAACCTCCTAATTGTGAGAACAATCAACCAGTGGAACAGAAGTTGCCTCTAGAAGTTGTGGCTGCTCCATTACTGAAGAACTCCTTGGATGAGCAGTGAAGCGTCTTCAAAGAAAAACAAGGAAGTTCAGTTGCCTCTTGAAAAAGCACCTCTGAGACAACCTTGACCTGGATGACGGTGAATCTCCTTAGACATTCATCCCTAGAAGTTTTCAAGAAGAGCTGACCAACCTTTTCTCTGAAATGGTACAGGGTTGGGCCAGAAGACTTCTAAGGTTCCTTCCAACTCTTTTATTATGTTAATTAGGATCAATCAATCAATTACTAATCAATCAATCAGAATAGAACTGAAAGGGAGGTCTTCAAATCCAACCCGCTGCTCAAGCACGAGATCCTATGACCATTTCAGACCATATTTAAGTGATGGATAGAGAGATAGGATGTCTACTATTGACCTCACCCCCTTCCTAAGAGGCCTGTTGGGGGCGTGCATAAGCGCACCAATCGTGCCTACCGTCCCTGTCCTATTGTTTCTTTTTATTTTTCTTGTAAGTATCTATCTCATGTATTCATAACTATATTTATTCTTATACCTGTATCTTGTAACGACTGACAAATCAAATAAATACTAAATAATTCTTGGAAGCAGTAGCAATGGCTAGTTTATGAATTTTGCCTAACCCCTGGTTTCGATGCCACCAGGAAGAAGATGGAGTATATCTATTCAACAGGTTTTGGCACTACCTTCTTTCTTGTCCTTCGTGACCCCTTTCCTAATAACTGAAAAATCCGACAAGCCCAAATTTAATCATGCCCTCACCTAGATGATGAACATTAATCTCACTGCTACTGATGGGTAATTTAATTAGGGTGCATTTGGAATGAATTACAATCACCAATTAGCACCATCACGTCCGAGTCTGCAATGAACAGAGGGGAGTTAGTAAACTACCATTGTCAGCTGCCTTAATTACAAACATACTCTCAGTGTTAAATCTCCTTTCTCCTGCCTTCCTCCACCTATGTTTGTATCCAAGCATTTTATGATATGAGTTTACAGACGCGGGACATTAAATATACCAAGGCCGGCTGCAAATATGTCTAACAACCTACCAGAAATGGAGAAATATCAGAAGTTTTATTATTATTATTATTTTTCCAGTGGAGCGTGTGTCAGGTTGAAAAGGGAGTCTTTTCGTGCAGGCTTCAACTCTTCGCCGATTTCTATTGGAAGGAAAAACTGAAGACCCTGGGGACCAGATTCAATCCGGCCTTGGTTATAACAAACCTTTTCAACTCATTCGCTCAAATGTAATCCTCTTGGGATAGAGATAAGAAAGGAAGACGAAGGGCTCTGCAAAATCAAAACACTTTTGAAATGTAGGCTGTTGGCTTGAGCAGGGGTTGCCCAAGGCAACCATCTTCTGACGTGGGAAATCAGGGATTCAGGAAATCAGAGACCACTCCCCCCCTGAACTGGCCATGATTTGACGGGGCAACCAGGAAGCAAAATGGAGAGTTGATCTTTAGGGTAGCCTGAGCTCTTCGGAGGAACGGTTGGGGTTTCAAATATAAAATATAAATTCTTTAAATCCTTTAGGGTTGATTCTGGGAAGAAGCCAACTGGGTGTGCCATGCATGCAGAAGAAAGCAACACAAGTATAGAAGAAGATCAAGTGAGCAGTGGAAATGTGCAACAGGTGTCCAGAGGCATTTATGGTGCTGTGTAAAATGAATGCATCTGTTTGACACCACTTCTGCCTCCAAAATCCAGCCGGCTGCTCGTGTTTTAGCCCTGATAAGCGTGGATCCAAGAAGCAAATAAAGAGGAGCAAACCTGAATGACATCAGTAAAAATAAATGCCTCGGTAATTAATCCTCCAAAAAGACCAGTGTTCACCAAACCGAGGTGAAAGAGAATTGGGAGAGCTATCAGCAGCTCGCCGATAAAGTGATTTCAGTTTTGTATGGCTGGTTTTGTTATTGTCAAAGAGAGTTTCCCAACCTTGGTAACCTTAAGATGTGTGGACTTCAACTCCCAGAATTCCCCAGCCAGCATTCTGCTTACTAATAGGTTGATTAGTAGCATCTTTCTGCTGTTCAGGCTATCAATTTCCTCCGATAAAAAAGAAAGAACAAATATGGAGCTTTTGCAAGCTACACTGGAAAGAAAATGAGGAAGGGGTTAGCAAAAGTTGAATCAACTGACAAAGACCAAAAAAAGTAATACAAGGCGAAATCAAAGACATAGAAAGACTTAGGAAGATTATTCACCCCACCACTGAACAATGTTCTCCAGAAATCTTCAATGGTGTGTCATCAAAAATCAATGTCCCCAACAGTTGGTCAACCACATGACCAAGGTTCTTACTACTTTGAACGTACGCATCTTCTACTCAAACATTGCTCCAGAAAACTTCCCACTGGGGTCCCAGCCCACAAACTGAATCTGTCTCTTACTCTACCTTGTCCTAAATCTGCTCCTATAAAGTCTCTTCCTATTCCTGGACTCAACAGATGGCCATTTCTGCTCCTATCTTTGGATGGTGTAGAGCAACCTTCATAACTTAGGACAGGTCAATCAGCCTTCTGCCTTGTGTGCGAGTCATTGTTGGGCAGGTAAATAATTTTTTTGGACAAATAAATCAATATTGCCTTTTGAAGGAGATTCCCAAAAGGACATACTGGAAGTCCTCAATGCTTCCTTATCATACGATGGACTTCCAGAATTATGAATTGATCTGCCCTGCAAAGCATTCTCCAGGTTTCAAGGTGGGAGAATGGAAAGAGAAAGTTGAAGAGAGAATGGAAAGGAAAGAGACAAATATAATCATAACAGTAGAAAAACTGAAGAGGGAGAGTCGCTATTATATGGGGTCGGTTATTACCCTGAATTGGATTTAATTCCCTCAAACATGATTAATAATAGACCTCTTATACCTCTTCTTCAAAATTCGAGTGTGTGCTTTTTAATATTTCGGTGCCTTGTGCACGTCTTTCCTCATTTTCCCTTGTTCCCGAAAACATCACACACGAGAAAATCAGAAAATTGCAGCTCAGAATGACATAATTTGATTGCAATAGCTCAGAGGTATGGGGGAAACCGGATTCTGACTACATTACTCTCCGAAAAAAAACGTTACTTGGAGCAATGAATTCATTTGCACATTTTCCCTACAACATTATGCTAATTTTAAAACAGAATTTTAATGTTCAGGAGCAGGAATTTTTCACAGCCACCAAACTCGGTTGGAAATGGAGGGTGAGTTTGGGAGGAGGAGGAGGAGAAGGAGAAGGAGAAGGAGACGAAGAAGAAGAAGAAGAAGAAGAAGAAGAAGAAGAAGAAGAAGAAGAAGAAGAAGAAGAAGAAGAAGAAGAAGAAGAAGAAGAAGAAGAAGAAGAAGAAGAAGAAGAAGAAGAAGAAGCGGCAAATAAGAAGAGGAGGAGGAGGAGAAGGAGAAGGAGAAGGAGAAGGAGAAGGAGAAGGAGAAGGAGAAGGAAGAGAAGGAGAAGGAGAAGAAGAAGAAGAAGAAGAAGAAGAAGAAGCGGCAAATAAGAAGAGGAGGAGGAGGAGAAGGAGAAGGAGAAGGAGGAGAAGGAAGAAGAAGAAGAAGAAGAAGAAGAAGAAGAAGAAGAAGAAGAAGAAGAAGAAGAAGAAGAAGAAGAAGAAGAAGAAGAAGAAGAAGAAGAAGAAGAAGAAGAAGAAGAAGAAGAAGAAGAAGAAGAAGAAGAAAGCCACAGTCAGCAAATCAGGCATTATTAAGCAGCAGGTTGGATCCATCCTGAGTTTTCAGAAAGGTAGAGCGAATTTGGTCCACTGCCTAGCTTTCAAAATGAAAGGAAAATAGCTGACTCTTGAACCTGGCACCCAAGGAGTCCTTAATGACTTGAATAGATTTTGGTTTGGGAAATTGGATTCTGAACAACTGAAAGTGAGGAGAAACCGCATGCAACAGTAAATTCTATTAATCCATTAGCTGCGCAATTAAAAGAGGAAGTAGTGAGCCCAGGAAGCTAATGGTGTAGCTAAACCCCACAGGCCCTTTAGTTCTGGATCAACTGCATGTCGATTAGACTCAAGAGAAGGAAGTTGACATGTCATGCCAAGAAAACCTCTGAAGCTACAAACAAAGTTGAGGGACATCGGAAGGCCTTCAAAGGCTGGACAAAGCAAGCTGGTGGTGACAGCCCTGGCTCCATCGCAGGAAACCTGCCAAGCCGGTTCTCTCAACATCTTGGAGGTTGAGGAGAACTTTTCCAAAGCCACTATCTCTAGAGCAATGGTATGGAACCTGAGAACCATATCTTGGTGCCCGAAACAGAAGGCTTTGGTCTCAAGGTGGAGACTCCTTGCCTTTTTTATTTTGGGCATGGAGTAAAGTTAATAAAGAGAGTCAGTTTGGTCCAGGGGTTAAGGTAGTGGATTAGGATCGGGGAGAGCTGGGTTCTCCTCTTATCTTCAACATGTGAAGCCAAGGAGATGACCTTGGACCAGACACTCTTGTTCAGTCCTAGGAAGATGGTAGCAGTAAGGCCACTTCTGAAAAAACGTTGCCAAGAAAATCACATGCAATTAGTTGGGTGTGGGGTCTTTGGTTGCTCTCTGATCTTGGTTGTTTTCTTGCATATGTTTCATGACCCGACTAGATAACACCGTCAGGGCTAGAGGGGGATAGTAGAAGAAAACCTCACTCTTTTCCAGCACTGATGATGCTACCTAGATGGGTCATGAAACACCTGCAAGAAATCCATCAAACTCTGAGAGCAGCAAGGACCACTCAATTCTCTTCCTCCTCCTCCTCCTCTCTACAAACCCCACTTCCTTCTAGCACTGATGATGTTCCCTAGTTGGGTCATGAAACATCTGCAAGAAAATAACCAAACAGAGAGTACTAAGGACCTCACGATTCAACCCTGAGCTATAGATATTCTCTTCTATTTATTTGTGTAGCTACCAAGAGTCAAGATTGAGTTAAAGGCACAAGTACACACACACACATACACACACACACTTCAGCACACTTGTATAACCATGTGAAGAACTATAATTTCTAAGAAAGGTTGCTGATAGATACTTGACTAAGATGACAAGAAGCTAACGTTCCCGCTAACTCTTCTAATTTGATGTTTTCCTTGGCCTTGGCCTTGAGAAGCTACGGAAGGTGAGGGCTTGAAATATTAAAACTTTTCTTCTCCTCTTCCCTAGCTGCTTTCCCACTGTTTAGACCTATAAATCTCACCGTGGTGCAAGATGACTACCGAGAAACTTATTACTTTTATTAGCCCAGCTGCTAGGAATCAGAATGTATTAACGATCCATCAGAAAAAAAACAGCTACATCAATCCCAGTGAACCGCAAGTAAGCGGTAAGAGAAACTCAAACTCGACTATTATGCATGTTGGGTGGGAAATATCAGCTGGCTACAGAGCTTTCTTTTCAGGTAAGAGATTTTTTTTTTTGTACAACAGTGTGGTTTCTCTCTGCTTTTGGCAGTTTCAGACACCCTCATCTATTTTAGAGTAGCTTAATCCTTCAAGCATCCGAGCTTGCCAACACCAGCAATGGTCTTCTGAAAGGAAATGGGTCTAAAACAGATACTTCATTCAAAAATGGTTTTAAAAATTGGATTCATGATGCTTCAAGGCCACCACGCATGTCCCTTCCATCTCTGGGGATTTTGCAATAAAGTTCTGTTGTAGGGGTCAGCTTTGGAAGCCATATTGAGATTCCACAGATGTGCCAGTTTACCTTTGAGATATGTCTACCTTGGAGTTATTGATTGGAATGGATGGTTGCTGGGATGCTGACTGTAGGTTTCGTGAGGAGTTGGACCTGGAAAGACCTTGAGGCGGTTAGTTGGATACTCAACTGACCCTAATATCTTTCTTACAGACATGTGAACACTCTTTCTTTAGGCATTTCAATAAATTGGAGAACATGTAGAAAGAATGAATCTCTGCTTCTTTTTCAGAAACCCAAGTAGCCAGTTGTCCCAAAGATGTTTTTTCAAAAGCCAACTGGACTTGCTTTTTCCGTGAAGACGTTTCACTTCTCATCCAAGAAGCTCCTTCAGTTCTTCAGAAGGCAACTGAACTTGGTTTTTCCTTGAAGATGCTTCGCTTCCCATCCAAGAAGCTCCTTCAGTTCTTCAGAAGGCAACTGAACTTGGTTTTTCCTTGAAAATGCTTCGCTTCCCATCCAAGAAGCTCCTTCAGTTCTTCAGAAGGCAACTGAACTTGGTTTTTCCTTGAAGATGCTTCGCTTCCCATCCAAGAAGCTCCTTCAGTTCTTCAGAAGGCAACTGGACTTGCTTTTTCCTTGAAGATGTTTCGCTTCTCATCCAAGAAGCTCCATCAGTTCTTCAGAAGGCAACTGGACTTGGTTTTTCCTTGAAGATGTTTCGCTTCTCATCCAAGAAGCTCCTTCAGTTCTTCAGAAGGCAACTGGACTTGGTTTTTCCTTGAAGATGCTTCGCTTCTCATCCAAGAAGCCCCTTCAGTTCTTCAGAAGGCAACTGGACTTGGTTTTTCCTTGAAGATGTTTCGCTTCTCATCCAAGAAGCTCCTTCAGTTCTTCAGAAGACAACTGGACTTGGTTTTTCCTTGAAGACGTTTCATTTCACATCTAAGAAGGTTCTCCGTTTTGTAAAAAAACACGTATTTTCAAAATTAAAACTGGATTGCAGAAGTGTTAACATCCAGGAGCAAATGAAATGAAGCTGAAAATCGGCACAAGACCCGAGATCCCCATCTCAAAAATATGCTACCGCCCCCTAAATAAATACCCTTATAATTCTTTGTCACTTGTTTTCTGGAAGCTTTCCAACCATTTCCAAAGAAGGTCTTGAGTGGCAGAAATAATTGCGCACCAAACTCCAGATCCGCTGGTGTGGGAGCTCACCTGTTGTAGCCTCTTTTTTTTTTTTGCAACTGTCAGACTCGTAACATCCGACGATCCCACCCATCTGACCCGATTCATTCAAACTCTCCTGTGCAAATCTATTCCGAAACTACTAGTTTTAGACATCACTGCTCAATGGTCTTATTTATTTTTATGCTCAGGCTTGACGCTGTGCAATTTCAAATCTGCATACATTTAAATTAATTAGCATATGCAATTAAAGCCCTGGCATTTCCTTGCTCGGAGTTGGCAACAAATAATTACAAAATCTCCAGTTGTTTCCAGCTGTGTTTATGCAGAGGCGGCTTCGGCTAAAAATCCAGGAACCTGCAGCCCAGAGATTGTGCACCGAGAGACGCGTGGGGACTCACTCATGCGCAGAACCCATGCTCTTCAGGAAGGAGATCTTTTGCAGGCCTTAACCGATTCCCTGGGTTTCTAATCCCTCCTAATAGGATTCTTTTTATTTTTCTGCATAGCTTTCCCAGATATTTGGGTTTGCGTCACAAGTAAATTACACTGATGATTACCTGCAGAGTTTATAATTGCTGGTGAGAATCCAAGCTTATTTGCAACATTTAGCAGAATAGCAAGAGTTGGAAGGGATCTTGGAGGTCTTCTAGTCCAACCTCCTACACAAGCAGGAAACCCTATACCCGTGATGGTGAACCTATGGCACACATGCCATAGGTGGCACACAGAGCCATTTGTGCTGACACACAAGCTGCAGGCAAACTTACCTCACTGGGCATGTGTGTGCCTCACAGTTGATTTTCAGCCAGTTTGAGGCCTTTTTCGGCCTTCCAGAGGCTTGAGGAAGGCTTCTGCAAGCTTTGCAGGACAAAAATTAGCCCCGTTTTGTCACTTCCTGTTTTCCTGAAAATAACGGAAGTGACGAAATGGGCCTAGTTTTTGTCCTGCAAAGCCTGCAGAAGCCTGGAGAAACCTTCCTCAAGCCTTTGGGAGGCTGAAAAAGGCCTCAAACCAGTTGAAAATCAGTTATGAGTTGCAGTGCAGGTAAGGGGGCAGCGGGAGTATGTGGGGATTATGTGAGCATGCGTAAGGGGTGCGCATTGCCTTCTGGATTGCTGGCACGCGAGTGCAAGTATGCAAGCACGCGTATAATTTTTGGCACCGGAGCCCAAAAAGGTTAGTCACCACTGCCCTATACCATTTCAGACAAATCTCTTGTTGTAAACCTCCCGGGTTGGAGCTCCCCTAACTACTGGAGGTAGATGGTTCCACTGATTAATTGTTCTCTTTATCGGGAAGTTTCTCCTAAGTTCTAGGTTGCTTCTCTCCAGGGGTGGCATTCAAATTTCTTAACAACTGGTTCTGTGGGCATGGCTTAATGTGTGGGTGTGGCTTGGTGGTCATGTGATTGGCTGGGCATGGCTTGTATGTAAATATTATAAATATTTATATAAATATTGATTTTTTTTATAAAAAAAGAGCAACTTTTACCCAAAATCAGGCAAAGCAGGCAGATTGAGTTGCTCACAGAATCACAGATTCATTCAGAGATCTATCTATCTGCCATTGGCTAGCTCAGTCTGTCAGATAAAATTTGCTTGCAAGCAAACTCATAAAATAATGCTAGCAAATTCACAAAATTAACTCACAACACACCATGCATGTAAATATTGAATTACTTATTTAAAAAAGAGCAACTTTTACCCAAAATCAGGCAAAGCAGGCAGACAGATTGAGTTGCTCACAGAATCATTCAGTGATCTATTTATCTGCCATCGGCTAGCTCAGTCTGTTACATAAAATTTGCTTGCCGTGAGTTTGCACTGAATAACAGAATCTTCAGTCCTAAGCAGAGGTGGGATTCAAAATTTTTAACAACCGGTTCTGTGGGCGTGGCTTAGGTGGTGGGCGTGGCTTGTTGGTCATATGACTGGGTGGGCATGGCTTGGTGGTCATGTTATTGGCTGGGTGTGGCCAACTCAATATCACTCACATCAAGACACGCATCTTCTCGCCTGGCCTCTCATGACTGTGGGGATGCTGCAACAGTCGTAAGTGTGAAAAATGGTCATAAGTCACTTTTTCAGTGCCATTGCAACTTTGAATGGTCACTCCACACAAGCAAAGGAGGGAAAAATAACTCCAGAGAAGTTCCTGAGACAGGAAGTCCAGTCCTGCCAAGAATGTAATAAGGGTTAACAGAGAGGCAGTTTTTGTAAGCAACACCAGAATGTTTCCTTCCTGCCTTCCTTACAGGATTAGGCCAGTTAAATGGGAAGGCTTTCTGTAGCAAGCCACCATACGAGGTTGGTCTCTGCCAGGCTGGTGAGGAGATTGCGGGTACCGTGGTTGATATCTTAAATGTGGCCCTTTCTTCTGACATCTTCCCCAGGAGATTGGAAGGAAGAATTCAGTTTTTCATTGCAGAAGAAATGGAGAACGAAAGAAAAGTCACATTATTATAACCTTTTCATGTTTCCCATCTGAACTCATCTACCATTTGCCCAGGAAAGGGAGGGGGGGGAATCACATTTTTGAAGGGATTGTATCCACCAACAGGCCCCCGTTTGGTCTTTTACATATGGTTTTAAAAAGTGTGGGCTGTTTTTTGTGACTTGGGAAGGAGTTTTAGTTTCCCACGGGTGTTTGTGTTAGGATTTGGGGTTCTTCTACAATGTATTGGTCTCTCATGAGATTTCTTTATCAAAAAAAGAAAGAAAGAAAGAAATAACAACAATGCATGGAGTATCATCAAGAATGGAATGGCCATCTTTAGAGTTCCTTCACGGTCCAAATAGCAACTTTTTAATTTTATTTTATTTACATTTTCCAGGGAGAAATATCTTCATCCCTTGGCTTAAGAATTTATTTTGTTTTGGAAGCTGCAAGCTAGGAGGAGAATAACTCTCAGACAACTACAAAAGTGTCAAGGGAACACAGTTCATGCATTTTTTCCACTAATTAAAAAGAGCTGATCCCAGATAAAGGCAAATCTTTATCGAGTGGCAAATACCCTCAACTGACACCCAAACTTTCCTGAAAACTGAGTGGAATCTGATTTAAAAAGAGAAAACTCAACTCTTTTCTTAACCATTTGTATTTCTTTTCCTTGAGGCTCACCTGACCTTCCCTTTTGCACAGATGCCCGATGGCTGATTATTCTGTCTTTTTATCAATCAGACTTAAATCAACAGAAGATAATTATTTGTAGCTCATGGTTGAACCGTGAGGGTCCTTGGTGCTCTCTGAGCTTGGTGATTTTCTCGCAGATGTTTTATTACCCAACTCGGTAACAGTGCTAGAAGGAAGTGGGGTTTGCAGAGAGGAGGAGGAGGAGGACTGTGGGGTGTCCTTGATGCTCTCTGAGTTTGGTGGTTTTCTTGCAGACATTTCATGGCCCAGCTAAACAACATCATCAGTGATAGAAGAGAGTGGGGTTTGTGGAGAAAAAGAGGAGGAGGAAAAAAAGAGGAGGAGGAGAAGGAGGAAGAAGAGGAGGAGGAGGAGAACTGTGAGGTTCTTAGTTCTCTCTGAGCTTGGCTATTTTCTTACAGAAGTTTCATTACCCAACTAGGGAACATCATCAGTGTTAGAAGGGGGTAGGATTTGCATAGATGAAACTACCTATTTGGGTAATGAAACATCTGCAAGAAACAACCAAGCTCAGAAAGCACCAAGGACCTCACGGACGAGATAATCAAGTCATCAAGAACCACTCCCAAGTCTTGCTTCAATCCCCTCTAGGATGCTGCTAAACCTGTTCTCCTGCCTGTAAAACCACTTTCTTCTGGTTTTTTGTTTTTTTTAACAAATGCCTGGGATTTTAACTCAAAATTGAGCTGGGGAACATTGACTCCTTGTGATCTCCTCCACAAACTCGGTTCCGTCACCCCTCATTATATGGAGAGCACGTGCCGGGCAAAAGCATGGAAATCAAAATATAGAAGAGATCATTTATATTTGAAAAGTCTCATTGTTTCTCCCTCGCCCGAATGTTCCCTTGAGAGCCCCTGGAGATGCTGGGGCTGCTTCTGCCTAGCTCATAAAATATAGCTCTGCTCTTTTTTCCACAGCATTTGGTAATATTCCTGCCTCTCCTTGCCGAGGAGATGAGGCAGGAAAGCAATTGGCACAGAGACGCAATCGTAATAAAGAGACTGTAGGCCACTCCGACTGGAATTCGACAACCACCCTTGCTCGGAAGCACTTAAAGGGGGAATCATATTTCTGAAATCAAGGTAGTATTTTTTGGAGCCCCTCAAGGAATTCCACCTGCAACACAAATCAGTACCTTTCACTCCTGAATGGCAGCTACGGACAATGAGAAGGCCTGTCCATCACCAGGAAAGGATGAAAAATTGGGCACTGTGTCCCTGCATGCTTTGGGTGGGTTTATCATGTCCTTCCTTAGCTAGAAGGCCCTTAACCAAGATTACACAACATGGGGTAATTTAATTTAATTCTCTTTATCTGTTTCAGTTTTTTCATGTATAAGAGCAATATCTGCCAGTTATTCTCAAAGTACTTTACCCATTCTGGAAAAAAGCAAACATTTGAACAGTTCTTTAAGAAATTATTTAAAACAGTAATCTAGATGCCTGTTTTACCGTTGATTTTTATGTGGGGTATGTGTGTGCATGTGTGTACACAGAGACAGAGAGAGAGAAAGGAATGCTCATCTCATAAAAACAGCAGCTTACAGTAGTTAAAAATGATACAAAAATCTCATGTGGCTGATCCTTTTTTTGAGAGATTCCTTCCTGTCCTCAACCTCTCATTCATCTCAGGAAGAATTTTGACAAGTTTGAAAAGATTTCGAGACGACCAGAAACAACTAAGAGAACAAGGTAAGAGTTTAAGAAACTCAAGCCACCTTTTTAAAATAGAGGGAGCTGGAGAGACTGACTTGTGTGTGTTTGTGTATATATGTATATATGTGTGTATCTATGTGTGTGTGTGTGTGTATACACGTAAATACATATATTGTATGTACATATATTCGTACCATACATATAAATTACCAGCAAAAACATAAGAAAACATATATATATGTATGTATGTATGTATGTGTATGTGTATGTATTTATGTATGTGTATATATGTATGCATGCATGTATGTATGTATGTATGTGAAATAGAAGAGCTTCAAACAAAACCAGCTTCTTTTCCACTAAGAATATAAAGAGGTAAAGTGAACCACTAATTTGTCCTGACTAATCACAGCAATAATATCTCGCACAGGTTGACGGAGGAATTTTTCACCCCTGGTATTTTTGCATCCAAAATGGGGAAAACATTTGTCGAGGGCACTTTAGTTACTGAAGTTTTTACCTGGGAGATAATTATCCTAACTGTGAGACACATCCAATTACAGGACTGTTTCCTGAACCACATAAAAACTACAGGGGAAATCGCCTTGCAATTATGCTCTCCGGGGTGAGAAAAGTTTACTACTCAGCACTTTGGACATATGGGACTAAGTTCTTGGGATCAGCTGAAACTACTTCCTACCACGGAGCGAGATTCTGGTTGATGGATTAGGACAGAAGGATTTCAGATGGCCTCCAAAGAGAAGTTTCGATTATCACTGTTCTGATCCTGCCCAGAAGAGGTATCTTGAGCCCATCGTGGAGAACTATATGAATATGATAGAATTTAACATTGTGCTCAGTTATAATTCCCCCCTTTTAAAATATCAAATGGAAGGGATGTAATGGATGTTCTAGGCCAGAGGTCTCCAACCTTGGCAACTTTAAGACTTGTGGACTTCAACTCCCAGAGTTCCTCAGCCAGCAATGGAAGGGATATGATGGACTTCTAGGCCAGAGGTCTCCAACCTTGGCAACTTTAAGACTTGTGGCCTTCAACTCCCAGAGTTCCTCAGCCAGCAATGGAAGGGATATAATGGACATTCTAGGCCAGAGGTCTCCAACCTTGGCAACTTTAAGACTTGTGGACTTCAACTCCCAGAGTTCCTCAACCAGCAAAGCTAGCTGAGGAACTCTGGGAGTTGAAGTCCACAAGTCTTAAAAGTTGCCAAGATTGGAGACCCCGGTTCTAGATGACACAAATAACCTATCTCGGTGGAAAGTGAAGTGGTTTCTTCAGGAAAAGATTTGGAAGGCCAGCTTGGAAATTCAACTAAGCGAAACCCTGAACGAAACCAAGGAAGATCACTCATCTGTACCAGGGTGAGTGAATTTTTCTTTTTTCTTCTACCCACAGAAACTCAGCTTTCCAAGACTGTAAAGAAGGAAAGAATATTCATGTCCTTTCCTGATTGCAAAAATCAAGCCGCCCGGATGCCTCTTAACAATATAAATTACCAAGTTAATCAAGACTAAGAAAATGTAATAGGGGCCTCGTGCTTTGATGGGCGATTAATATTAAAATAAAAGAAGACTTGTAAAAAAGTAGGAGACAACAAATCCGGGGCACAGTTTTCTTACATTGTTCAGTAAACAAATACATGAAAAAAATAAATAAATAAAAACCAAAACCTTGAAGGGGATTCATTGTGGAGCTCTTGAATGGTAACATCTGCTCAGTAATTTTGGGGAGGGTAGAGGTGGAGGGAAGAGTTTGAATTTATTAGGAGTTCAAGTTAAGCAAAATTTATTTGTGGAAGGGAGGGAGGGAGAAAAGAAGGGAAGGAAGGAGAGAATGGAAGGGAGAGAGGGAAGGAAGGAAAGAAATAAGGAAAGAAGAGATGAGAGAATAGGAGGGAAGAAGGAAGGAAGAAGAGAATAGGAAGGAAGAGATGGAGGGAGGAAAGAAACAAAGGAGAAAGGGAGGAAGGAAGAGACGAAGGGAGGGAGAAAAGTGAGGGAGAAAGGGAGGAAGGAAGGAGAGAATAGGAAGGGACAGAAGGAGGGAGGGAGGGAAGAAGCGAGGGAGGGAAGGAAGAAGGAAGGAAGGAAGAAGAGTATAGGAAGGAAGAGATGGAGGGAGGGAGGAAAGAAATGATGGAGAAAGGGAGGAAGGAAGGAAGGAAGGAGAAAATAGGAAGGAAGAGAGGGAGGGAGGAAGGAAGGAAGGAGCTGGGTGACTTTGGCCCAATCCCTCTCTCTCAGCCCAACTCACTTCATAAGGTTGCGGGGGAAATAGGAGAAGGAAGGAGTGTCAGGTATATTCGCTGCCTTAAGTTCTTTATAAAAATAACAAAGGTGGGATCAAAATCTCTTTTTAAAACCCTCCCTTTCTTTTCTTTCAGTTGTTGAACTAATTTCCAGCTTAGGAAAGAAACGAAAACATTAAGTCTGAAGATAGTTTATGTCCTCTTGTTAAATATTGCCTGAGAGTGAATATTGGCTGAATTTAAATCATGGTTTACAACTAGGTCATTCCCTGTTATGAATCTTTATAATTGACAGTGCCTAAATCAAGCAGCCGCTCAAATGCAAGGTCATTAATCATGTATTTCGTACTCACTACTTATCGGAGTAGCTATGTTTTCAATCATTGCTTCTATCGCCTCGTTGCTTGGGCACAAAAGGGTTTACAGTAATAAGGATCTTACTTATGGAGTGTGCTGTGTGAGGGGAAGCCCATGGGCGCAATTGACAAAGGGATGACAAAGATGGCAAAAAAAAATATGGAAGAAAATAGAAGTGACCACTGAGAAAACAGGAATTCAGCCCAGGAAGAGTGAGAAAGAAACTCAAGGTGGTTCTGCCTCCACTTTCTTTGGTATAAGAGGGAGCGAGAGAAGAAATCTTCTCAAATTTCCAATTTTCTGCTATTATGTCCTTATAACTGAAGCTCAACTACGTTGGCCACCAAACGAGAAGAGAGGAACTCCTTGGAAAAAGACCCTGATGTTATTTTGGATGGAGGTGAGGAGGTGGACCAATTTATTTATTCATTTCCATGCTCCTAACAAAGAAGGATATAGTCAAAATGTATGATCTTCCCAGGAGTGATGTATGGCTGTGAGTGTTGGACCATAAGGAAGGCTGAGCACTGAAGCATTGATGCTTTCGAACGGTGGTGTGGGAGAAGATTCTTGAGGGTCCCTTGGATTGCAAGGAGATCCAATCAGTCGATCTTGAAGAAAATCAACCCCTGATTGTTCTTCAGATGCTGAAGCTGAATCTCAACTAACATTGGCCACCTAATAAGAAGAGAGGAACTTCTTGGAGAAGTCCTGGATGTTGGAAAGATGGAAGGCAACAGGAGAAGGGGACATCAGAGAATGAGATGGTTAGATAATGTCATTGACGTAATGAATGTAAATTGGAGCAAATTCCGGGAGACAGGAAGCCTAGCATGCTATGGACCTTGGGATTGCAAAGAGTTGGACCCAACAGTGACTGAACACAAATACCCTTATACCAAGAATTTGGGTCTTTGGATCCCTTCACATTCTTAAAAATGATCGAGGACCCCGAAGAACTTTGGCTGATGTGGTTTATATCTTTTGATGTTTTCCGTATTAGAAATTAAAGTGGAGAGACTTAAAAATTGATTTGACTTTATGGAACCCCAGAAAGGATCTCGGGGATCCCCAGGGGTCTTCGTACCATACTTGGAGGACGGCTGGACCTCACCAATGAATGAAGTGTTTCTTAGGTAAAGGTAAAGGTTTCCCTCGCACATACATGCTAGTCGTTTCCGGCTGTAGGGGTCGCCAATACTCATCTCCGTTACAAAGCCGAAGAGCCAGCGCTGTCCAAAGACGTCTCCGTGGTCATGTGGCCAGCAGGACTAAACGTAGAAGGTGCACGGAGGAACGCTGTTCTCTTCCCATCAAAGTGGTCCCTATTTTTCTACTTGCATTTTTACATGCTTTCGAACTGCTAGGTTGGCAGAAGCTGAGACAAGTAACGGGAGCTCACTCCGTGACGAGGCGCTGGGGATTCGAACCGCTGAACTGCCGGCCTTTCTGATCAACAAGCTCAGTATCTTAGCCACTGAGCCCCCACGTCCCTTGTTTCTTAGTATGAAAATTTAAGCAGGTCTGATTACACGTGGGGTCAGGAGGATTTGAGGGAATTGCTCTCTCATTTCATGATTGTTGGTTATAAAGAAGTTAAGGAGGTGTCGAAAAGTAGCATTAAGCACAAGGCTCCCCAGGAGTTAAGCAGAAGGGTTTAAACATTACAGACTGAAAGTCAGGGTGAGCAGCGGCAGAAGGAGAATTAATTACAAAAGTGAGGTATCACTAATTAAGGCTGCTTCTAAATTTGCATGCAAAACAAATATGAAAGCGCTTTGATATGTGTGAAAAAAGGCAATTTAACCTGTGGGTGACAACATTTAGTATTTTAATAGGATGTTTCATCTTCCAATTCCCTTTATAATTACGGAGGCCTATCGCTTACCTATAAAGTCAGGAAGACAGACACCTGAGAGTGGTAGGGAAGAGAATGAAACCAGTTGAGTTTTAGCAATGGTGGAAGATGGAACTGAGTTCTCAACTGAGTTCCATCCTCAACTTCCTCTTTGGACTTCGGTGGGATGCATTTATAATTCTTCTTCTTCTTGAAGAAGAAAATTAAGATATCCATGGTTACCTAGAGCAGGGAACATTCCAGCTCATCAGGAGGAAAACCTGGATTAACCATGGAGCAATGCCTAAAAACCAGTGGAATTGGAATTCTGTCTAGCCTAACAAAAAAGGACTAGCAGTGACGTGGTATCAGTGGTCCAGGATTTGAGGGGCTGCCACCAAGAAGAGGGGGGGGGGGTGTCAGCCTATTCTCTAAGGCACCTGAAGACAGAACAAGAAGCGACGGATGGAACCTAATCAAGGAGAGAAGCAACCTGGAATTAAGGAGAAACTTCTTAACAGCGAGGACAATTAGCCAGTGGAACACCTTGCCTTCAGAAGTTGTAGATCTCCATCACTGGAGGGTTTTAAAGAAGAGATTGAACAGCCATTTGTCTGCAGTGATATAGGGTCTCCTGCTTGAGCAGGGGTTGGACTAGAAGACCTCCAAGATCCCTTCCAACTCTGTTCTATTCTGTTTAGTTGAGGACAAGCAAGTTAAGGAGAAATTTTAACGGAGAAAATATGTAGTTGCTAAGAGGGATGATTACTTGACAGCACAAACCCAAAAAATCCATTCGCAATTGTGGTCGTAAGTCGAGTGGCAGAGTTTTATTCATCCATAAAACTCTACGACCATCTGAGGCTGTCCAGAGTGAATGAAGATAGGGAAAAGAAAGGAAGGGATAGATTAACAACAATGGATAATTAGAGTGGAAGGTTCAGCTCGGTGTGGACCAGTGAGCCAAATTAATCAACAGTTCCAGGTTCCCTTGGAGAGAAATAACCCTGGATATTGTCAATAAAAAGAAGATGAGAGGAGACTAAGACGGCTGGGTTACAAGCTATTGTTAATTCTGTGAAGTGCTAATGTCGGTTTGAAGGAAATCCTCTGGGCAAGATTGAGACGGTTAATTCCAGATTTAAGGCATTGCATAGCATGGATGTTGGGATTTTGATTTCCTCCCTGTCCCTCCTGGATCAAACATTTTGCTACTTTCTATTCGATAGATGTCTAAGTTGGAAGAAAAGGCATATTATATACTTTGGAAAGAGGAATATCAACAGGAACAGAAGGAAGGACTCTACCAACCATTTAGAGTAGAGTGTTAGGATTCCGGTAGTTACCTCCCTTTTAAATCATGAGTCTCGAGCCAAACTTCCAAAACTTAAAAAAGGATTTATTGGGAGTTAACATGTCGGCACTGCCTGGGTGCAGCCGACTCTGAGACACATCATTCGTTGTCACCCTTGACCCTGGTTTCCCTCCACCCCTCTGGGTATATTGTAATTCATATTCTCCAATGGGACACATCCATAGCCCAGAGTCATCAATCATGGTATCCAGTTAGAATTTTGCATGGCAGAAACTTTGGTCACCCAGTTACTATCTTTGAAGAGGGGCAAAGGGCAACAGGAATTTGTGGTGGAGGAAAAACTTTAAAAGAACAAATTAACAGACTCGGCTTGGGGAGCCCGAAATAATAACACTTCTCTCCAAATTAAACTGGGGGAAATGAAGAGTGAAGGGTCTCGCATCTCATTCGGCTGGATCTAAAATAGGACAGGCAAATGATGGTTGGTTTCTTTCTCCCCACTGAATCTGAGAGAGATTTAATTTACTCAGTGCATGTCTCCACCTAAATGGGCCACATCCTTCCTCGGAGCAACAGGCTGCCATCAACAAAAGGATGAAGGGTTAGAGCCGATCCCAGGATGGAAAGTTGAGTAGAGGTGATGGATCCAAGAGGCACCATACATGGTTCCCTGCAAAGGTCCAGATGTGAGCTGTTGGAGGTTTTAATGAAGATTTCTAGAAGACAGAGATCCATGGAGAGGAACAGAAGGTTGGGAGGCAAATGTCTTTATTTGTATCCCTTCTTTCTATTATTTTTACAAATTAAAACTAACCTATCCGACAGATCCTCCTGCTCCTATTTTCCCTGCCACAACAACCCTGTTATGGGCTGGGATGAGAGAGACTGGCCCAAAATCACCCAGCTGGCTTTCATGGCTAAGATGGGACTAGAACTCACTGTCTCCCAGTGATTGGTCCAAAGTTACCCAATTGGCTTTTATAACTAAGTCAGGACTAGAACTGTCTCCTGATGATTGGTCCAAAGTCATCCAGCTGGCTTTCATGCCTAAGGCAGAACTAGAACTCACCATCTCCTGGTGATTGGCTCAAAGTCACCCAGCTGGCTTTCATGCTTAAGGTGGGACTGGAACTCATCATCGCCTGGTGATTGGCCCAAGGTCACCCAGCTGGCTTTCATTTATTTATTTATTTATTCAAATTTGTATACCGCCCCCTCTCCCTAAGGACTCGGGGTAGTGCACAGCCATTTCATGCCTAATGGGGGACTAGAACTCACTGTCCTCTGTTTCTAGCCTGGTGCCTTAACCACTAGACCAAATAGATTCTGTTCTCAAATGCGAGGCTGCCTGGGTGATGGGAGGAAATAGGATCATGGACTCTAAGTTGAGGTTGGCCAACACAACCCTGACCTCCCAGGTCCCTGCGTGCTTCAAAAGCAGTTTCATTGGCTCAAAGACACATGATGTTGTGCATGAGGCACAAACACAGAGTCTCTAAATGAAATCGGCCTCAGAGGAGGGAAGAGATGCAAAACTGCCTTCCATCCATGGGGTTAGCCTACCACTTGAAGAATATTGATCAACCAATTTCCCAAGAACCGTGCTGGGTCACCTCTCACCGTCGCCAGCCGCCTCAAACGGCGACTTCTCTCTTTTCCATTCTATCTCCCAAGTATCACACGATGCAATTTGACCGAAGCTGAGAAAGGGCCAGAAAAGAGAACGTCTACCCCATTTGAATGCTCTTTCCTTTGCATCCCAATTTGACTGCTGCAGAACCCAGCGCTGTGTCATGGAGTCGAGCCATCGGTTTCCAAATTTAAATTGCTTTCTGTCTTCAACCTCGCGTCTCCTTCTTCGGAGCAGGGAAGGTCTCCCGTGCCTATTTTTTGGGGGTGTGTGGGGTTTTTGAAATCCAGTTCATATTCAGTTTTGAGAACCTGGCATGGTTAACCTTTCCTGTTTTTTTCCTCCCCCTCCTTTTCAATTTATACACAGTCTTTTCGCTCCAGAGGCTCTTGGGACAGCTTCATGAATATTCCTTCCACCCAAAGACAGGCCACTGATTCTTTTTTATTTTTATTTTATTGTTTTGCAGTCTCCAGTTCTGTATCATTTGCAATTGAAGGACACAATCGCCGCCCGACACCATCAAAACAAAGGGTCTCATCCTCTGATATTTATGCTTATTTGATGTGCAGCTACTGCCCACCTCTAGACAGGTTGGCATGACTGCAGATCAGAGGAAGGGGCTTTTTGCAGTGCCCATCAGAGATCTCTTTCTGCAGCCCTTCCAGGGGGAGAAGCAAGGTAACTCAAGGTTCTGCTTGTAATGGGTCATAGGCAGAGGTGGTATTCAGCAGGTTCTGACCGGTTCTCGAGAACTGGTAGCGGAAATCTTGAGTCGCTCAGAGAACCGGCCAATACCGCCTCTGACTGGCCATGCCAACCTCATCTCTTCTCTGCCTCCCTTTGAGTCCCAGCTGATCGGCTGGGTCTCCTTTGGTTGCCCTGCACAGGGGAACAGAGCTGGAAAGCAGGTTAGTAGGGTGGGGAGGGAAGGGGGATTTTATAATATCCTTCCCCTGCCATGCCCATCAAGCCACATCATGCCACGCCCACAGAACCAGTAGTAATTTTTTTTTTTTAAGCCCACCACTGGTCGTAGGAATGACCTTGGGGAAAAGAGAAGAGGAGATACTGCCTAGGAAACAATCAGAGAAGAGAGTGAGGACCCACAATTGCTTAACACCCAGAGGAAGAAATTTAGGAAGGACCTGCCCTAATGGGCTAAGTACTTAAAAGTGGACAAATGGCTGTCCAATCTCTTCTTGAAAAACCTCCAGTGATGGACATCCACAACTTCTGAAGGTAATTGTTCTCCCTGTCAGGAAATTGCTCCTTATTTCCAGGTTGCTTCTCTTCTTGATGAGTTTCCATCCGTTGCTTCTTGTCCTGCCTTCAGGGGCTTTGGAGAATAGCTTGACCCTCTCCTCTTTGTGGCAGCCCCTCAATTACTGGTATTCAGCTATCACAGATAAAGGTAAAGGTTCCCCTCCTTGCACATCCGTGCTAGTCATTTCCGGCTCTAGAGGGCGCCGGTGCTCATCTCCGTTACAAAGCCGAAGAGCCAGCACTGTCCAAAGACGTCTCCGTGGTCATATGGACGGCATGATTAAACGCCAAAGGCGCACTGAGGAATGCTGTTACCTTCCCAGCAAAGTGGTTCCTATTTTTCTACTTGCATTTTTTTTTACGTGCTTTCGAACTGCTAGGTTGGCAGAAGCTGGGACAAGTAACGGGAGCTCACTCCGTTATGCGGCGCTGGGGATTCGAACCGCCGAACTGCCAACCTTTCTGATTTACAAGCTCAACGTCTTAGCCATTCCCCCTTAATTCTTCTCTTCAGAAGATTAAACATACCCAGTTCCCTGCAACCGTTTATCATAATAAAAGAATGACAAGAGGAGGAAGGGAGGTCTTTTAGTCCTCAAGCAGGAAATCCTAAACCATTTCAGATAAATGGCTGTCCAGTCTCTTTTTAAAAAACAATCTCACCACATCTAAGCAAAGCATGATTATATCCTGGCTTCTGTCATGTTGTACATTATGCTTGCTTCACTGGATGTCTCCCCATACCCCAATCGCCAAGGATGGCCAGATGTTCCAGACTATTGTGAGGTACATCACTGAGAGATGTTTATGGAGATTCTCAATCATCCTGGTCATAGTTAGTTAGTTAGTTAGTTAACTTTATTGTCATTGCACCTCGTAGAACGAAATCGAACACCACCTTCAGTGCACATCATGACCATGAAAATAAACACACCTCCTTCACATTCTATACAATTAAATTGAAAACCCCTGATATCACATTAATATTGCACTATATAGTAGAATTCAATAGAGTTCTTGCCCTGGGATAGAAGCTGTTTTTCAGCCTATTTGTCCTTGTTTTTATTATTGTCCTGTACCGTCTGCCAGATGGTAATAGTTCAAAAAAAGGGTTTCCAGGATGAGAGGGATCTTTGAGAATGTCTTGAACTTTCTTAAAGCAGCAGGAGCTGTAAAGCTCTTCCAAAGAGGGGAGAGGGCAACCCATGATCTTCTGGGCAATGATGTTAACCCTCTGGAGTGTTGTCCTATCTGCCAATGTGCAATTGGCAAGCCATACACAGGTACAGTAAGTTAAGATACTCTCTATGGTGCAGCGGTAGAAGGTCACCAGCAGTTTTTCATCCAGGTGTTGTTTCCTGAGAAGTCTCAAGTAGTGTCATCTCTGCTGGGCCCTTTTGGTTGTCCCCAAGGTGCTTTTTCAGGAGGCAACTGGAGTATAAAACCTTCCATTCCTCACCATCCAGTCAGAACCAAAGATGAGAAGCAGAATGTCTGGATGAGAAGCAGAATGTCTTCAAAAGAAAACCCAGAAAATTCAGTTCCCTCTTGAAAGGGGAGGGGAGGAAAATGTTTGGGCAGGGGAGAAATGAAAATTAGAAGGGCCAACCTCAAACAGAAACAGAAGACTACAGCTCATTCAGGGAGGTGCCCCCAGCAAGGAGAGACCCGCAGAAAGCACAAAGACACAACCTTTCAAAGCACAAAGACAGCATCTCTAAATCAAGCCATTCAGCTCTCAAGTGCTAGTCCAGGAAATAATCTCCCAGGCTTTTAAATAGCTGTCAGGGACCAGGTTATATCTCTTCATCAGTCTGTTGGTAAAGACAGTCAACAGCAATCTTAAAGACAAAGAACCAGGGGTGGGATTCTACCAGTTCGCACCTATTCACTAGAGCCGGTTGTTAAGATTCTAAGCAGTTTGGAGAACTGGATGTTAGAAGAAATTACTGGCCTAATTCTGTAAGGAAGGCAGGAAGGAAACATTCTGGTGTTGCTTACAGAAACTGCCTCTCCGTTAACCCTTATTACATTCTTGGCAGGACTAGACTTTCTGTCTCAGGAACTTCTCTGGAGTTTTTTTCCCCTCCTTTGCTGGTACTTTGCTTGTGTGGAGGGACCATTCAAAGTTACAATGGCACTTATGACCATTTTTCACACTTACGACTGTTGCAGCATTCCCACAGTCACGAGAGGCCAGGCGAGGAGATGCGTGCCTCGATGTGAATGATGTTGAGTTGGCCACGCCCAGCCAATAACATGACCACCAAGCCACGCCCACCAACTCAGCTAAGTCCACAGAACCGGTTGTTAAAAAATTTGAATCCCAACCCTGCAAAGAAGTGTCAGTTTTCTGCGTATCAGGGAAGGTCTTAGGAGAAGGAGAGTTCTTCAAAGTTCTGATGACAACTCTTCATTGTCACACGGAACTTCAGGAAACCCAATCGGTCAGTATGATAGACTGGCTGGCTTGAATAATCCTCTCTTAATTGAGGTGGTAAAGGAAAATTGAGGATGGCAGGGCAGAGAGATACTTTCGCAAACCTCAAGACAAGGGACACATCCTGGCTTTTCATTTAGAGGGACATCGGGGGCCACTCAAGTAATTTCCCTGGATCTTCAAAGTCATAGAAGCAAGAAGTTTCTGTGTGAGTCTACATCAGGGGTCTTCAAACTTGACAGCTTTAAGACTTGTGGATTTCACCTCCCAGAATTCCTCCTCCAGTCATGTTAGCTCAGGAATTCTGGGAGTTGAAGTCCACAAGTCTTAAACTTGCCAAGTTTGAAGACCCTTGGGCAAACAGACAAAAAAATCCTGAACCTTGAGAATTACAAACTGAGGTTTATTACAATCCACATGTCTATAAGATCTCACCTGCCACACAGATAACAACCAGGGTGGTAACTCAGTTGTCATGAACTGTTCAGGGATCCAACCCAGATGTGAGCGGCCTAGTTCAACTACTATTTCAAGCTTGGCTTCAACCTAGGGCTTACTTGGATTCAGACAGACATCCTATGTCCTGAAATCTCTGGTTAGCTGCTACCTCTTAGGACAAGGGTCTTCCAACTTGGCAAGTTTAAGACTTGTGGACTTCAACTCCCAGAATTCCTGAGCTAACATGACTGGAGCAGGAATTCTGGGAGTTAAAGTCCACAAGTCTTAAAGCTGTCAAGTTTGATGACCCCTGGCTTAGGACCTCATCTGTTGTGAAAATATTTACAGATCCCTCACATCCTGGACATAAACTGTTTCAACTTGTACCCTCAAAATGATGCAACACACCTGAAAAAATACAATGCCACTGAAGAGCACTTCTGGAGAAGAAGAAGAAGAAGAAGAAAAAAGGAAGACAAGACTTCAGTTGTTGTGCTTCAACTTGAACATAGACTCATCTCCCCTGACACTCAAGTCAGTGGCCAGAGAGAGATGCTTTTGAGATGTTTGTTCCTTCCGTTCCAATGGGTGAGTTTTGGACAGGGAAAGGTGAGGCTGAACAGGGCAATAAACAAGAAGAGCCACACACTTTATTTCGGCGAGTTTCTCTGGAGACCTCCTTCTCGTTTATCTCCTGGGGAACACGAGAATTGCAGCCTCTTCTTGAAACACTCAACCAGGGTGATGGCCTCCAAACTTTCAACCCACCTGGGTCAACGTTGCTTCCAAGCACCTGTCATAATCTGACTTGGAGGAGGAAGCCGAGGAGCTGACAGGGAGTGGGAGTGTGGCTCCATTGGCTATGGAAGAAACTGGGGAAGGGCAAAGTCCGGCTGGGCAGAGCAGGGGAAGAGGTAGAGCAAGGGAGAGGGAATTCAGAGGAAGACCCAGGCCCACCCCTTCTTCATCCTAGGGCATACAGGGAGGAATGGAGAAGGGAGCAATGTGGGTGCATGGCTTACAGGGGGAGGAAAGGGCCCTGATTCCCTTCATTAGCTGCAGTTGGGAACACAATGTATAAAAAAGGCAAGCCGCGTACAGCAGGTTGTTGGGAGCAAATGTGACTTTACCTTGTATTGTTGTGGCTTATCTGTGTTCCTGGCGTCTTCCCAACTCTGTGAGTTTTGCTGTATTTTCAAGTTTGAAATTCCTGCTCCTGCCCTGCCAGACTAATTACTTCAGTTTGGCTTGTTTGGACTTTAAGTTACAGTTTGTGTTTACCTTGTTTTGGACTTAATTTTCTACAGTCAAAGGCTGTTCCTGGGACAGTTTTTCTCCAGCCCGAAGGTAACCTGGACATTGGGGGCAAAATTGGAGATAATAAAGGGGCTCTTCTTGCTTATCTGACTGTGTTGCCTTTGTGCCACGCCCCTTTGGGTCATCACAGCATCATTACTATTCTATTTCTGGAACGTCCTACCCCTGTGAAATAATCTGCATCCATCCACACCTGGCTCCCATTCCATATTTTGGCCAACACAAACATCAATGAGATGAAAATTCCAGTCTCATCCATGACGGCCCAGTTTTGCTCCATACTGCGGGGAGGGGGGCTGGGGGGGCTGGGGGAGGGACACAGCTGAAGTAAAGAACCATCCTTTTTTGGGAAGCTTTCTTTTTTTTTTAAAGAACCACAGAAGGGAACGTGGCACATAAAATCCAGATTGGGTCAATTATCTGCCGGCATGATGATGGGGATTGCTCCCGTTGTCATCTGCAGGGGGACAAGCAGATCTCTTTGCTTTCCAGAAAAGAAAAAAAAAAAAGGGGGGGGGGAAGGGAGGAAAGGAGGGACTCTTGAAAAACATGACCACCTGCACAAGCATTTTCTCCCTGCAAAAAAAAAAAAAAAGTTTGGCAGGATCCATAATTTATGAGCGTGCTGTCCACGGGCAAATTGCCTGCAATCTGTTAAAAGGGGGGAGACAATCCGCTTCTTCCCTGGCTCCATTCATTATGCAGATTGGAGGAGAGCTTTAATTTCTAATTGATTTGCCAATATATAACCCTTTTAATTTGCTTCCCTTTTTCCTATTTAAAAAAAGGACACACACAGACATATATATGTAATAATACCTGCAGGACTTGCAAAGAGCTCGGCCAATATCGAAAGAGAAAACGCAGAAACGCCGGAGCGTTTCTGTTTTTTAGAAGGATGTTTAGCAAATCCGATGGCAAGCGCTGATTCCTAACTACATCTTCGTTCTGCTCATTGTAATGGGACCTTTTGGCTGGGTTAAATGCCTGGCAATTAACCTCACCAGAGGTACTAATACCACTCTATAAAGCCTTAGTAAGACACACTTGAAATACTGCATCCAGTTTTGGTCACCACACTATAAAAAAAGATGTTGAGACTCTAGAAAGAGTTCAGAGAAGAGCAACCAGGATGATGAGGGGACTGGAGGCTAAAACACATGAAGAAGGGATGCAGGAACTGGGCCTGGCTAGTCTAGGGAAGAGAAGGACCAGGGGAGACAGGAGAGCAGCCTTCCAGTATTTGAGGGGCTGCCCCAGAGAGGAGGAAGGGGTCAAGCTATTTTCCAAAGCACCTGAAGGCCAGAGAAGGAATAATGGATGGAAACTGAACAAGGAGAGATTTAACCTGGAAATAAGGAGAAACTTTCTGACAACGAGAACAATCAACCCATGGAACAGAAGTTGCCTTCGGAAGTTGTGGGAGCTTTATCACTTGAGACTTTCAAGAAGAGACTGGATTGCCATCTGTCAGAAATGGTGAAGAGTCTCTTGCTTGGGCATGGGGTTAGTCTAGATGACCTACAAGGTCCCTTCCAACTCTGATTATCTGTTATCTGTTACCTTGGGAAGATCTGCTCCGACCACTCATCAAATTCCACCTGAATCCTTGCCGGCTTTTCTCTGCGTGCGCTAAGGAGGACCAAGCGAAAACCAGCATTCCCAGCCAGGTCAAATCTAAGACCCATCAAGCGCAAAGTTTTACTTCCAACAAGGAGCTTTCAGAAGACTGACAAGAAGAGACGGGTGAGTTAGCACTCCCTGGAAATCCAGAGCTACATTGATGGAGCTGAAGATTAACTGTCACTGTTAATAGGTATGGACAGACCTGTCCTGCATGAAGCCAAGACGCTCCCAAGAATGCAATTTAAGTTAGTGGTAACCATCATACCTCTGACAGCTCCTTCTAAGCATCGTGTGCATGCAAGAAGACTTTTAGCCATTATCTTACACTTCCTGCTGATCAAACACCTTTAACACCTCGCCTTGTACACCCAACCCGTGATAATTCAGGTATAACTTACAACCGCTCTGGGCAAAGTTTGATTCTGACATGAATCCATCTGCAAACCCTGCCTAGACTACGCTTCCTCCATTTTTTTAACTCGAGAGACAGCTGGTGAGACATATGTATCTACTCAAGCTTATGAACTACACACCGCATGGGGCTGTCAAGGAGCTACTGATGCCCCAGAAATCCATGCCTTAAGGCTGTCCAGCAATTGGAAGGGGATAGGATGTTAATTCCAGCCATCCTCTCCCAAATCCACCCACCCCTTCTGAAAATGTGGCATGCACTGGCTGGCAGTGTTTCACAGTCCTAGCACTTAGCACTTAGATTTATATCCCACTTCAGTGCTTCACAGCCCCCTCTAAGCGGTTTACAGAGTCAGCCTCTTACCCCCAACAATCTGGGTCCTCATTTTACCCACCTCGGAAAGGATGGAAGGCCGAATCAACCCTTGAACTTGATGAGATTCGAACTTGCAAACTGCAGGCAGTCGGCAGTCAGCAGAAGCAGCCCGCAGTACTGCACTCTAACCACTGATCTTTACAAGAA
The DNA here is from genome assembly GCA_023653725.1 of Bungarus multicinctus. Lineage (NCBI taxonomy): Eukaryota > Metazoa > Chordata > Lepidosauria > Squamata > Elapidae > Bungarus > Bungarus multicinctus. Next base: position 2,394,124 of record CM042842.1, read on the forward strand.
GGATAGAACACTAAATTCTGAACTTTGTCTGTTGTGGTCTGGCATATGTTATGGGGTGGAGTCTGGCAACTGAATGGAGCTATTTACTGGCTGGATGCCCTTCCTGTCACCAATGCGGAGTTTTATTCAGCAGATACATTCTCATCGTGCCCAGAAAGAGAAATATCTGCCTCTGCCTGGGATCTTGAAAAATGAATTGATTTAAAAAAAAATGGATTTCCCTACAGAATGGAAACAGCTTACAGAACCGCTAGATGCCCTTTTATAGCTGGAAGGAAGAGGGTGAAATTGGTGTCTCTTCCTGTCTGCACCCTGTCATGCCCCCCCTCCCCCCCTGCAATGACGCAGCTTTGAACTGGACTTTCCAGAGTTCAACTTTCAGAAGTGCAGTGGTGGATCTTTCTACAGCCGTGGGTGGGTTGCAAAGGAACACAAAAAATGAATCAGGAACGCGCCCCCCCCCAAGATTGAATATTTCTCAACCTCTGCGCTGCAATTTTTTTTTTGCTAAAGGGGGACTCCTAATTTTGCTTTGCATCTTCTTCCTCAGACCACTTCAACGACAATCCCAGAGGTCACTTGGTCCTTGAATCAGGACCTCCAACGAGGGCCGGCTAACAATTCCTCCGAGGAGGAGGAGCCCAAGAAGATCTTCAACTGTTGATTGAATCCTAACCTCCTGCTCTTCCTCTGATTTGATCGTCTCCGTGGTGCAGCCGGGATTAATTGTGAAGTGTAATTAACGGGCAGGGTATGTATCACAAGCCCCCAAATTAGGAGATAAATTGGATGGGGTGGAGATGATATCAAGAGAGCTGACAAGCAAATTGCCCTCTGGGGCTCTCAAGTCATCCCATGCCGGGGAAGAAAAGGCAGAGAGCTCTGCTCAGCTGTCACTATTAGTAGTACTTGCAAGGGAGAGGACGGGGTTGCGTTGGGATGGGAGGGGGGAGGGCTTACACATTTCCCCCTGCTGTTGTTTGGTGACCCCAAATCTCCTCTCCCCCCCAGGGCAAACCCTATCCCTACTCCAAGAGTACGCTGTAGATGTAGAAATGAGAAATTTCTTGGAAGAAGATGTATTATTTATGATTTATATATTAAATTATTTGCTCTTGCGTTCATATGCTTATGCATTTATTAAATTACTGTTGCTATTTATTGGATTATTGCTTACTTACTGAATTATTCGCTCCTGCGTGTATACGCTTTAATGCATTTATTATATTACTATGACTATTTATTGAATTATTCTTTATTTACTACATTGTTTGCATTTACACACTTATGAAATGACTGTTACTACTTATTGAATTATTTACTTATCACATTATTTATCGCATTGCACTACATATTCATTGCCTCACTTTATTTATTAAATTTATATGTCTCACTTCTCCAAGTGACTCTGAGCGACTTACAAAACGATGTATATTAAACGATGAAAAGTGAGAAGGTATTAAGTACAGGCTAAACCCAAGAAGGCGAGCAACACGGGGGGTTGTATCTATGTTTGTGTGTGTGTGTGTGTGTAGATGTACTCTTTACCTTTTACTTCTTTTTCTTTTTTTTACTTTTTTCTGCAACCCAACAGGACAGACACAGACTTCAATGGATAATTAGAACTGCAGAAAAAAACAATTAGTACCAACCTGCCTTCCATGGAGGACCTGTATCCTGCACAAGTCAAAAAGTGAGCTGGGAAAATATTTACAGACCCCTCAAATCCTGGACATAAACTTTTTCAACTCCTACCCTCAAAATGACACTATAGAGCACTGCACACCAGAACATCTAGACACAAGGAGAGTTTTTTCTCAAACGCCATCACTCTGCTAAACAAATAATTCCCTCAACATTGTCCAACTATTTACAAAGTCTGCACTATTATTACTATTATTCTTCTCATCACTCCTTATAGCCCATCCCCTCCCATTTGTGACTGTATGACTAACTTTGTCTCTTGTATCCTTACGATGTTTATTGACTGTTTCCTAGTATGATTTGATTGCTTATTGTACCCTATGACTATCATTAAGTGTTGTGCCTGATGATTCTTGACTTTTGACTCTTTCCTTTTATGTACACTGAGAGCATTTGCACCAAAGACAAATTTCTTGTGTGTCCAATCACACTTGGCCAATAAAGACATTCTATTCTATTCTATTCTATTCGAATTCTTATTCTTCATTCCAATATTCTGTTCTGTTCTATTCTATTCTAATTCTATCTACCCCATCAGCCACCCCCAGCACAGAGCCCCTTTCCTGATCAGGACCCTAGGCCAGTCGGCAGAGCCAGAGGTTAAGGCTCTTCTGGAAGGCCAGGAGGGTAGAGGCAGAACTCAACTTCTGGCGGCAGAAGTTTCCAGAAGGCTCTTCTTCTGGACCTCACCATCCAAAATAGTTTGGTGCCTGAAGTCGGTCTCTTCTGCTGGAGCGAATGGATGTGCCAATCCCATTGAGGTGGCTCCTCAGATACCTTGAACCCATGCCATTCTAACAGAGAAAAGAATTGTTCTGGGATCCTCGGGTCTATTGTTCCATGCAAACGTGTCATGAACATTTGCGGTTCCATTTTCTTGCGCCCCTCCTTCTCATGCTTGATCTTGCCTGCTGCTACTGACTGTTTGGAAGCATCAAACTCCTAAAAAAGCTCTCACCTCGCAGCCTAAGGAGCCTTATTTTGGAACCACAAATGCCAACCCCAGATTCTCCCTTTGAAATAACGTCAAAGAGTGGAGAGATTTGGATGATTAACTCTAATGAGAGGTTTCTCTCAAAATGCTTCACACATACGGAAGGGCACCATGACCTGGGAATGGAGTTGCAGAAGAAAAACATTGCAACGATTGCTTGGGCCCAGTCTCCTGCTTTCGCCCGTGACTTTGTTCTTAAGTTTGCTGTCTTCTTGCAGACTTGGGGGGGGGGTGGGGGGTGGGGGGGAGGGAATCACATTTAGTTCTTTGCAAATAAACAGGTTAAAGTTGAAAAGGGAACATTTAGGAATGAATTGAGTACACCTTCTGCAGAGATTATTGATATGCTGCAATCTATCTCTCCAAGTTCTATGAAGCCCAGGGTGAGGTTACCATGAGATCTTCCTCTTTCTCAGTAGCCAAGGATCATCGCCTTAATGCAGGGGGTCCCCAAACCTGGCAACTTTAAGACTTGTGGCCTCCACAAGTCTTAAAATTGCCAAGTTTGGAGACCTCCACCTTAATGGGTTTAAGAAAAGGATGGCCATTCCGTCACTGATTTTCCTGCTGCCCCAAAGCAACATTTCCTCTTGCTAACTGTGCAAATGTTTTGCTGCTGGAAGAAATGAGAAGGACTTCTTGTCCCTTCTGAAGGACACCAACAGACCATCTATCACACCCCATTGGCCTGAGTGGGGTTCCCAGGATGATTCCACTCAAAGAGAAACTGATTGTCCATATCGGAGTCTGTACTGAGAGGTCCTTGGTGTTGTCAGAACTTGGCTGTTTTCTTGCAGATGTTTCATTACCCAAACTATGTAACATCATCAATCCAGTATTTGAGGGGCTGCCACAAAGAAGGGGAGGGGGGGTCAACTTATTCTCCAAAGCACCAGAAGGCAGGAGAAGAAGCAATGGATGGAAACTAATCAAGGAGAGAAGCAACCTGGAATTGAGGAGAAACTTCCTATCTGTGAGGATAATTAATCAGCAGAATGGCTTGTCTTCAGAAGCTGTTGGTGCTCCATCACTGGAAGTTTTTAAGAAGAGACTGGACAGCCATTTGTCTGAAATGCTATAGGGTCTCCTGCTTGAGCAGGGGGCTGGACTAGAAGACCTCCAAGGTCCCTTGCAGCTCTACTCTGATTGATTGATTGAATTCCAAAAGAGCACTGGCATACAGCAAAAAAAACAAAACAAAAACCAGGAACAAGGACTCATTGGGCAATCGATTTCCAACCCAAGAATGCAGAAATAAAATAACAGTCTATTCACTCAAGATCATCCAGCTTTGATCAGATACCAAGCATAGGTCTCGGTGGATTTAATGCACATTACAATCAGCCGGCGTGATCTCTCTCTGCCTCGCTCCTTTGCTTCCCAGAATAAAATAGGCTTTCTCTCCCAACCTCTGCCAAGAACCGAAGGCGTTTTAAACAGAGTGCAGCAAGGTCGCCAGACACCTGAAAAATCTTCTAATCACTATTTTTGCCCAAAGAAACACCAATTATCTCTCTCTCTCTCTCCCTCCCTCTCTCCCCCCCCCCTCTCTCTCTCAACAATGTCATCTTCAGAAAGGCTAAATTATATAAAGCCACCCCTTAGCCATGTGGTGTTCTTGTGTGTTTGTGTTTCTTCCTTTAAAGCCTTGGTTTTCCTTGCCTGGGTATTGTTTTCCTGTATTCCTGGTGGGGCTGCCTTCCTTTTGCTTGAATGTTCCACCTGCACGATGTGTTAATGCTCTTTGATAGCTAAATGCGAGCGAGGCTGCGGTTAAAAGAAAAACTACAACCCACTGGGGCGTAAAATCTTTATTGGAGTGTGCTGAGGTCTAGGGAAAGGATTTCTGTTTGGCTGGCTGTGAGGCACTGATACTGCTTCTCATCCGAGATAGAGAAGATGCTGCGGGAACACAACCCATTACACGGGGTGGTAGGACTAAGCCCTTCTCCCTTCGCGCACTTGAGGAAGGAATGGAGCATGGATGTGTGGGATGAAAGCAAAACACACATATGCATACACCCCCCCCCCCCCCCCCCCCCACCCTGAGCAGTTCTCTGAGGATTCGCCAGTATCTATGCAGAAGCCATGGATGAAGTCAAGAGAAGCGCAACAAAGATGATTAGGGGACTGGAGGCTAAAACATTACGAAGAACGGTTGAAGGAATTGGGTAGATCTAGTTTAACACAAAAAAAGGGACTTGGGGTGACATGATTATAGTCTTCAGGTATAGGAGGGGCTGCCCCAAAGTAGAACTTTGAACTTGAAAGTTTAGTTTAGTTTACTGTATTGTCATTGCACCTCATACAATGAAACCAAACACCATCTTCAGTGCACATCGTGACCATGAAAACAAACACACACATCCTTCACACTGCACTATACAGCATAATGCAACAGAGCTCCTGCCCTGGGATAGAAGCTGTTTTTCAGCCTATTTGTCCTTGTTTTTATTATTATCCTGTACCGTCTGCCAGATGGTTATAATTCAACAAAAGGGTTGCCCAGGTTGAGATGGATCTTTCAGGATGTTTTGAACTTTCTTAAGGCAGCAGGGGCTCTAAAACTCTTCCAAAGAGGGGAGAGGGCAGCCATGATCCTCTGGGCAATGATGTTAACCCTCTGGAGCGCTTTCCTATCTGCCCCTGTGCAATTGGCAAACCATACAGAGGTGCAGTAAGTTAAGATACTCTCTATGGTGTAGCAGTAGAAGCTCACCAGCAGTTTTCCATCCAATTGTTAGTACAACAAGAAGCAACGGATGGAAACTAATCAAGGAGAGGAGCAACCTAGAACTAAGGAGAGATTTCCTGATAGGGAGAACAATTAATCAGTGGAACAACTTGCCATCAGAAATCATGGGCGCTCCGTCACTGGAGGTTTTCAAGAAGAGATTGGGCAACCATTTGTCTGAAATGCTGTAGGGTCTATTATGCTATTGTTCAAGAGGACCAAGAAGAGCAGCATTTAAGAGTATGGATAGAAAAGCCAGGAAAAATGCACCTGCCCCCAGGTTGCATCCTGAAGCCATACAGCTGGCACATATCATGGATCGTTTCTCAATCTCAGCCACCTAAAGAGGGGTGGACTTCATAAATTCTTTGCCTAATACCCTACTTTCCCTTGATTCAGCTTCAGGGCCAGTGGTATCTTTACCCTTCTAGTCCAGTTTCTCAATCTTGGGAACTTTAAGAGAAGTGGACTTCAACTCCCAGAATTCCCCAGCCAGCCATGAAAGGTCAGTTTTCGCCTCGACCTGACTTGTGCATTTCAAGCAACAATTGTGACACAGCTCTGACTTTAGAGCAGGGTTTCTCAACCTTAAGATGTGTGGACTTTAAATCCCAGAATGCTAGCTGGGGAATTCTGGGATTTGAAGTCTCAAAGTTGTCAAAGTTGGACACATACCCCTCCATTAGGCCATCCTGGGTCTTGATTGTACCTGTACATATTAAAAAGTCCATAAAATTAAGAGCGTAACTTTGAAAAACATCTGACCATTGTTCTGTTTCAACTTCAAGGAACTGAGAAAAAAGCCTAGGTTACTCCTGATGGAAATTCCCACCAGGCAAATATTAAAAAAAATAAAAATAAAAACCTCAACTCCTTGCTGTCTGACTGCAAACAATGAACCCCCTTCCTCCTAAAAACCTGAAATTTCTAAAGGTTGAAAGCCTCTTGCGAGAGAATCAATCTAGAGCACAACTAAGATCTTTGTTAGTCCTTAGTCCACTGGGATTCAGGGATTATCTTTCTGTTGGGTTTTCTTTTAGATTAAACTATTCTTTAGCAGATCAGACTAATTTAAAAAGTAAAAAAAAAACACTTAAGATTCCACCAGGAGGTAAAGAAATTGTTTACCAAATAGCGAAAGGAAACGAACAATGTAAAACAGGCGCTGGGAGACCAAACTATCAAACAGACAAATGAACAGAAGGGAATAAATTGGTGGGAATGATTGAAGCAAAATGAGAGATTGAAGGAAGGAAGGAAGGATGCTGAGAAAGTCCCCAAAAGGACCTCCTGTTTCTCCTCATTGTAAAGTTGGCAAAAAAGCCAGCAGAGTCTTAGGCTGCATTAACAGAGTGATATATATAATCAGGATCACGTGATGTGTTTATAAGGCCTTGATAAGATCCCACTTGGCATCCAGTTTTGGTCATCACGATGTAAAAAACAACGTTGAACCTCTAGAAAGCATGCAGAGAAGAGCAACCAGGAAGATTAGGGGACTGGAGATTAAAACATATGAAGAACCTTTGCAGGAACTGGGCCTGGCTCGTCTAGTGAAAAGAAAGACCAGGAGAGACAGGAGAGCAGCCTTCCAATATTTGAGGGGCTGCCACAAAGAACAGAGAGTCAACTTATTTTGCAAAGCACCAGAAGGATGGACAAGAAACCATGGATGGAAACTCATCAAGGAGGGAAGCAACCTAGAATTGAGGAGAAACTGTGAGGACAATTAACCAGTGGAATAGAAGTTGCCTTCAGAAGCTGTGGATGCTCCATCAATGGAGGTTTTTAAGAAGAGACTGGACAGTCACTTGTCTGAAATGCTATAGGATTTCCTGCTTAAGTAGGGGGTTGGACTAGAAGACCTCCAAGGTCCCTTCCAACTCTGTTATTCATGATGGCCAAGTCCTGTTTGCCGCAGAGGAATGAGACAGCCACCCACCCACACACACACACATAAAAACAATTTGCAGGGTTGACCTTTCCTACCAAAATCTGATAGCGTTCATTTGACAGAAAGACATTAAGCTGCTTCGCGAATGGCATTTGCTTCCGGAGCCGAGGCCAAATCTTGCAGGAAACCGTGCAGGAAAAATTGAAAACAAAATACTCCCCCCAAAATATAAAATAACGGGTAATTAACCAGAATGAGAACTTAATCGAGGCCCGCAATCTCTAATCAATCTCGCCACGGCTGGCCGCTCCCACCAATGAGCTCCGCGGTTATTTCTGATTGTGTGTGCAAGGGTGCGGGACGGCGGCCCTGGGAACGTGCTCCATCAAAAATGAGACAGGAAGCCACATTGCAAGGAAGGAGGAGGAGAAGAAGGAGAAAGAGAGCAAAACATGCAGGACTGAAACCTCTTCAGGGGAAAACCGGCTGGGGATCCAGGAAGGTGGCACAGGCTCCTTTCCCCCCTGACAAGAGCCAAATCACAAATTTTTGCAAAAATGCCAAGTGGCAAAGAGAGCTCCTGTGATGACCCAAAGGGGCGTGGCACAAAGGCAACACAGTCAGATAAGCAAGAAGAGTCCCTTTATCATCTCCAACTTTGCCCCCAATGTCCACGTTACCTTCGGGCTGGAGAAAAATTCTCCCAGGAACAGCCTTTAAGTGGAGGAAATTAAGTCTAAAACATGGTCATTACAAACTGTAACTTAAAGTCCAAACAAGCCAAACTGAAGTAATTCATTTGGCATTGCAGGAGCAAAAATTTCAGACTTGAAGGCACGGCAAAACTCATCACGGTTAGGAAGATGCCAGGAACACAGATAAGCCATGATGATACAAGATAAATTCATGTTTGCTCCCAACAGCTTGCTGTATGCAGCTTGCCTTTTTTATACACTGTGTTCCCAAGTGCAGCTAATGAAGGGAATCAAGGCCCTTTCCTCCCCCGTAAGCCATGCAACCCATGTTGCTCCCTTCTCCATTCCTCCCTGTGTGCCCTAGGATGAAGAAGGGGTGGGCCTGGGTCTTCCTCTGAATTCCCTCTCCCTTGTTCTACCTCTTCCCTGCTCTGCCCAGCTGGACTTTGCCCTTCCCCAGTTTCCTCCACAGCCAATGGAGCCACACTCCCACTCCTTGTCAGCTGTTCGGCTTCCTCCTCTGAGTCAGGGGCATGACAGCTCCTGTAGAAAAGCTGCAACAGGGGAGACTGGATGATTATCAGTGTGCTGGGTGGGGATGATGGTACAAGAGGCTTGGAGGAATTTGGCTTGATCCCAATCTGGGTTTTCCTCCTGCATAATGTGAGGAATGGCCCAGAGCAAGTTCCACCTGGCTTTCCAGCTGGTGAAGTTAAAAAGGGAGCTGTTTCACTTCCAGTCAAAGAATCTCATTAGATGCCTTCAGGGCTTTTCTTGGGTTGGCACTCAAGCAAGAAGTTGAGTTTCCTGAGCTGGCTAGGTGATAATGAGCTTCTAAACAATCTCTTCTTAAAAACCTCCAGTGATGGAGCACCCACAATTTCTGGTGGCAAGCTGTTCCACTGGTTAATTGTCCTCCCTGTCAGGAAATTCCTCCTTAGTTCTTAGGTTGTTTCTCTCCTTGGTTAGTTTCCATCCGTTGCTTCTTGTCCTGCCTTCAGGAGCTTTGGAGAATAGATTGACCCCTTCTTCTCTGTGACAGCCCCTTGTTCCTTCTGCCCTCTAGCCCAGTGGGAAATTGCAACCGTAACATCACCATTCTTAAAATCCAAGCCACCATCTTTCTAATCTTCCAAAATATATTCCAGAAGCTTACGTGGATTGAGTCCATGTCCGGTTAGCACCTGACTGAAGTTCAAGATCCATCATGGAGAAACCAGCACCCTTTCTGCAGATTTTAGGCCAAGTCAATGTACTCCATCCCTGTATCTCTCTCTTTCTCTGTATCTCTCTCCCTCTCTATCCATCCATCCACCTTTGTATCTCTTTACATCTGTCATCTATCAGCCTCTCTCTCTCTGCATCTGTATCTATCTATATCACTATGTCTGCCTGCCTGCCTGCCTGCTTTTCTTTCTTTCTATCTATCTATCTATGCATCTATCTATCTATCTCTATATCTATCTATCTATCTATCTATCTATCTATCTATCTATCTATCTATCTATCTATCTATCTATCTATCTATCTATCTATCTATCTATCTATCTATCTATCTATCTATCTATCTATCTATCTATCTTACGAATTGTGACGTTTACGGTAATTAAAACATGCTTATTTTCTTGCTATAAAGCTACTTTTCTAATCCACAAACCCAACCTCTGGCTTGACAGCTACTAAATCATGTTTTCTGCATGCATATAAACTTTAACAGCATGGCCACAGCAGCGTGTTTTTCATTTCAGCCTCTGTGGTTATGCTTTTTTTTTTAAAAAAAGATATATCTAGATATACTTGTCAATAGGAGATAAAACTTCATGCACAATAGATTCAGGATCTTCATGAAAGACAGAACCAGAACACATGAATGGGTATCACAAACACTATTTTTATATATATATATATTTCTGAACTCACAAACACATTAGACCTCAGTGGTTTGAAGTGCTGCTCTGTTTTGATATGTACTCCCACAAATTGGATGCTTTCTACTTAGGGAACATATTAACAAATGCAGATTAATAACCAGAGAACCATTATGATACAGATTAGTCATTCAGACTATGGAGGGCAATCAACTTGACATCATAAAACCATCAGCAGTTTAGTAACCTGCTCCTTATAAGTGACAAGGTACACCAAATAATTTTTTAATAGGTAATGTTTTATTAGATTGTTAGTCATTGCTTCTAATGGAAAAGTACTGAAGGACCTGTGTTTTAGCAGGAGAAAAGAGTTGTGTTTGGTGAGATGGGCAATATACAAGATAGATAGATAGATGGATAGATAGATAGATAGATAGATAGATAGATAGATAGATAGATAGATAGATAGATAGATAGATAGATAGATAGATAGTTAGACATACAGACAGACAGACAGACAGACAGACAGACAGACAGACAGACAGACAGGAAAGAGAGATATGATAAATTGATAGATGATATAGACAGGCAGACAGCTATAATAGATGGATAAATAGATAGATAGATGATAGATATAGATAACTAGAGAGAGAGATGATAGATTGATAGATGATAGAGGCAGACAGACAGACAGCTATGATGGATGGATGGATGAATAGATAGATTGATAGATATAGATAGAAAGATAGACTCTCAATCTTGTCAACTTTAAGGTTGATGAACTTCAACTCCCAGAATTCCCCAGACAGCCATGCCTTCATAGATTACAACCCTATCCCACACTCAAGTTTTTATCATGGCTTCCTTCTCTCCACATCCATGAACACCAACTAGACAGGATGAAAATTCCTTAATTGCACAACACGTGGACCATACTTTCAACTGGGAGACGGTAAGCATCTTAGTCCGAGCCCAGTTCAAAACAAAGACAAAAAAAAAAGCCTAGAGAATTCCTGGAAGGCTGGCATTCAGATGAATTGGCCATCAACAGGCACATACAGATAAACAACATCTACATACCGTTCAAAAGAGACAATTAAAAAAAAAAAAGCTGAGAGATCACAACACCTCCTGACCAGCAGTCAACAACCAGATAAGCAGAGATAATGAGCAAGCAATAAACAATACCCCAAGGAAGGAACTACTAACTATCAACCACAGCATCATCAAGGACTCACCAAGAACACTCCCACCAACACTGACAAGGCAAGCCACTTGTATGTAAACAGAGAGAAAGCCCCACACTCTTTAGCACTAATGATGTTACCTAGTTGGGTCATGAAATGCCTACAAGGAAACCACCAAACTACAGAGCACCAAAGAGCCCTCATCTTCTATCTCTCCCTCAAGGCCATTCCGTCGTCCTCTCTACAATGCGTTGGCCTCCAGATCTTTTGAAGCTCCAGACCTTCCCTCCAGACCTAGCTCGTGGGAGTTGTAGTTATCCACCCTGCCTATAATCTGCCCTATGAGATGCCGCTCAGGGTTTAGTTGAGCTACGCTTCTGTGCAACCTCAGAAGCGTAAGCGAAGCTCTAAGCAGGGAAGGAAATGAGAGACGAAGGGCCAAACAAGAAGCTTATTTCGTATGCCTCATCAGGAAATGGCAAATGAACTCTAGAAGGAAGGAAGAAAAATGAGCTGCTACCAACCATGGCTGTGCCTTCACAAGTGATCCCTTCAGGCCTGCACAATAAATTTGCAAGTTAATGCACATTATTAATGTGTGTCAATGTCCCACAGATGTTTTCTTGCTCTGTTAATTTTGTCCTCTTTAAATAATGCTGTTTCACACTGAAGCTCCAACCCCCTTCCTGCTTAAGAAGCCAGGCACTGTGATCCAGATAAAAAATTTATTTCAATTTTCTGCCTTCAGACTTCCCACCTTTTCAAGTAGCTCCTTAAACAAATGTGAATCAAACGCCGGGGTAGACTCCAGGCTGTTAATTTAATGGGCTCCTACCAAAATAAAAAATAAAAAACGGAAGAGTTTATTATACTAGGAATGACTCAGGGGTGGACCCTGATAAAGATTTTATTTTGTAACAGGAGTGATAGACGTCTCGGGAGAAACGTTTCTGCCTCCCACACACAACCCTTCCTACTCTGGAAATACCTTCATTTCCTGATTGTTTGTCAGTGAATCACCATCGGATCAAAACCCGGCAACCATGTTAGCTTGGTGAGAAGAAGAAGAAGAAATGAAGATCATCGGGGGAATCCTTACTTTTCGACAAGTCCTCCTTCTCTGGGTGCAAAGGTCCCAATGACAACTTCACAAAAACAGCATTCAAGGTTGGTTGCAACACCCACATGTCTTAAAGCTTCCCAGCGTGTGTTCTGATCCACGCCCTTTTCCAACAAATCAAGCACAATCCAAAAGGGACAGAAACCTTTTAATGCTTCTGCAAAATAATTAGCTGTGATAAGCACAAGCCTTGCCCAACTGTGTGAGACTTGCCAAAAGATAACAGACAAGAAATAATTTGCAATACAAGAATCTTTAAATACAAACTCAGGATACTGGAATGTCCACAAGGCTGAGTTTCAAAACGTCTTTGCTTCCTGCAAAGAAGGTTCGTTTCACAGCTGGCTTTTATCTTCTTGAAGGAGGGGCCATTACCTTGCAGCCTTACTCCCGAGTCGCCCATGCTGTTGTAGCTGCTGTTTCCTGTGAGCAATCTTGTGCGCACGTGCACTTTGGCACAGGCTCCTCGGGAACCTCCTCATCGTTGCTGCCAGCCCCCACAATTTCTGAAGGTAGCAGTCCACTTCCTAATGGTCCTGGCCCCTCATCTGAGTCCTCGTTCTCCTCAGCTGTCCACACTGCTGCCGACTAACCACAACAGTGTGCTGCCTGGGAAATTCTGGGAATCAAAGTCCGCACATCATCAAGCGACTAAGGATAGGCAACGGGTTCTAATGTGGGATCCCTGGTGCTCAGCGCTAGAAGGGAATGGGGTTTGCAGAGTAGAGGAAGAGGAGGATTGTAGAATCCTTGGAGCTCTCTGAGCTTGATGGTTTTTCTGGCAGACATTTCATGACCCAACTAGGAAACATCATCAGTGCTAGAAAGGAGGGGATTTTGTGGAGAAGAGGAGGAGGAGGAAGAGGAGGAGTGGGGGAGGAGGAGGAAGAAGGAGAAGGAGGAAAAGGAGAATAATTATGGGTCTTTGGAACTTGGTGGTTTTTTTGTAAATGTTTCATGACCTAACTAGGTAACGTCATCAGTGCTAAAAGTTTGCCTGTACTCCCTTTTAGCTCTGATGATGTTACCTAGTTTGGATAATGAAATGTCTGCAAGGGAAACAACCCAGCTCAGAGAGCACCAAAGACGCCAAATATTCTCCTTTATAGTCTCTAATGTGTTATTTATTGGCAAAACCATCCTGCTCAGCCCCATTTACGTTCCAAAACCAACTTATTTTGAGTTTTGAGAGGACGCAAACATTCTGCCCAATCCTACAGCTGAATATCCGTATATTTTTCTTCAGTTGCGGTATTTAGAAGACTGAAGTTATCCAACTCGGCTTCTGGGGGGAAATGAAATTCTTCAAATCTAAGCTAATAAGCAGAGCCACAGTATTGATCAATGAGCTGCTTCCATGTTACAGTCACTTACATAAATAAGAGAAATATCTATAACCAACTAAGATCTTTAATGAACCAGCAACCATAATAGACTATATCTGCCAAAATCAAGGATAATTCTAATATATTACTTTGTACAAAATTGTCTGCCTCTCAAACCCTGCTGAAACATATTACAAGAGCACTTTTAGGGTTTTTTTATTTAAAAAAAAAAGAAACACGAGGCAGGGAGCCATAGCAAAGACGCAGATCCACATCGCCTGAGTGCCAGGAGAAGCTCAAAATAGCCCTTGTACATCTCTCAGCATGGATCACACATGACATCCGTCTAACAAGAAACCCCTGTAGATTTTTCCTCTGGGGTTCTCCAAGCTTGAATTAACCCAGATCCCATATGCTGGTTCAAAAGATGAACACCCTTCGTGGTGTTTCGAGAACATTGCTGGATTCCGGTACTAAAAACTACAGATGTGTCATCCATATATATTCTGCAATCTGCATCCCCTTTACCCATGTCACCATGTTGGATGGAGCAGTTGTGACTTCCCTGTGACAACATATGCAAGGCTGTGGAAATCTGGCCATTTCCCTAGCTGACCAGATTAAACGTGGTGTTGGATGTAGTGTTTACAATGATGATGAACTGTTCAACTTAAATATTATGAGTTGTTGTTTTGTTGCTTAAATAAGTAGATTTTCAATCATGATCACCAGCAATATCTTCATTTTCTGACAGTGGTTTGCCCTTTTATCTGGGTATAAATGTGGTTGGATTCGGTCCTTTGGAACAGGGGTCTCGAAACCTTGGCCTACTTTAAGACTTGTGGACTTCAAGTCTCAGAGCAATTCTGAGAATTGAAGTCCACACATCTTAAAGCTGCCAAGGTTGGAGACTCCTGCTCTGGAATTTGTGGGTCATACTTGAACTAAGATAATTTCTGCTTTCTCTGATTCTGATCCAGCTAAAAGATTGCAGGAACTTGATTACTTACCTTTGATCAGAAGGTCCAGCTACTCACTTTCCAATGAAAACCAGATGGTTGTGTGTGTGTGTGGGGGGGGGTGATAGTGTCCGCTTTCTGTGATTTAAATCTGTCATGGCTTTAGACCACAAATTTAACCTCAATGGATTGTTGGCAGGATAAAAGGGACAGGCAAAGGGTTTTTATAAAGTGTAGGACTGTTGTGGCTCACCAGCAGCCAGTGGAGCTGACGGCAGACTGGACAGTGAGAAGGTTAGGGAGGACATGGGCCAGTCCTGGAGTCTGGGGAAGGCTTTGACAAGGGCTCTGAGTAGGAGGCAGAGATGGGGCCAGGGCCATCTGACAGTTATCAGCTGCCTTCGGAGTTGGAGATCAGTGGGGAAGAAGAACAGCTGGAGCCTGTTCCCAGTGTGTGCATGCACAGAGCTGCCAGGAGAAGGGAACAGTTAAGGAACAAGGGTCGACTCGGGAGTAAGGGCACAGGTGGACGGTGAACGGCCCCTCCCATAGGGAATAAAGAGGAGCGAAAGGGGAGTGGGGTTTGCAAGAGACAATTAGTTCAATTCATTAGGGTGAAGATCTGACTTCTTGCCAAGTATTAGCTGCTTCAGAGTGCCGTTTGGAAGATATCGGCCTAGCAACTCTCCAAGCCTGATAAAGGTCTAGTGAAATCTCTTGAAAGTGTTGGCTGGGACTTTGCTGGAGCGGAATTCCCTTTAACCTAAATAAAAAGGATTTTATCGGGACGAGGAGTCTGCTTCATGATTTTGGGAAGCCTAGGTCAGAACAAGGACATGTTTTGGAAAGCAAAAGAATGGAGGTCCAATATCTGCTACTGTTATGGTTTGGGAACCATGGATAATCTGGTGTTCTTCCGCCTTCTCATGTTGAAGATGTGTGGACTTCATGCTGGCTGGGGAATTCTGGGAGTTGAAGTCCACACAACTTCAAGTTCACAAGGCTGAGAAACACTGCTCTAGTCAGTCAAAAAGAAAAAGGGGGAAAGGTCAAGTAGTCCAAAGACTTCTCTTGAAGAACATCTTAACATTAACCTCCTAAGGAGATTCCTGTCTAATGGGTTTGCTGGTATCACTTGAGCAAGTCTGCCAAGACTCCAAAGAACGTTCTGTTGATGTTCACACTTGTCCATCTTCTCAGAAATGTTATGTCTGCATGTGTAGGGGAAAAGGAAAAAAAAAAAGTAACTTGCCTTGAAGACCAAGCAGTCTTCTTTGTGCTCGGCGTATGTGGACGTCAGACGGTATTGATTCTCAATCGTAGCATCAATATGGTATCCGGTCAGTTTATAACACGCTCTGTGAAATTCGTTGATCTTGCTGGCGAAGATCTCCCTTAAGCGCTGGTTACTCAACTCTGCACTTTCCAGTTGCTTCTTTAATTCTGAAACGAAGCAGAAAGAGATTGCTTTTTTAAAAAAAAAGCACGGTCAGGAATCGTTCCCCCAGGATCAGTAGGTAGATGAGAAAAATCAGCAGAGGTAGTAGAAAACAAGATTGGAGAAGCGAATTAATGCTGTTCCGAAGAGTTTTTGTAAGGCACCGTTAAAAACTGAAGCAAGGACTAAGGCTGCCCAGGTTGGGCGAGACCGAAGGGCAGCGAGAGACGAGGATTGTCTAAAGATGGAAGTGGACTCCTAAGCAGGGTGGACAAAATCCAGAAATCTTGTCTAGAAGATCCCTTGGGAGGTAGGTGAGAAGGAACCAAGTCCTTAAGGAAAATTTCACCTGAACCAGAAAGGTGATGTTAGGCCTGACCATATGGGATATCCTCCCAAAATCCCACCAACAGCCACCAGACTTGTAAATTAACAGTAGATGTCACCTTTAGTCAAATCAAGTACTCTGTTCTGTTCTGTGTTCTACTTTGCATTCTGCATTCTCTATTCTGTTCCGTTCCGTTCCATTCCATTCCATTCCTCTTCTATTATATTCCTCTTCTATTCCTCTTCTTTTCTATTTCTATTCTATTCTATTTCTATTCTATTCCATTTCTATTCCAATTTTCTATTCTATTCCTTCCTATATTTATCCTATCATATCCTATTCTTTTTCTATATTCTATTCTATTCTATCCTATTCTTTTTCTATATTCTATTCCTATTCCTATTCCATTCCATTCTTCGGCCAAACCGAGGAACTTGGTTAAAAGCAGAACAAATTCCAGCTGTATGGAAAAGGGGAGAGGGGGAAAAAAATCTCTCCAAACTACACAAAACAGCAAACTGCGTAGCGGAATGCCATCCGTCTCTCTGTGGCAGATTTTTGGCCAAGAGAAGGCAGCAGAGTTGGCTGCCACTCAGCCAGTATTTTATCGTTAGGAAAGTTTGCTGCCAGTCGAGTGAATCCTTCAGGGGGGATACACCACAATTACCATGAATCCTTCACCCAAGGTGCTTTCTGAGTAATTAAGCCACAATTTATCCCCCCACTAATTACCGAGAAGAGCTTTAGTTAAACACAAGTCAGAGATCCCACCTAAGTCAGCTTATTTCGCCAGCACAGCAGCCCAGAAGGCTTTGATTCCCATAATAAACAAAGACACTTGTACTCCGAAGGCTGTGACGTTTTTTCTCCCGTCCCCTCCGTGGCCACACGGCCCGGTTGCGGGAGGGGAGGACAGAGGTGCTCCTGCTGAATATCTGCAGTCATTCAAGGAATGTTCTGCACTTTCTAATTTAGCTTTTATACGGCATGCTTGTTAAAGGTGCTGCTGCTGGTTACGAGAAGGACTACACTTCCCTCTGTGCGACAAGACAACTCGGCAATTTCAAGAGACCAGATCTCAGCACCGGGGACCCAACATTTGAACTCAGAGGGCGCCACAATTACAGGGGAGGGAAAACACGCTGGAATATCAGCTACACATGAGCCACCTGCACCCCAAAGGGTTAGGCTTTGCTCTCGCAGAGAGGCCTGGTTCTCTTTGGGTTTCTAGGGGTGCAGTTTTCCCCCAACCTTGCCCTTGAAGATGATCTGACCACGTTGTACAAAAGTCCAGCTGTAGAATAAGACGGAGGACAGCACCCAGTTCCTAGCAGTCGAAGGGCATCTAGAGAAGATGCCCATGTTGTCACCTGGATATAACTCATGGTCCTATTGTCTGTGTTGTGCAGTGGCTGGTTAGCATGGTGGTAGGAAGCATGTTTTATGTATGATGCAAGAGAGGGAGGGAGGAGGTGGAATGAGAGGAAGGAAGGACAGAAGGAAGGGAGAGAGGGAAGGGAGGAAGGAAGAAAGAAAGAAAGGAGGGAGGGAGAGAGGAGGTGGAATGAGAGAAAGAAGGAAGGAAGAAAGGGAGAGAGGGAAGGGAGGGAGGGAGGAAGAAGGGAGGGAGGAGGTGGAATGAGAGGAAGAAGGAAGAAAGGAAAAAGGGACGGAGGAAAAAGATGAAATGAGAGGAAGGAACAAAGAAAGATAAGGAGAGAGGGAAGAAGGAAGGAAAAAAGGAAGGGAGGGAGATGAAATGAGAAGAAGGAACAAAGGAAGGAAGATAGGGAGGGAGGGAAGAAGGAAGAAAGGAAGGAGGAAGGAAGGAGCTATCACCTGGAACATCCAAGCTCCTCTTTTGATACAAGTTGTACTTTATGTCTATTCCCAGAGCTGTTCTGCTACTGCATGAAGTTCTCCCAACTAAAGACACAAAGATACAGGTTGCTTTGCCAGAAGCATCCTGGCTCAAGACCCAAAACTTTCTTCCTGGGCCTCCCATGGTCTCCTTGCAGCCACTTCCTGCTGGCACGCTCCACCCCTTGGTAAAAACCTGCCCTCATCCTAATAGCTACGGAAACCAGAAGGACCCTTCTGACCTCAACACCCTCCCCATGTTGCCTTCACCTAGCCCCTCTTTAGCTAGCCCGAAGACCCCCGTAGACGAAAAACAGAAGCTCCTCCTACCAGAGAAAAGAACTACAATCCATTTTGGGTGCCAAGGGGGATTTAATCACCGGCAAAAGCTGCCACGGGTATTAGCGCATTCCAGGCACCCAACTGTGCATTTGTTTTCGGAATACAATGCAAGTCCCCCGGTCCAAATTCTCAAAGCCAGAGTAGCAGGCGTTGGCTCGACTCAGCTGGTGGGAATAGCTGGGAGAAGAATGGGAGGAGGGATTCAGTAGCACGTCCTTAAGAATTAAGCTGCCCTCCCATTTTCCCACTCCAGCATTGTTTAGCTGTTTAGATGGACTTTTAATTGCCAGCTTCTTCCTAGCCTTGGCGATAAATTAGCATGAGCTGTGAAAGAGACTGAGCGATTCTGCCATCCATGACATCTGTTTCCCATCATCCTCCGTTTCAGTTGCCCTTCTTCTTTCCCTGGCATGGATAAACAGGCTTGAACAGGGGTTGCTGGTTGGAAGGGACCATCCTCCTTTTACAGAACCCTGTTCCCACCCTCTGAAAGTCAATGCGAATTCTGATAGCATTTTGGAAGTCCTTGCTGACTTGACGTTCCTCGGCATGGCGTCTGGGGTTTAGGCGAGCCTCTCTCTGCAAGGTTTTCCTTCTTATGATTGAAGTTGGGTTTATTTCATTTTTATGGTAATCATTGTATTACAATGGGATTGGCCCATTGTACAACAACAACCGCAACAATAATGAGAGGTATCTTACTTAGGGCCTTGACAGTTGTGAATGCAGATCCCAAGTACTGAGATCATTCTCCCCTGTTTCTTGCTACAAATGTTGTTCAAAGACAGGGAAACTACACACCATTGGTCTCTTTTCAGAGAAATATAAAACATTCCAAGCTGCAAGATTATATTAGATGCCTATAACACATCTTGGCCAGTTTGAAGACAAATGTAAAAAAGTTCTACTTGGAAAAAAGAGTTTATTTATAACCACTATTTGGCATTTTGAGGAATGACTGATATAGAATATAGTATAATAGGCTTGGAAGGGACCTTAGAGGTCTTTTAGTCCAACTCAAGCAGGAGACCCTAGACCCATCAGGACAAATTATTCTCCAATCTCTTCTTAAAAACTTCCGGTACTGGAGTATACACAACTTCTGGAGGCCAGTTGTTCCACTGGCTAATTGTTCTCACTGTTAGGAAATTCCTCCTTCATTCCAAGTTGCTTCTCTCCTTGGTTAGTTTCCATCCGTTGCTTCTGGTCCTGCCTTCAGGAGCTCTGAAGAAGAGGTTGACCCCTTCTCCTTGGTGACAACCCCTCAAATATTGGAAGACTGTCATCTTCTCTTCGTTAGACTACACATGCCCCGTTCCCTCACCGTTCATTGTATGGTTTAGCCAGACCATTGAGCTGAGTCATCTGGTTCTTCGTCTATGAAGAAGATGGTGAGATGTCACCCAACGTCTTCTCATCCTATCACGATGGCTGGTTAATGCCATGATGCTCTTGGCTTCATTGTCCTCTCCCTTCACACAAAGCAACCCACGTGTTTTAGGAAAGACTCTGGGATGGACTTGTCTTCTCGGCTTTTCGGCTGATGCCCTCAGGAGAAATAAAAAGCTAGAGCTTGTTGTTTCCTGTAGCAGAAGAATACCTAGAAGGCCTAACCTTGCTTTCTGGAACAGCAAAGGCAGCCATTCAAGTGTTTCCGGGGGTGGCTGATTACTTGTCTTTGTCAGCATCGAAGGAAATTTGAAAAGCACGATGACGTTAGCAAAAGAGCTGCCATCGCCACCCACCAGTAACCTCCCAAAGTCTCACCGGCTTTTATTCCGACTCAGGAAACCTCCTTTAAGGGGGTCACTCTATTGAGCTTCAAGGATGCTGAGGGCCCATGATGGAGAGGCGGTGGAGGGGAGCGGCATTATGACCTGAAGCTTTTGTGGGTCTCTTACTGCTCACGCAGGAATGCAACAATCTTCTGGCCACTTCATTGAATGCAGCAGTTTATTTATTTATTTATTATTTAAATTTATATACCGTCCCCTCTCCCAAAGGGACTCGGGGCGGTGAACAGCCAGAGTAAAAATACACATATGAAACATATGTACAATATTAAAAATTAAAAGAATTAAATATAATTGGCTCTACAAACAATTAAAACGAGGGGATTAAGAAAAATTAGAAACCAGATTAAAATTTAAAAACCCCTAGGCCAGTCCGGCTTGCCGAAATAAATAAGTTTTTAGCACACGACGGAAGGTCATGAGATCAGGGATGGCCCTCATCTCCGGGGATAATTCATTCCAGAGAGGGGGTGCCCCCAATGAGAAGGCCCGCATCCTCGGGGTCGCCAGCCGTCCAGCCGGCGGCACCCCAAGGAGGTTAGTTCAGGTTAGTTCTGCTGTCTGCCTGCTGCCGGCAGTTCGATTCTCACCAGGCTCAAAGGTTGACTCAGCCTTCCGTCCTTCTGAGGTGAGTAAAATAAGGACCCAGATTGTTGGGGGTGAGAGGCTGACTCTGTAAACTGCTTAGAGAGGGCTGTAAAAGCACTGTGAAGTGGTATATAAGTCTGCTATTGCTTGGGAAGGGAAGGGAAGGGAAGGGAAGGGAAGGGAAGGGAGGAAGGAAGGAAGGAAGGAAGGAAGGAAGGAAGGAAGGAAGGAAGGAAGGAAGGAAGGAAGGAAGGAAGGGATAGTTCTGTAGAGGAGAAGGAAAAGGGGACATTGGGGTAATAGTGGGAGGGGAGGAGTCAATCACAGCCACCCTTTTGACTTTTTCAACTCCCACCCCACATCTACTATGGAGGGAAGATGAGATGATTGTGCATCTTCTGATCCTTCACTCAGATCTTCTAAGAAATGGACATCCATCATGGTTGGTCAAGAGCCACCAACATGGTATCAAAAGTTAAAGTTCAGTGTTTATTAATGTGGAGCTTGTAGTTGATCAGTTTGGTGAATAAACTCTATGTTCTTGATTTTGGATAGGACGAGAGAGAGGGAGAGAGAGAGACAGGGAGAGAGGAAGGGACGGAAGGACATAGGGAAGGAGAGAGGAAGAGGGAGAGGAAGGGAGAGAACGACAGGACGAGGGAGGGAGAGAGAGAAAGAGAGAGAGAGAGATTTCCTAGGAGAAGAAGTGAACCAGAAGCAGGAAGCTACCATAGAAAGTGGACTGGTATTCCAGCCAAGATATCTGATTCCACCCCCCACCACTCTTGAAGGGCAGTTGATGTGCTTCTAAAACGCTCTCTTCCTTGTAGGTCTGCCTTCAAAGTGTTATTCTTAGTGCCAGGATCTCATCTTGGATTTGATCTGGTCTTTTCAGGCAAGCCAATCTGGAAAGGCCTTGAGGCAAAACGGACTAAGCGTGGAGGGGAAGGGAGGATCCTGTTTTCTGGGACCTCAAAAGTCCCCATCTCGTTAACTAACGTCCTTCAAAAACTGTTCAATCCTAGCCATCCACCCCCACACGCTTACATGAACCGGAGTGAATAATTCACGCTATTTTGGAAAAACAAAACACGGGGCGAGCTTCTTCTGTCTTCTAATGAAAATGTCACTGCGTTCAAAGCAGAATTTTAACTAGCAAACCCTACAGTGAAGCAAACTTCCATCTCAATCAGGAATCACGCTGTTGATCTCCAGAAAAGCAGAAAGTGGGCCAAACAATGACCCAGTCTGGAAGTCACCACAGCACAACCTGTCTCCAGATATTCTAGTCTGGACATAACAAGCTTCTTAAACTGCCCCAAAGTTTCATATCTCCAAACAACAAGAAGAAAAAGCTTGAGAGGAACTGGATCGAAATCCTAGCCCATGGGAATCTTCTATTTTAAAACACCAAGCCCAGACTTTAACGTACAGTTGTATGCAAAGTTAGACACCCCTGGTCAAATTGCAGATTTCAGCGAATCTCTAAGTAAATAGAAGCTGACATTCCTGGTACAGTTAAACATGACATCTTTCTGCAAATTTGAATGCCTACTATTTATATGCAGCTCTTTACAGATTCCAAACAACAAAACCCTGAAATATGGCAGGTGCAGAAATCCAAACACTTTTCGAGATCTGTGCGTTGCAAGACTGTCTGGCGGAAGAATCCGTTACCGCTCATTTCAGAGTCTTTTTAGTCATTCTTTGGAATATTTTTCCCTCTTCTTTCCTTGCAGGAGTCTTCTCGTTCAAAAGAAAAAGGAAATATTAAAAGAACACTGGATCTTTCAGCAAGAGAAAAACCTGAAAGATATCTCCACGTACAACTTGAAGGACTGGCAGGATAGGAAAAGCAAAGTTTTGGAAATGGACTTCAAAGAGACCCCCCCCCCCAACTATTATTAAAAACCTGAGAAGTAGATCTCAAACGTATAGCCCAGGCAAGCGCACCTACACATTTTTGTCTGAGCGAAAAGATTTCTGCAAGTATGGGAAAAAATGAGAAAACGAACAGAAAGAAAGACTCTTAGTAGGCAACAGGAATTATTTAGAAGTCTCTCTCAAAGGAGGTATCCAAAATTCTGAATGTGAGAGTCCAAATTTCACTGTTTTCTTATTTGGGGTCTGGAAACAACTATTCCTAAGTAATTACAGTGATATCTTGGTACTCGTTGTTAATTGGTTCCAGGAGGTGCGATGCGTACCAAAAACAATGAGTACCAAACAATTTTCCTCCTAAGGAATAAATCACAGCCAACACCCAACACATTCTAGTTTGTGTATTGAAACAATGAGTACCGGGACAAAATTTTCATGTCAAAATACATTGAGTACTACCAAATTCGATAAGTTTCAAAGCAGTTGAGTACCAAGGTACCACTATATGCACTCCAGTGTGTAAAAAAGAAGTTCTCTGCAGAAATCATGTCACCTTCTACTCACTTAACATTATTATAACAGGCCTGAGAACCAGTTAATCCAATATAATATTGGACTCCAAAATGTCTGACAAAATGAGCAAACTCTGTGTGCCTCAAGGTAGGCTCAAATAATGAACTACATATCAGAATTGGAACATTTCTAAGAGAGATCTACCTGATGATTGATGGGTTCAGGTAGACCAGCTGATCAGTCATCTATTGGAAAGAGTTCTGATTCACTGATTATGTGCCATCAAGTTGATTCTTAGTGACCACATCAAATAGATCTTCCCCAACTTGGACCTTCAGGTCTTCCAATGGCATACACCCATCACCACTATAATTGAGTCTATATACCTTGAGGTTACTTGTCCTCTTCCTCTCTTTCCTTCCACCTTTATCAGTATGGAAAACCTTCTCTAGAGAGCTAGTCCTTCACCTGAAAAGAGTTAGCAAGGTTCTACTATTCCTACAGCTACATTGCAAGCTACTACGACGAAGGTTTTCAGATTTTGGCCCATTTCTCCACCAATCTCTACCTGGTTTGATCTTCTCACCCCATTCCAGCACACCGCACCTGTAACATTACACCTGTCTATTCTATTCTTCTCAAAAAATTGCATTATATTCTTTTTTGGATACAGAATCTCTCTGCTCGCTTAAGTTGTTGGCAGCTCCTCAAAGACTCAACGGATTTTCTGCAACCCTTTGTGAAGGACATAAAACAAAATGGGATGATATTAAGGTAAGGACATCTAGGAGAGGTACAGAAACAGCTTCCAGATCTGCACATGTTTATGATCTCTGCTCCGTGGAGAGATAAAATCTGCTGGTATCATTTGCCAGGATTTTTTCAGAGGGCTGGCAGAAGGAGCTGAAAAGAAGAGAGTTTATGTCGTAGGGTATTTTAAGAGCTTCCTACGTGGTTGAGAAAAACTTGAATTAAGCCTGGGGAAGAAAAGAAGGCCTCCATTAGGTGACACCGCAATTGTGAGTTTATCTTTACCAAAAGCAAAGCAGAAAACAATCTGAAATTATCTCCACTATTGGCATCTTTAAAACCCCCAAAGCAGTTTCCGAGATACATAGAAACACTTTCTCATGCATTTAATATGCACTGTGATTTTTTTTTTCTCCCCAAAAAACTCCTTCAATAACAGGCATTTTTAGTCTTAGGACAAATCTTCCGCTCTGTTTTACTTCGATCCACCCAAAAACTAAAAGGGAATCAAAATATCTCCATTTTGTAAGTAGTTATGTGCACCGATACACTTAGCAACGGGCGATGCGGTTATTGTTCAGTGCTTTAATTTCTATGACAGTGAAATGGAGCCTGTGTGTGAGGCTCGTACCAGGGTAAAAAACAACTTGAATATCAAAATTATTTTTTCTTTCTTCTTCCTCTCCATCCCACACCCACCAAAGACATTAACTTCAGGGTATCCATCATCTTGCATAACGAATATTCCTTGAAGACTCCAAAGCCTAAACATGTTCAGTTGGCGTTATCAAATACTGTCTTTTTAAAAAAAGTTTCCTTTTGTTGGGTGTTCACAGAACTTTTGAAGTCAAGATACTTGTGACATCTGGAACTCTATTGGCTCTTGGTCAAGATGATTAGCCATTCCAGGTAGATCAAAAAGGAAACACACCCAAATGAATGTGGTTTGAAAGTCCACATTCTGGACAGAGAGGACCGCTGGTTTGACACATGAGTCAAAGAAGCCATCTACGTCAAAACTGAACAGCCCTTTCTCAAAGGAGGGGGAGAGACATGGCACCAACCATCTCCTGTTTACAACACGGTCCTTTCAGCAGTTCCAAGAAGTTTCTACACCCATTTGCACTATTCAGATGACCCTGAGGGCACAGATAAACCTCCAAGTGGCCTCAACGACTCTAACAGAATGCAAATGACCAGCTGTCTGCAAGAAATATAAATCCTTCTATGATCTACCATTCAATCAGAACTGAAGCAGCTTTTTGGATGAGAAACGAAACGTCTTCAAGGGAAAAGGAAGCAGTTTATTTGAAAAAGCCCCTTTGGGACAAACCATGACCTGGATGAGTGAGAATCTCCATAAACATCCAAACGAAGTAATTCTACTCTCTTGAAAGGTACGCTAAAAGAATCTTGCGAGCATGAAAGTCCAAATCTGCCGTCTCTTTTTCAGGCTGATAAGGTAGACAGTTCTTCTCCGGGTCTCTCTCTCTGCCCGTTATACAGCTGTGGACTCTATGCTCTCTTATCTAAGCATTCTCTAGGCAGCATATCTTCCTCTATCTTTCCCACTTGGTACTAATTTACCGAGACGTAAATTAGAGGCACCAATTGTTGGTGAACCCTATTATCTAAAACCATGGATGCTCCATTCCTTCGGTGCGATCTTCCCTCTCCCACCTCTCACCGTAGGCAGGATGGACCCAATCGGCCATCATGATTTCCCTTCTCTCCCTGGTCGCATCCCTCCCGCTTGATTGAAAAGGTCAGCCTGACCTTCTCCATTTGCATAATGGCCGAGACTAATGGAGCGGCTTCCGTGGCGAGTAGTGAGGTGTCACCATTTGCAGATGTGCCGAGGAAAACAAGCGGGAGGACGGAGCTCCGCAGAAGGCAATGTTCCTTATTCTTGGGGTCAACTCTCCGGAGTAACCCTCGGAGGGAGCAGCTGGCCTTCTCTGCTCTGGGCTTTAACTCCTTCGGTTTCCTCGTCATCATTTCCAAGCTAAGGGCACATGTAATTGTCCACCCTTTGCGTCTGTTCCTTTGGCCCTTTGTCTGGAACTGAAGAGCTTGCTTTCTGTGCTCAATGGCTCCTCTGGGTGTACTTTTGGAGAGCCCTCTGACCTCCTCACTGGAGTCCCAGATCTGGGGGTATCAGCTCCCTCTTTATTGGAATATTCGTCATGTTCTACTTCTCTTCCCAGAGCCCGTTTTATGAAAACCATTTTTTAAAGGCAATACTGCTTAGGCAGAAGAAAGCCGACAGATCAGCGAGGAGGCCGAACTACGAAGCCAAGCAACAAGAATAACCGGGGAGGGGGGGAAGAGGGAGGGGAGAACTTTGGAGAGGACAAAAGTAAAGGGAAATTCATCCTGCCTTGATGGGGGACAAGCAAGTGGGAAAGAGAGGTAGCTCAGTTTTCAGCCACGTTTCTTTCACTCTCTTCAGTCCTTCCAAAGAGCTGTGGTGGCGCAGTGGTTAGAAGGCAGTATTGCAGGCTACTTCTGCCAGCAGTTCGATCTTGATCAGCTCAAGGTTGACTCAGCCTTCCATCCTTCCGTGGTGGTAAAATGAGGACCCAGATTGTTGGGGGCAAGAGACTGACTCTGTAAACCGCTTAGAGAGGGCTGTGAAGCACTGTGAAACGGTATATATGTCTAAGTGCTAAGAAGGAAGGAAGGAAGGAAGGAAGGAAGGAAGGAAGGAAGGAAGGAAGAAGAAAGGAAAGAAAGAAAGAAAGAAAGAAAGAAAGAAAGAAAGAAAGAAAGAAAGAAAGAAAGAAAGAAAGAAAGAAAGAAAGAAGGAAGGAAGGAAGGAAGGAAGGAAGGAAAGAAAGAAAGAAAGAAAGAAAGAAAGAAAGAAAGAAAGCCATAGGGCACAATTGTTACAAGGCAGGCAGGCAGGCAGTCATATAGTGGCATATTTGCTACAATGCAGTGATTCAGACTAACTCTGCCCACTGCCCGGAGTTCGATCCTGACCGGTTCAAGGTTGACTCATCCTTCCATCCTTCCAAGGTCGGTAAAATGAAGACCCAGATTGTTGGGGTAAGAGGCTGACTCTGTAAACTGCTTAGAGAGGGCTGTAAAAGCACTGCAAAGCGGTATATAAGTCTAAGGGCTATTGCTATTGCTGTCTAACCCTTCAGGTACGCGACATCTCTTCCCTGCCTCCCACAGCCATTCTCACAAGCCATGACAGTCTTGGAATGATCCTGTCACCACTCTATCCAACTGAGAAGCTGCCGCTGGGCAAGCTCACTTAGGCAGCTGGAAAAGACAGGTTGCAGAGAACCCCACCACCACAAACCCCTCCCTTGCATAAGCTCATTTGCAGCCCGTAAATTATTCATTACACGCACGCTTGGAAAAAAAAAAAACTATTTCACTTTTAAATTTTTAAATATTTAATAATTGTGCATTAAATATTAATGGGATTTTATTAGAAAACGTTGGCAAAGTTGGGCAGGAAAGATCTAATTGTGAAGTTTATCATTGGACACGGACTGGCTGGTCTCAGATGCTTTGGAGTTTATGAAGAGGAGGCGAAAAAGCAGGTAAATCTCTCCAGGCCCAGAGATATTCTGAAGAAGGTCCAGGAGGCAAGATCAAGTTTTGGTGCCCTACTAAGAATTGTGCCCTTCGCAGATAAAACTCAAACCTTGTCTTGTCTTCGTAGGGCAATGAGGGTTATTGAGTTAGATTAAAAATATCGCTGGCACAATTGACAGTTTCAACCCTATGTCCTGGGCAACGTTTTTCTCCGCCTTAGTCACTTGAAGATGTGTGGATTTCAACTGGATGTCCACACTTCTTATAAACAGATAATCAGAGTTGGAAGGGACCTCTTAGGTCATCTAGCCCAACCCCCTGCCCAAGCGGGAGACCCTATACCATTTCTGACAGATGGGAGTCCAGTCTCTTCTTGAAAGTCTCAAGTGATGAAGCTCCCACAATTTCCGAGAGCAACTTCTGTTCCATGGGTTGATTGTTCTCACTGTCAGAAAGTTTCTTCTTATTTCCAGGTTGAATCTCTCCTTGTTCAGTTTCCATCCATTATTCCTTGTCTGGCTTTTGGGTGCTTTGGAAAATAGCTTGACCCCCTCCTCCTCTCTGTGGCAGCCCCTCAAATATAGGAAGATTGCTCTCCTGTCTCCCCTGGTCCTTCTCTTCTCTAGACTAGCCTTCAATTTCCCAAGGTTAAGAAGTACAGATTTTATAGGAAGGGATCCATATGGAATTAGTTTTGTATCTTAAAATGTCTGCACCGAAGATCCAATTGAACCATTGCTCACAGAAGCTTACACTGCAGTAAATTGATGAGGATTTCCTTCCGGGTCGCAGTTAAATGAATGAAAAACACAATCCACTCTGTTTATAGATGTTTGGAATCCATATTATCGCACTGACTACTGAAGTGGAAGAGTATGTTAATCAAGGTTAACTGGACTACACCCTGGTTTTCGAAGAGACAGGCTGACAAGCAACTGTGACTTAACTCCATGTGTGAACCTCATCGTAATCTCATTCTTGTTATTTGAGGAATTTAAATAAGCCAAATAAGTTATTTGGGAACTTCAACGCTATAGATTAAACCAAAGTAGGTGGGTTTGGGAGCTGATGTATGACACAAAACAAGCTCGTAAGGCCCACAAATTGTGAGTAGAAGATTGTTGGTTATAATCACAGCTCCTCCCAAACATACACACATTCACATTGTTTTGTTTCTGAGCAAAGCCCTTTGGGCGTAGTAAGGGAAGTGCATTTAATAATGTGCATTTAATGCAATTGTATGTTTTATTGTCACCGGTGTGCTTTCCAAGGCTTCTGAGGTTTTCCAATATTATCATCATAGACATATTGTGTGGGGGGTGGGGCGGGGGAAGGAAAGAGAAGAAATTCAGTCAATTGTTTTGCATAGACACTTTTTTTTTTGTAGCCATCAATAGGAAAAGCAATTGGTAGGAGACAGAGCTAGAAATTCAGGTAAGCTCTCAAAAGATAGGGCTTTGGAGAGGTAAGCAAAATAGCCATTCATCTCCGACAATTTCATTTTAAAAGAAAAATTCCGCTCATATTAAAAGGGAAAAAAAAAAACCAGCAAACAATGCGAGAATAACAGCAAATTGAAGTTTTCTGCTGTGACTCACGCTGGATATACAGTTAAAGTGCCTTTTAAATTATCTCTCAAACACGTGCACTGAGACAAGCTATTTAGAAATAGCCTTTGGTAATTGGAGACCTTGAGGGTGGGAGGAAGGGTCCTTCATTTAGAGGCCTGAAGAGCACTGGATATCATTCAGAAGCAGGTTTGGGGCGGGGGGTCTCCAATAAAATGGGGTGTCAGCCTTGGAAGCCATATTTTATTTAGAAGCTTCGAGGCTGCCACATTTTTCTGCCTGGGAATTTGGGAAGGGGGAATTAGTAGAGAGGTGGAAGATTATAGACTCAACAATATTCTTTTCTCAGAGAGTCAAGGACAAGTTGCTCTGCACCTGGAGAGGAGTCTCTGGAGGAATGGCTCCAGTTGGGACGATGTTTGGTTGGGCCATGTGATGGACTGGTGGGTGAAGGGGATGGATCTTTGACTTTCTATTGGGAAAGGGACTCGCCGATTCACATTTCCCCAGATGTGCCTAATATGACAACTCTAATAAAATGGAACTTTGTGGAAATGCCTGTCTCAGAGTTGATTGGGTTGGAGTTTGTTATTTGGAACGCTGCCATGGGGAATGTAGCAGGCACTAAACAAATGGTTGTAAGTTCAGGAGTACCTATATTGAGTTTCTCAGCCCACAAGAATTAACCCCAACATTCCTCAGGGTGTGAGTTACAAGAGAAAATGGGTGAGGAAGTTGACTTCTAAAGAAACTTGACTATCTTTCTCTCTAAAATCTCAATTTTCCTCAAAACTGTCTGGAGGCCACAGACTTAACGTTGGAAACACTTGTCCATGCATTTGCTCAGAAGGTGTATAGAGAAAAGTAGGCCATCTCCACCAACATTGGCCTCAGAGGCCTTCCCACCATGAGAGCATGGCCAAGGTTGATGAGCCAGAATCTCTAAAGATCGATCAATTCAAGTAGAGCTAGAAGGGACCTTGGAGGTCTTCTAGTCCAACTCTCTGCTCAAGCAGGAGACTATATCATTCCAGACAAGTGGATCAACCTCCAGTGATGGAGCACCCACAACTTCTGGAGAAAAGCTATTCCACTGGTTAATTGTCCTCACTGTTAGGAAGTCCCTCCTTACTTCCAGGTTGCTTCTCTCCCTGATTAGCTTCCATCCATTGCTTCTTGTCTTGTCTTCTGGTGGTTTGTATAATAAGTTGACCCTCTCTTTGATGAATAACTACATCGGATCCACCCAGTTTCCCAGCTCC
Source organism: Bungarus multicinctus (assembly GCA_023653725.1). Taxonomy (NCBI): domain Eukaryota; kingdom Metazoa; phylum Chordata; class Lepidosauria; order Squamata; family Elapidae; genus Bungarus; species Bungarus multicinctus. The sequence goes on from CM042842.1 coordinate 2,424,482, forward strand.
ACCTCTTCTACTTGGTGGAAAACATGTGAAAACAAAACGCTTGGACAAGGCTAGAAGCTCCACTGTGGCAGAAGAAATTGTTTGCTTTGCACCAAAGATGACACGCCAGACCTGAAATTATATGCAAATGAGAAGATTCCCTCCTTATATCTAACAGCAAAGGCAAGGCTGGCTTTCAAGAGACGCATTAGATAATTTCTGTGCCGACTTTCAAGCAAGAGACATTTCCATGTTATTAACATCTCTTTCGAGCAAACTGTTTGTCACCTTTCATAAACACGATCTGAAAAAGTACAATTATCTACCCAAGTAGATTACCATTTGATGACACCCCAGGATCCAGGCTGGGGAGGAAAGAGATGTAGTATTGATGAGACTTCCTTGCCCCGCTACAACTCTTGGGGGGTGGGTGGGAGATAGATAAATTAAGCCACAAACCAGCAACCACCTACAAATAGCTACAGAAAAAGAAGGGGAAAAAAATCCTTCCATCAACTTTCTTGTGGGCAGAATGTGGGATGAGAAGATGAATTGCGTTTCAGGCTGGGAATTTTGAGAAGTATCCTTTAATAGCTACCATGTGGAGTCTGGTTTAATTTACGGCTCTGATAGCAAGCTTTGGCTCTTTTAATTGATAGATTAATCACGTCAAGCACTGGGATGATGTAGTGGTTGGACACGTAGAGCTGTGACATAGCTAGAAGCAATCTTGTTTTACTGGGGAAGCTGTTCTCAGTTGAGTTTGTACTTAGAAATGGAGGAATAATAATCTCTCTCTCTCTCTCGTCTATCTATCTATCTATCTATCTATCTATCTATCTATCTATCTATCTATCTATCTATCTATCTATCTATCTCCATCCATCCATCCATCTATCTATCCATCCATTGTATGTATGTATGTATGTATCTATCTATCTATCTATCTATCTATCTATCTATCTATCTATCTATCTATCTATCTCCATCCATCCATCCATCCATCCATCCTATCCATCCATTGTATGTATGTATGTATGTATGTATGTATGTATGTATGTATGTATCTATCTATCTATCTATCTATCTATCTATCTATCTATATCCATCCATCCACCTATCCATCCACTGTATCTATCTATCTATCTATCTATCTATCTATCTATCTATCTATCTATCTATCTATCTATCTATCTATCTATCTATCTATCTATCTATCTTATCTATCTAATTTTCTATCATCAACAGAATTTATTACCCAAAGCTGATCTTGCTTTGAAAGTAGATGTTGGAGTACCAGTACTCAAGAAAGTTTGAAAGATCTCAACACCTCCTCCCAAAAGGCTTTTGATGCTGAGTTAGAAAAGAAAATTGTAGGAGATGAGCAAGCTGAGCTGGAAGGCGGAGTTAAACAAGCCATCAGTTTGGAATCATTGCGCAGCTACAAGAGACCCAAGTCCAGCCCTCCATGAATTCCATTGACTCTTATCTAGCTTCCTTCCCCAACCCCTAAAAACCTTAACCTTAGACTGTCTACTATTGACCTCACCCCTTTCCTAAGAGGTCTGTAGGGGGCGTGCATAAGCGCACCAACTGTCCTATTGTTTCTTTTATTTTTCTTATATGTATCCATGTATTCATAACTATGTTTTTATTTATACCTATTATCTTTAAGCAATTGACAAAAATAAATAAATAAAATAAATAGCTCCAGTTTTGTGCTTGCTGTTAGTTAACCAGATTCTCACGTATACATAGCAACTCTAAGCTCTTCTGTGCTTTGAACTGAGTGAGCGTTCCTGGTTCTTTGCACCTGAGAAAAATGCCCGTTACAAGCAATTCACCCAAAAGATCTACCAGGAAAAGGAGCGCTGAAAAAATATTGGTGGATTGAATGAGATTTTCCAAACGATCTGTCTGATCCTTACGGAAGAAGAAACTCAAGGTGCTCATTCCTGTGCAGAGCTAGACAAATTCACGGCCTCTTCAGCCTTTGAGGGTGGACTTTGGGTGTCCTACCTTCCATCTGATGTGTCATCCATTCCCAAAGTCAGGTTCAGTGTTCCAAGAACTCCATTTAAATCAAATTAAGACCATTTTCACCTTGCCGGTATTGGAACTGGATCTCCAAATCCAGCAGCTTTGTGTAAAGATGATGGCAGTGTGGATGAAAGGAAGGAACAAAGAACTTTATTCAACTCTTTCAACTCGAATTTCTCCTGCTCATGAGGTCAAATGTTAGGAAGAAAAGGATCCAAGGGAATCCTTGCAATTTTCCCTCGTAAACAAAAACAAACGCTGAATTCTGCTTTCGCATCCTCCTGTCTAAGCCCTCTTCCTCCTGCGCCATGAATCATTATTAATGATATTTGTCAGTCTTCTCAGGAAGTCTTTTCGTGGTTGAACTGAAGCAGAACACTGGTTTATATCAAGCAATCAACAAATGACTGCGGTGGGCACCAAGGAGACCGTGTCAAATACCACAAATGCCACGGGGCGAGGAAGGAGTCCCCTCAGGCCCACACACTGGAATTGACTAGCCACGTGTGGTCGGGATGGAAGATGACAATTGCCCAAGAAACCGAAGTGTGGAGAAGGAAACCAATCTTGGTATGCTTTTCACTGGTGAAAGACGTGGTCCTTGCTTTATCCCATGTCGCGAGGGGGGAAATATAACCTTTTTTTAAGCATAGAAAGATCAAGGAACAAACTTAAGAGAGGATACTGGGCTGGCAGAAGATATGTATTTGATTGAGTCAACAATGAAAAGTTGATTCTCTTCAAATGGATCTTTCAGCAGAAGCAGCATTAGCAGATCTGTTAACTGCCCAGAATGGTTGGTTCTATTCTTTGAACAACAAAGAGACAGCAAAGACTATGAACACAGCTTGCGATTCTTCTGAGATCTTAAAGGTGGATGAGAGGCAGCAGAGAACTCCAAGTGTCTAAACCTTGTGACCGTGGATCGAATAAGGTTGATAGCCTTCGTCATCATGGAATGAAAGACCACAGACTGAAGATCATAACTGAAGACTGAAGAGCACAAATTAAAGACTGAAGACCAGAGACCAAAGACTGAAGATCGTAACTAAAGTTTGAAGACCAGAGACCGAAGATCATAAACTGAAGATCCCAACTGAAGACCACAGATTAAAGAGTGAAGACCACACTGAAGACCAGAGACCAAAGACTGGAGGTCATAACTGAAGTTTGAAGACCAGAGACTGAAGATCATAACTGAAGACTGAAGGCCATAGGCTGAAGACTGAAGATCCCAAACTGAAGACTGAAGACCACAGATTGAAGACTGAAGACCACACTGAAGACCAGAGACCAAAGACTGGGAGTCATAACTTAAGTTTGAAGACCAGAGACCGAAGATCGTAAGTGAAGACCACAGACTGAAGACCGTGTCTGATGAACATTCGGAAAACATTCAGCAGAATGAGTTGCCTCCAGAAAAACATCCATCCCCCATGTATCTTCCAACCCAACAGAAATTAAAGTTGGAAAGGGAAGACCACAAGAGGTCACATTTTAAGAATACGCATCAGGCATCTAGTTAGAACATGAAGGCTACGAAACAACATTTTAACTCTTTTTAGTATTTTAAAGCCATATTTTCTAGCAGTTTTCTAGATATTTTACAGCAAGAGAATATTTTTTTTTAAAAAAGGATGTCTTCCCTCAGCTGTGACGCCATTCAAAATCTTGATTAATTGAAAGAATATGGATTGTGAGATCCTCAGACAGCCTTGGCTAAATCACGAATTGCTAAATAGGACTAATTGATTGATTACATGCCATCGAGCCATCGTTACTGTTAGCGAGCACATAGATAGCTTCTCTCCACCATGATCAGCTCTTCCAACAATGCGCCCATTCCTTTCGCAGCCGGGTCTATCCATCTTGTTGCTGTTTGTCCTTCTCGTTTGAAGTAGCAACACACTTTCTAATTATCTAGAGGTTTACTACGCACATCGACACATAACATCCCCTTGGGATAAAAGATGGAGCATCCTGATAGTCATGTCACATTTACAAGGGAAAGATATATTTGTGTAAGGCTGTAGGGGGCTAAACCATTTTACATGCTGTATGTATTATTAATTTTTTGACAGTGGGCTTAGAAAAATCCCCCCCCCCCCGAATACTTTCAAGAGAGGAGAAGGTTTTTCAGAGCTCATCTTTTATTGACAGAGTCATTTCGAAGCCAATCTGTCTGCTTTCGGCAAGACAAGAGTTTTAAATCTTCATTTTTCTTCCAATCCATTTTTGGGGGGTGGGAGGGGGTGGGGGGGGGTTGGAAGACAGGAATCATGGCAAGATGATTAAAACATGCTAATGTATACAGTGAAGGCTCTCATTTGAAATGTAATGAATTCTTCATTTGGTCCCAGGTGGAGGAATAGAAATGATGACAGCAGCTGGAACTTCCTCCACCCTTTCCAAGAAAAGCAAAATCTTTCTAAATGATAAGACCAAAGAGAAAGGAGGGGGATAAAAAAGCAGGAATTAAAAGCAGATTAAGTATTTTTTTTTTAATTCGCTTTTGCTCAAAGGATTATTCTTTGCTACAGGTGGCAGAGTGGCTAGCTACCGGAAACCAAATGAAGAGACTTGACGTCAATCAATTCTTGGTGTCATTCTCTACTCAATCGTATGCTGTTATCTAGTATGCCACATGTGACTGATTTGTGACGAAGCAAAATAATCATAATACATTAATGCAGTTAGTCCCCAACTTATGACAATTTAAGACCTCTAGTGGTGCAGCGGTTAAAGTGCTACATTGCAGACAAACTCTGCCCAGAGCCTAAAGTTTGATCTTGATGGGGTTGTCTAAATGCTATTTCTATTCATTTAGCAACCGGTCAAAGTTACAACGGCACTGACTTCCAACTGGTCCTTGTATTTATGATTGTGGTAGCATCCCTGTGGCCATGTGATCAAAATTTGGGCACTTGGCTATTGGCATGTATTTACAACAGTTGGAGCAACCAGTTGTAAATTGGGAACTACCTGTCTTACCAGTTATACCCCCAGTTTGGGGCACAATTTTAATGCTCCTTCTGAAAACATTCCATGTGTTTGGGGTCTCACCAATTCTTGGTCAAAACAACCAAATCAGATTGGATACATAAATTTGTGTGTGTGTGTGTGTGTTTGTTAATCTGTCTGATTTGGGAATTAGAGTTCTTGATTGGATGAGATCTACAATTAACCCAAAGTAGGGAGAAAGAGAGAAGGAAGGTGGAGATTACAGTGAAGTTTTACTGGGATATTAATAATATTATACTAATAGAACACTGGAAACATTTCAATTATATGGAGAGGATTTGTCTTAGATTACAGTAGGAAGATGGGAAATAACCTATTATGGGTTTATTCTAAGGAATCTCAAAGAGGCCTTAAAATTCTAATCCAATCCGCGTTAATCCTTTTGCCTCTCTAACCGCAAAACTGTCCATTGTAATTGCGTTTGCCCAGATACTACAAATTAGCGGAGAATTTGCTTCTCTGAGAGTTGATCCACACTGTCCACGCAACCGCACACCAAGGCTGCACAACTCTCTCACAAGTCAACCTCCACAAGCTTGTGGGTTCTTCAGCCACATCTATCCACAGAGGTGTTCTAGTTACTTTTAAAAATATTATCTCTTTTTTAAAAAAATAATGATTTTATAGTGGACTTTAGAGGAAGGAATGGCTTTGTAAGCATCAGAGAAACGTGGCTGAATTTCCTACTGAAACTTGCAGGTAAGCCATCACCAAAAATGAGTTCGGGTAGTCCTTGGCTTACGACTGCAACTGAGCCCAAAATTTCTGTAGTTAAGTGAGCTTTGCTCCCATACCATGTGTCAGCTTTGGAAGCCATATTAGTACCCGATGCTTACACACTGCCACATTCTTGAAACTGGGAGGGGGGAATTTCTTGGAGTGTATGTAGTTAGACATAATAGCATCCTTTTTCTAAGTCAAGGTCATGTTATTTCTGCACCTGGGTGAGGGGACATGTCAAGTTGGGATGGATGGTGATTGGGGCATGTGATGCGATGATGGGTGCAGGGGGTGGATTTGTAATTTTTACTTATTGCTTATTTAAGGAAGCCCGGAACTTTCAAGATTTGGGATTCCCCAGTTGTGCCAGTTTACTATCCAAAATAACTTTTGAGAAGATGTCTTGTCTCGGAGTTACTGGTTAGAGTGGAGATTTTCTGGAACGCCTACACTACAACTTCTCTTGCCTCAGTTGTTAAGTGAATCGTTGCATTTGTTAAGTCAGCAACATGGTTGTTAAGTAAATCTGGCTTCCTCATTGATTTTGCCAGTCAGGAGGTTGCAAAAACGGATCACGTGGCCCCCCCCCCTCCCCCCAAGGCACTGCAACTGTCATAAATTCAAGCCAGTTGCCAAGCATCTGAATTTTGATCATGTGACGGTGGTGAATGCTGCAACGGTCGTTAAGGGTGAAAAACGGATGTAAGTCACTTTTGTCGGTGCCGTCGTAACTTCGAATGGTCGCTGAATGGACTGTTGTAAGCCGAGGGTTCCCTGTATTGCAAGTCTTACTGCTTTCCTCCCCTTCCCAGGAAATTAAAATTGAAAAAGCTTTCAAGAAGCGACTGCCCTCTGTCAGAAATGGCGCAGGGTCTCCTGCTTGGGCAGGGGGATGGATTAGATCAGTGGTCACCAACCAGTAGGCTGGGGACCTCTGGTGGTCCGTGAGAAGGTTTTGGTGGTCTGCAGAGAAATGTCACCCCAAGGCAATTAATCCAGACTGCGCGGGAATACAAGGCTGCGCCGCCCACGTGGCCCGCGGGAACACAAGGTTTGTGTTGCTTGCATTGTGAAAAACACAAGGTAGTGAGGGGAGGGGGGAAACAGTGGAGGGGGGGGACTTGGCCCACGAGCCCCACACGCCTGGCCTGGCCACCGGGCTGCTTCTTTCCTCTTCTTTCTTCTTCTGATTTTGGTTGCACGCAAGGAAAGCAGCAAAAATCTGGGAGAAAAGTTTGGGGGAGAGAGAGAAAGACTTCTGCAGCTTCTGCTGCTTTCCTTGTGCAAAGCCAAAGTCTCTCTCTCTCTCCCACTGAGAACGGAGCTGGAGATGGTATCCTGCGATCCCAAATAAAGAACGATCGATCGGTAGGAAAACAGGGTGGGGGATTTTCCTGCAGACTTTTTTGGGGGATTTCCCCAGGGTCTCTGCTGCTTTTTGCAGAGACCCCGGGAAAACGTCAACAAACCACCGTCAGTCAAAATTCATATTAGTGGTCCGCAGGATTTAAAATAATGCGTTTGGTGGTCCCTGAGGTCCAAAAGGTTGGTGACCCCTGGACTAGATGACCTACGAGGTGCCTTCCAACTTTGTTAATCTGTTAAATAACAACAACAAAAGTTTATTTAAGGGGAACTGCAAGAATCTTCTTTTTTCCTTTTTTCCTTTCCTTTTTTTTTCTTTAAGGGGCTAATGCTTGAAAACAACTACAGAGAATTCCACTTAATCATAACACTGTAAACAAGGAAGGGAGAGCGGTATTTAAAAAATATCTGAGCATGTTTCAAAATCCCCGCTGATTTAAATTAAGCAGCTGTGTAATCACTGGTCCTGCAATTTTAATGAAAATTCCAAAAGGAAATGCAGATTTGATTATCCTTATTATCAAGGAAAGATAAGATCTGAGCAGAGCAACAGACGAGAGCGTAGGAAGGGAGCCTGCATCTCGCCTCCCCACCTTGCCCCGTAGCGCGGTTGCCTGCGGCTCATCCCTCGGTCCCAGATGGTGGGTAAAAGGGACCGGATCCAACTTCCCCATCACTTCCTCCTTCCAGCCAGCGGTTAAGATCTCCTGGCCTCGAAGCCCACCATGCTTGGGAGAATAATTAGTGATTCCAGGCAGAGTTTAACCCTGGGATCAAGCAGCGAACAATTAATTCATATTCAGCTGCCATTCTCCTTTAACATACTTTGGGGCATGTTATATACATTTAATTAGTTGGTGTTTATACAGCGATGAGGAGATATGCAACCTTATCAAAGGTCTCAACAGAGCCACTGGCATTAGGGGGAGAGTGGTGGTTGGGGGAGAATGGTTATCTCCCCTTCAAGAAGAGTTATTGACACTGGGGAGCCCGATTCAGACATTCACTGGTCCTAACATTTTTCTCTGTCTTAGGGAGAACCTCATGGATCTTCTGAGCACTTCAAGCTACTAGAACCTGGAACCTCATGGATCTTCTGAGCAAGCTACTAGAACCTAAAACCTCATGGATCTTCTGAGCAAGCTACTAGAACCTGGAACCTCATGGATCTTCTGAGCAAGCTACTAGAACCTGGAACCTCATGGATCTTCTGAGCAAGCTACTAGAACCTAGAACCTCATGGATCTGAGCAAGCTACTAGAACCTAAAACCTCATGGATCTTCTGAGCACTTCAAGCTACTAGAACCTAGAACCTCGTGGATCTTCTGAGCAAGCTACTAGAACCTAGAACCTCCTGGATCTTCTGAGCACTTCAAGCTACTAGAACCTAGAACCTCCTGGATCTTCTGAGCAAGCTACTAGAACCTAGAACCTCATGGATCTTCTCAGCACTTCAAGCTACTTGCAAGGAGTGAAGGACACCAATGAAAAGGGAGGGAGGAAGGAGGGAGGGAGGCAGGAAGGAAGGGCATTTCACATTTTCATTAAAAAATGACTGGCACAGTAATCAATATAAGCCAGCAACTGTTGCGCAATACCAGACATCTGAAACATTAACGGTAGTTTCTCGCTGGGAACTCAAATTATACTGAGGAAAGCAATGTGTTTGGCATTTTTGTGATGGAATGTGGTCTGGATTCCCAGGAGGGAGGGGCTGTACTCCAGAGGAGCAAGGGAAAACGATGTTTAGATAATTTGTGTGAGAGAAACAGGGTGAAAACAGTCTCCTCCTCAATGGTTCCCAGAGTATATATTTAATGGTGCACAAAATCTACTTTCGTTTGGCAAGATCTCTGACTATAGGTGAGGGAGCAATGAAGAAATCGATAAAGAATGCAGTTCAGACAGTTTGTGTGAGAGAAAGAGGGTGAAGACAGTTCCTCCTTAAAAGTTCCCAGAGTGTATGTTTTATGGCAGTGTTAGTATGTTCTATTTTGGCAAGATACTGTCTACGGGTGAAGAAATCTACTTGGAAGAATCGCCACGTCTGAAGCCTGACACATTTCTTTTAAGAGTACAAAAATAATTGATAAATTTGTAGAAGGAATAACTGCAGCTGGAAAGGGGTTCAAAGGACACCAGCAGGAAGATCAACAATGGCTCCACATGCCAGGAATCCTGGTTTCTGTTCAACCATATATTGGCTTTGCTTCCAGATCTTCAGACCCAGCAACAAGAGCAGCCAACGCCTGGATGCACCTTGAAGGAGAACTCCAGCTATGATCAAGTAAAACTGGCTGCTTAAACATTTGTGCAGCAATTTCTTTTTATGAACGGTATCTGCTAGAAAGCAGCCAAGGATCACCGACGGAAGGAAATATTCAATAAGGGCGCAAGGCGAACAAAATGTATTAGTGTTAAAGAGATTAACATTATTTCACGGACACTAATGACTTTCAAAATGACAAGTTTTACTCACTGCTGCCTTCTCTGCCTTCAGCGCCATTCATCTCTCTCTCTCTCTCTTCTCCCAGCTTTTGTCGCAGCCTCCACCACCGATGCTAGACTGATTCATAGCTGATGTGCTTCTCCCACTCCTTAAACCGGCCTGCTGACTAATGGCACATGCTCTGCAGACAATATCTTAGGAGCTTGTGATAGTGCCAAGAGGAAGGGTTGGTGTGAGGGTGCGAACTGGCGAATGTTCAAGAAAGCTCTCCTGAGATGTATTGTTCTGACCAAGGCTTCCCGAGATCGTAATTAAGCATGCGCTTAGTCCAAACAATTCTTGTTTTATTTCAACTCTGGGAATTATGTTCATTCCCAGCCCGTAATGAGTCCCAAACAGTCCCTCGAGATAAGCACCCACCTGTCTCTCCTTTGAATTGCTGCCAACAACTAAAGTGCCAAATGAACTATAAAAAAACCAACCGAAGTACAAAGTTCACACAGAGCTTCAAGGTTTAATCCAAACAGAGCGAACGACTTTGCTTCCTGCAAAGATTTCTCTACCTTTGCCTGTTCTTTATACCTTAGGGGAGGGGCAATCATCTCCCAGCCTTACTCCCGAGTTGTCCCTTTTGTCTCAGCTGCTCTTGCCTTCTAGCAGCTCTGTGCGCACACACACCGGGAACAGGCTCCCCTTGTCTTCTGCCTCGCTGCTGCCAGACTCCAGAGGCTCCGGAGGCAGCACCCCACTCCCAGATGGCCCCGGCCCCATCTCTGCATCAGATGCAGGACCCTCGTCCGAGTCCTCCTCAGACTGGTCCCCATTCTTCCCCACGGTCCGATTCCGCTGCCGACTGCACAGGCTGCCAGCGAACCACAACATGTATCGTCAGACAACTGTTGAGGACTCTAGATGTCTCTGCCCTGCACAGGTACCCCTTTGGAACCCAGATATGAGAAGATGATACTCCACGTTGTTTCAAAGCTGCAGCTGTGGAGGTGGGTCAATCGTATTAAGTATCTGGAGCTGCAGATTAATTAACAACCTGACTTTGGTCTCTTCATACGTTATCTTTAGAGAAGAGGACAAACCTGGGTTTTCATTTCCTGCATGGGGTGAGGTCTTTCTCCTTCTGAGAATGATGGAGAGCGTTTTAACGAATTGCACCCCTGTGTCAACTCATAAAATATTTCTATGGTCTTTTTAGAGTTGTCAACAGAAAGGGAGGGGGAAGCAGTGTGGCAGTTTGCAAAACCAAAAGTGCATTCCATAAAAGTTTTCAAAGATAGTAACTAGGTGACCGAAGTTTCTGCCGCACAAAATTCTAACTGGAGAGCCTGATGGATGACTCTGGGCTATGGACATGTCCCATTGGAGAATACGAATGATGACACACCCAGGCAATGCCAGACCCTTTAACTCCCAATAAATCCTTTTTGAAGTTTTGGAAGTTTGGCTTGAGACTCATGATTTAAATGAGGTTCAATGCTGGAATCCTGACACCCTGCTTGGTTTGGTGGCAGTAGCAAGCGCCTCAGATAGAAAGTCCCTACGGAGAGTGGTGAGGACAGTGGAGAAGATTATAGGAAGTTCGCTTCCTGTTATTCAGGAGGCTGCTTTGACGTTTGAAGCATTGTGAGAGACCCCACACCGCCACCCCATGGCCTGTTTCTGTCACTCCCCTCTGGGAGGAGATTTTGAAGTATCTATACAAGGACTACTAAACTCTGGGGCAGCTTTGTTCCTTAGGCCACCTGACTAGTAAACTCGCAGGATTATTTTCTTCACCATGTATATGTATACATTCAAATTAGATTGTTTCTCTGTGTGCATGTATGTGTTGGTCAAAAGATGATGGTTATCTTTTGAGAGCTGAATGCAATGACATTTCATTTTAATGTATGCTGATTAGAATACATTTAAAGTGACAATAAACATTTCTATTCTATTCTTATTCTATTCCTATTCTAATCTATTCCTATTCTATTCCAATTCCAATTCTAATTCTTACTCTTATGCTACTCTACTCTGTTCTGTTCTCCCCTGTACACACAGTTCAGCAGCTCTCCAGCCCACGTTTAGCCAATATTTGCACGTCCTCTTTTTAATTTCTGGATATATCAGCAATAAAACAGAAGAGAGCCAAGGACCAACTCGCTGTGTGCTGGGAAGCAACAAGGTATCTCCACTCACGTTTGGAGATTTAAGCAAATGGAGCAAAGAAAACTGTGAAAGAGACCCACAAATGTGCCGTAAACACTAATGACGGACATGGGGAGCAACGAACAGCACGGCGGAAAACAGCACCCTGGAGGATTTTCCTGGAGTTCCTTGCCTGACAATAAACGGGGTGGTTAAAATGCATGAAGATGTCCTTTATGGCTTGACATTTTTAAGATTAAATAAACGAAGAGCCTCTTTATGCCCGCAATAATTAGCAAGGTTATTTATCTCCCATTTAGGCTGGTCTTCTTCGTGCCACATTTGGAAAGCCTGGGGGTGGGGGGGGAAGGGGGAGTTTCCCACGCTTCAGGAGGTATTCCTGCTTGGTCCTTCATCTACGTTTCTTGCTCAATCTTGGATCAAGAATGATCTTTCCACGTGCCCAGGCCTTCTATCACATCTTTGGAGTCGTTTTCTCCCAGACCTTCTTCTGCTACTGTCATGCCCCTGGTGGAGACTGACTCTGAGGAAGAGGAGGAACAGCCAATAGGGAGTGGGAGTGTGGCTCCAGAGGTGGTGGAGGAGGCTAGGGAAGGGCAGAGACTGACTCTGAGCAGTTAGAAGAGGACCCAGGCCCATCCCCTCTCCATCCTAGGGCACGCAAGGAAGAGAGGATCAGGGTAAAACATGGTCTACTCGGGAGGAGAGGGCCATGATCCTCTTCATGGGTTGCAGGTGTGAGATCTGCATAAGAGTTTGGACCTGCCTGCTAACAGACGCTGGAGACAAATTAGTGTTTTATTCCTAAAGGTGGTTTATCTTGATTGGCGTTCTTCCCACGGACTGTCCCTGTTATCTTCCTGAAGTTGGCAATTATCTATCCTGGTCTGTCGAGGAATGGTTTGTTTTGGGTTTTTGCTTCATTATCGGCTCTTTGAATCTGAACTGTGTTTCTTGCCTTTGAAATGTTATTTTGAAAATAGTGAACAATTAAACAGTAAAGCCAAATTGAAGGCATTAAAGGACTTCTATTTACTTTTTGGTTTTTGTTATATTTCTGAGATACTCTGGGTCATCACAGCTACCGTGTTTCCCCCAAAATAAGACCCTGCCTTATATATTTTTTTTGCCACCAAAAAAGGAACCAGGTCTTATTTTCAGGGGGTGCCATTCACTGACTAACCTCACTCGTGCGCGTTGCCCCCGGCCTCCTTTTCACTGCCTTCAGGAATGTCTTCTGAGGCCGGCAAGGCTTCCCTGATTGATCCAGAGCTTTGTTATCAGCTCCAGAGGCCTTCAGAAAAGCCTTCCCAGCCTTGCTGGCTGCAGAAGAAATGAGCCGTCAAGGCAGGTGTCGGCGTATGTGAGGCCTGACTACAACTGTCCAAAGGTAAGTAGTAGGGCAGTTCCACCCTCCCAATCCCCACCCTAGCTTAATTTTTACCTGTCCACTCTGGAATGGGTGGGATCCTAATTATGGCTTATTTTGGGGGGTAGGGCTTACATTAGCCACATGTATAAAAATCAAGCGAGGACTTACTTTCAGAGTAGGTTATGTTTTGGGGGAAACAGGGTAGTACTATGGTTTTAACAACATGATGTATTCCCTCTGTTCATGTTTGATAGGGTTGCTTTTGTAGTTTTATTTGTATCCATGTGGACCAGGGGTGGGTTTCTACTGGTTCTGTCCACCTCTGTAGAACTGGTAGCTCTGAAGAGCAGCAGACATAGAACCGGTTCTATGTCTGTTGATGTTTTTTGCCCACATGCCCACCTGGGCTCTTACCTGACCTTTATTTCTTGATTTTTTTCAACTTCAGCTGCCGAATGAGGCACAGCTGCAGTTAAAAAAGCAGGAAAAAGGGGCTTTTTTAAAGGCTGCTTCTCTGCACGCAGCATGTTGATGACGATTTACAGACAGCAGCGTGCAGGGAAGCACATTGTAAATCATCGAACCTCGTAAATGACCGAACTGGTAGTTAACCCTGTCAGATCCCACCCCTGATATGGACATCTCATGATGGTTTCACAACTGAAGAACCAAGGACCAAATCCTTTTTCTTTCCCTCCAGGCTTGTACTTTTCTTATCTCTTGACAGTTCAACCTCAGCCATTGTTCTTTCTCCTTTGCTTTCCCATCGTCAGTGGAAAAGCAAAGGAGAAAAGAGTCATCCTCCTAAGTCATCCTCCTTCTCCATATATCTTCAAAAAGATGGCCGTTCTTCTCCGTGCCCTCAACTGAACTTGTGACCATAGTATTTCCTCTCCACTGCCATCCTCTCCTGGCAGAGGAGATACCTGTTAGGATTCCAGCACTTAACCCCATTTAAATCATGAGTCTTGAGCTAAACTTCCAAAACTTCAAAAGGTTTTATTGAGAGTTAAAAGCTGCAGCATTGCCTGGGTGTAGCCGACTCTAACACACATCATCCATCGTCACCCTTGACCCTGGTTTCCTCTCACTCCCTGGATGTATTGTAATTCATATTCTCCAACGGGACACATCCATAGCCCAGAGTCATCAATCAGGCGCTCCAGTTAGAATTGTGCACGGCAGAAACTTTGATCACCTAGTTACTATCTTTGAAAACATTTATGGGATGTAGTTTCCGTTTTGCAAGCTGCTGCACTGCTCCCCCCTCCCTTTCTGTTGGCAACTCTAAAAGACCCTAGAAATATTTTATGAGTTGACATCACCTTGATCTCCTTCTCCACAAGATCATTTGAAAGTTTCAGAAAAGAGAAGTTGGCACATATAAAGACACAAACTGCCACTCATGGGCCATCTGCCCTGGGAAAGGATTTTGACTTACGTGTACACAGTATTTGACTTTGGAAGAATTTACACCTCCAAAATCGAGATATAAACATTTGTGGGCTATATAGACAAATCCCTAACATTGTCTCATTAACATCTCGGTCATATTAATAGATCATTTTGGATCAGCCTTCGCCTCTATTTAAATCTTCTGCTAGACTTCTTTTGCTATTTTTGCTTTCTTAGAAGGAAAACAGAAAAAAAAAAGTTGGAGCGCTCAGTTAGGCAATTTATTTATTTTTTTAAAAAAAAAAGGATTGTAGGAAAGCATTTTTTTAATTTATGCTGCTCTGAGTTTGTTTGGCTTACATGAAAGACAACGAAAAGGCTGTAATATCTTTCCAAATCATTTTGATTTAGACATTCCTTTTGTCGTTTATTTTTGTCACAAAATAAAATCTGTTTGGATCAGTTTATGCATCTATTCTATCTACTCATTAAATCATGCGCTGAACATACTCAGTCCCAGAACAGGGAAAGCAGCTGCTGAGATCTAAAGTAGAAAGGAAGGAGGCTTTTATTGACGGGTTTGTGAATTTTGTAGCTTTAGCTCCGTTGTCTGCATTGCATCACTAGACACAGGAAGTGGGCCAAAGGAGCATCTTCAAATCGGGTTTTTCTCCAGACAGGCCAGACTTTAAAAATACTTCAAAGAGCTCAAGAAGAGACAGACTCCAAGGAATCTATTTATCTCAAAGCTGAAGGTTTTTAGTTAAGAGCATGCCGTATGTTGCAACTTGAGGCTGGGCAGTTTCAGTGTTGCTTTGACAAGCCAAATAGTTTACAAAGACCTGAGAATGAGTTTACTAATAGAGTGAATACTTGTAGCTCAAGGTTGCACTCCGGGGTCTTTGAGGTTCTCTGAGCTTGGTGGTTTTTCTTGCAGATGTTTCATCACCCAACTAGGTGACATCATCAATGCTGCTGCTTGAGCTCTGATGATGTTGCCTAGTTGGGTAATGAAATGTCTGCAAGAAAGCAACAAAGTTCAGGGACCAACAAGGATCTCACAGACCTCCTTCAATTCCTCCTCCTCCAATCCATAGAACACCCTCCCTTCTAGCACTGATGATGTACCCTAGCTAGGTCATGAAACGTCTGCAAGAGAACAACCACGGACTCCACAGTCCTCCCCCTCCTCCCCCATTCACAAACCACACTCCCTTCTAGCACTGATGATATGACCTACTTGGGTCAGGAAAGGCCTGCAAGAAAACCACCAGGCTCAGAGAGCATCAAGGAGACCCACAGCCAGTCTATTCTTTCTATCCGCCACTTCTCGTGATAATGCAGCCTTCATGCTCCAGCTGGGAGCCTTCTGACCTTCCGCTCCCTATTCGGCACCCCCAGCAAGCACAAATTAAAGGACGAACTCTCCATCCGCCTTCATAACTCAGCTGACGTCGCTCCTTAAGGCACCTCCAGTCAACTGTCTTCCTGCGTAGATGTTGTGTACCCCAAGTCTCTCTCTCTCTCACACACACACACACACACACCTACACACACCTACACAGAGACAGAGAGAGACAGCCTGGAAGGCTGAGCTCTTGGGGGCAATTCGCTCATCCCTTCCCGGGAGCCGCCCGCCAATGTATCTCTTTGACTTTCTCTGATTAAAATATCAATCTAATTGTAGGATTGATGTAGCCTCTCCTCGTTTAATATGGAAATTAGCCTCCAGTACCCCACTGCTTGGAAGATGTGTTACTCTGTTTATTTGATTGGAGAGGGAATTGCTGCTCCTGCTGTCACCACATTCAGATTTTAAGTGACAACTCGGCATATCAGGAGTCACTCAACGCGCCGCTTGGCAACTTTTGGGAGCTTTGAACGCAGTCCTTTCGTCAACCGGCAGAGCCGTCGCTCCGCGGTTGTTGGCTTTGCAGGAATGGGATTACATTCCCCTTTGAATGAAAGAGGCCCACTGCCTTCAGAAGCCAGCCCTTTCCTAGGTAAGGATAGCTGAGAACAGGCAAGAAGCCGAGGGTTGCGCTCCAATGGACTTTGCCTACGTTGATGCAGAATTGCTCTCTCTTTGCAGCAGTTTTGGAGGTCTGGGAGCAAAGAGGCAGAGGGGCTGGTCAAAGCATCCTTGCCTCCCGAAGGAAGTCATCCCAAAGGGGCTTTTTTTTTTCAGAAGGCAACTGGACTTTCTGGGTTTTCTTTGAGGACGTTTCGCTTCTTACTCAAGAAGCTTCTTCAGCTCTGACTGGATGGTGGGGAAGGATTTATATTCCTTGCAGACAGCTGGTCATTTGCATCCTTTTAGAGAGATGTTGAGGCCACTTGGAGGTTTGTCTGTGTCCTCAAGAGTCACCTGAGTGATGCAAATGGGTGGGGGGAGACTTCTTGGAACTGCTGCAGACAAATTTCCAAGTGGCCTCAACGACTCGCTAAAAGGATGTAAATGACCAGCTGTCTGCAAGGAATATAAATCCTTCCATTCCCCACCCTTCAGTCAGAGCCGAAGAAGATTCTTGGATGAGAAGTGAAATGTCTTCAGAGAAAAAAACAGAAAGTCCAGTTGCCTCTTGAAAAAAGCACCTTTGGAAAAAACATGACCTGGATGACCAGACACCCAAAGGAAGTCCTTTCATCCCAACTCTAGAACTTTGGTGAGGCTCTTTCCTTCCTCTCCGTATCAACCACCTTACCAGAAAATAAGACATGAAACTTGAATGGCAGCCATCTGATTAAAAATCCCTGCGGGTCGTTGCTAATTGAAAAGGCCCCATGGAAAGGGAAGGTCTCGACTCTTTTGAGCAACATGGGAAGTTGAGAAAGTGCTCCTTGCGGCTTCCAAGCAAGCCGAGATGAGAATTTGTCTTTTTGGTCATGTTCCAATTTTAAAAACCAGCACTTTCCACCCTAATCCATCTCTTTTCCATTTCCAGATGCCTTCACAAACTCATCCTTTAATCCTGGTGTCCTGCAACGACGACCATCCCTAACAGTAAGTGGTGAACCACGGCCGTCCTGCATCATTTTCTCAATTCCGTCTCCTTCTTGCCGTCCAGCTGACAAGACTGCCAATCACAAGACATCAGCAGATACCAGTTTTCTCATTTCCTGTTTTTTAAACCACTACTATGCTGGTCCCCCACACAGCATGGATGGTGATCAATCCACTATCATCTCGTGGGAGGACAAATAAGGGCGACACTTAATCCGAAATGGGAGGCACGTTCCCCAAGCAAAGGGGTATTTATTGTAATGCATAATTCTCAGTTTGTACCCCTGTGCAGCGTGAGAACATATTCTTTGCATGACACGACGTCTTATGGTAGACCCAATTTGACCTGCAGTAGGGGTGTCCAGCCATGGAAACTTTTAAGATTTGTGGACTTCAATTCCCAGTGTCAACTTGTAAAGCATTCCTATGCTTGTTTTCGAGTTGCCATAAGCAGGAGGGGGAGGGGTTTAAGCCTGAAGGAGCAGTACTGAAATTAAAACCAGAAGTACATTCTACGCTTATCTTACAAAGATTGTAGCTAGGCTACCAGATCTTCTGCCCACAAAAATCCTTCATTGGAGAATGTGATGGATGACACATCCACGGGGGAGGAGGGAAACAGGGTTACAGGTGACCATAAATCACGTGTGTCAGAGTTGGCTTCATGTGGGTCTCCTAATAAATATTTTGGATTCTTTTGAAGCTTGGCTTGAGGCTCATGATTTAATTAGGGCAATCGCCGGAACCCTGACACCCAATCTTCTTTAGCTGGCTAAGGAATTCTGGGAGTTGAAGTCCACAAGTTGAAGTTGCCAAGGCTGGACACCTCTGGTCTGTAGTTTAGTAGAAATACTTTCATGTGACTATCCTCAAGATATTTCTATTTCTGCCACCAAAACCAGTGGACTTACAAGGCCCACTTGAGTCCTGTAGGTCTTTAATCTGAATGATACTATCTAGATAGGAGGACCCGCTATAAATTCCTGGGAAGTGAAAAGAAATGGGTGGACCAACTCACAATTCCTGGTTGGGAGTCTCATTGAGAATCTCATTGGGAGCCATTCCAAGATTCTTCACTGCATCTGGGAGGCTGAGGAACATCTACCCAAGGGTCTGTAGGGCCTGACTGTAGAGAGAACCTCATGACCTTGTATCCCAACGGGCTCGCAGGTCAGCGAGATTCGAGGTTAGAAAAGACAAAACATACGAATCATAGCAGCAGCCTGCTTCTGTCCAAAAGTCATGCTTTGTTAAGAGTCTGCGAAGGCAACGGGGAAGACTAGAAGACGGGGCTCCATTGATGTTAGTTCGTTGGACACAAACAAAAGAGGGTTTTAGGTCCCTTAACTGCTCGTTATTCTTTCTCCTCCTGAAGGTAAAACCGCCTCGGGCTAAGAAACAATCTTCAACCAGCCCAGGAGGATTGGCATGACAGCTCTAAAGAACATTTCTCTCTTTTTCCCCTTGCCTTTTTCTAACCCACCGTGATCCCCGAACACAAACTTTCTTTTGGTTCCTGTCGCAGTGGGAAGACAGGAATGAAAGCTGCCCTCCCTCCTAGAGGAGTCAAGAAAATGGTCAGAAACATTTTGTGGCCTTGCTGCTGGTACCAACGTCCGCTCTCTTTCTCCCGCCTGTGATTCCAGAGACATGCCTTTCTACGTCTTAAGCCAACCTTTCGTGCCTCTGCACAACAGTTGAACAAGCGACAAATACAGAAACGGGAACCTTCACTCCTGCAAGAGTTAGGACGCTAAGCCGGTGTTTCTCAAGCTTTGTAACTTGAAGGTGGGTGGACTTCAACGCCCAGCATTCCCCAGCCAGGTATTCCACCCATGGGAATGCTGGGAGTTGAAGGCCACCCATCTTCAAGTTGCCAAGCTTGGGACATCCTGCACTGAGCTGCAAATCTGGAGTTAAGCCTTACTGTGAATTTGAATTTTGAATTTTATTTGAATTTATTTGAATGCTGGATGCTCTGCAGTGGATAAGAAGATGCTCCAGAGAGTTATAAACACAGCACAAAAAAATCATCGGTTGCTCTCTTTCTTCTTTGGAAGAGATTGCGAAGACCAGACTCCTCTCTAGAGCACTAAAAATCTCCACAGATCATTCTCATCCTGGACATTCATATTTTGAACTGTTACTCTCAGGGAGATGTTATAGGTGTCTTAAAATGAGGACTAATAGACTGAGAAACAGTTTCTTTCCCAAGGCAATAATTGTCTTGAATCAAACAGCTCATTTGTGATCTAGTCCTCTGTATATAGTGGCATTTTTAAACTATTTAACTTACTAAATGTTTTAGATAGGTTTTAGACTAGATTTTTAATTATTATTATTATTATTTTAATTTTTAAATACTTATAGTGTGATTGTGATGTGGTATTTGGAGCACTGTGCTGGAGTAGCTTTCAAATTTCATTGTATTCATGGAATGCAATGACAATAAAGGTAAAATTCAAATTCAAATTAGGATAGCCACTTCCCAGAATCTCCCAGGTATATCCATTGGGGAAAGAGTAGTATAGATTAAATCTGGCAAGATTCTGTCTATAGGATGCAAGTAAATATAGAACTGAGCTTTGGCTGGATTGTTTTAGCACATTCCAATATCTCAGGGGCTGCCCCAAAGAAGAGGGGGCAGTCAAGCTATTCTCCAAAGCCCCTGGAGACAGAACAAGAAGCAACGGATGGAAACTAACCAAGGAGAGATCTAACCTAGAACTAAGGAGAAATGTCCTTATAGTTAAAACAAATTAATCAGTGGAACGGCTTGCCTCCAAAAGTTGTGTGTGCTCCAACATTGGAGGTTTTTAAGAAGAGACTGGACAACAATTTCTTCAAAATGGTATAGAGCAAGGGGTTGGACTAGAAGACCTCCAAGGTCCCTTCCAACTCAGTTATTCCGCTATTCTATTAAGAAATGTCAATGAATTGCTTTGAATGTCCTCAGAAGTGTTGACGTAAACATGATCAGGTAGAACAGCTCCTACCGCTAGCTACTGATTGTTGTTGGCTCTCCAAACCCTGAATTTGTTTTAGGAATCCATCTGAGCCCCTTTTTTTGCAATTGACTCGGTATTTATATCCTTCTGGTTTTCTTCTCTGTCCTGCTCTCCCTTTTTTTTCTGTTAGCCTTTCCCGAGGAGCCACCAAAGTTCAGACTGAATTTCAAGATCCCTTTCATCTTTTGATGCCTGGAGGGATGGCAACGTATGTTTTAGAAGAAATGAAGCCCAGGGTTTTATAAATTCACTGTGTCTTTTTTTTTTAGACCAAGGAGATACGGCGATGTTGGGGAGGAAAAAAAAAACCAAAGATCTGAAATAGCAATAACTACCTTTTTATTATAAGTAGGCCAGTTGTTTCTTTCTTTCATTTTTTTTATATGATCCATTTGCTAATTCCACACCTGGAACAATAAAAATCGGTTGATCTTTTGTTCTTGGATGAAAAGATAAGTGCCCCACTGTTGAATGCCAACTGGAACCAATTCTCTGGATAATCGTTGCTTATGCTACTCACTGGTTGTCCAGCCAACAGGCAGATTCAATTTCCCTTCAAAGATTTAGTAGAGCCATTCCATTATTTTTAAAATCCAGTGGATCTTTCAGCAGGCATTAGAGTTCACTCAACTTTCTTAGGGAATGATCAAAATGCTTCCCCTTCTAAAAAAACGAAGAAGAGTTCTATGAGAAACGGATCTCCTAAAACGGACCTTAGAGAAGACTTGTGCAGCCGTGTAGGTCGGCATAAGGCGACGTTGACTGCGAGTAGGATCTATTCAATTATTTTCCCCTTCAGGGTATTTTCTTCCCCATCTGAACTTTCTTCCAGTGTTATTACTATCTCTAATAATAATCTCTTTCCCCAGAATAGAATGCCAGAATGGAGAACAAAAGGCTCCATTATAAAATTAAAAGACAAAAGCCCAAACACTTATGATACAACTCACGATAATTATATAGTCATATCAAAATTGTCTACAACGGAGAAGATGATACAAGGAAGATGGGGGAGGGAGGGAACCCAACTCTGTTCTATCATGGGCCTACACTGTCAATCTTATTGGATGAGGAGTATATTATTTTTCAAGGGAGGGTGGAATAAGAACAATCGCTCAAAAATGTTGGAGTTTCCTTAGCTGTTTAGACTGCAGCCAAATCTAATGTGATTTTCTGGACTTGACTTGGGATGTTGTATGAATCCAGCCTTTTCAACTTATGGTTGAGACCCGTGATGGCAAACCTATGGCATGTGTGTCACAGGTGGCACGCAGAGACATTTGTGCCGGCACGCGAGTCACAGGCAAACTTATCTCACTGTGCATGTGCGCGCCTCACAGCTGATTTTTCGGCTGGTTTGAGACCTTTTTCAGCCTCTCTGAGGATTGAGAAAAGCCTCTGCAGGCTTTGCAGGACGAATAATAGGCCCGTTTCGTCACTTCCTGTAAATACCGGAAGTGACAAAACGGGCCTATTATTCATCCTCTAAAGCCTGCAGAGGCTTTTTTCAAGCTTCTGGGAGGCTGAAAAAGGCCTCAAACCGGCTGAAATTCAGCTGTGCAGTACAGTGAAGGTAAAAGGGCGGCGGCGGGGGGGAAATTGGGCGTGCATGCATAGGGGGTGGGGGGGGCAAACACATTGTCTTCTGGGTACTGGCACGTGAGCGCAGGCAAGTGCATATACAATTTTTAGCACAGGAGCCCAAAAAGTTTAGCCACCACTGGCTTAGACCAAGGGTCTTCAAACTTGGGAAGTTTAAGACTTGTGGACTTCAACTCCCAGAATTCCTCAGCTAACATGACTGGAGGAGGAATTCTGGGAGTTGAAGTCCACAAGTCTTAAAGCTGTCAAGTTTGAAGATCCCTGGTTTAGACTAACACTAAACCACAAACCTCCCACCTCCACACAGTTGTGTCTTAGAACTAGACTAAACATGACATTCTTGGTTTGGGAACAAGCATGTAGACCCACAACTATCAACCAAAGATTTCCCACTGTCTTAGGTAGACATGGCTCTTTTTCATCACCACCTAAAGGGATCAGCAATGCAACAGAGCCAACCTTAAGAAGCATGCCATCTGGGGAATTCTGGGATTTGAAGTCTACCCAGCTTCAAGTCGTCTTGAGGGTCAGGGCCCACCTAGAGAATGAAGCTGCTGAAACTCTGCCCCGTTCACAAGTCCCCTTCTCCAAATTGTCATTTTCATACCAAAGAAGACCAGAAGAAGACCAGGCCGGATGGCCTCTAAACTGCCCCTCAAAAGAGCAACCACCCCTGTCTTCCACTTTAATGGGGACGATCAGAAAGCAAACGAGAAGAAGCACAGAGAAGCTCGGTGGCACGTGGCCAAAACTGCAGGACAACCTCCAGTTGCTGCTTTGAAAGATATTTAGCGCTTAGGATCACTCTGATGTGTGGAGTCACATTTCATGGACTCTGGCATCCCCATTAAAGCCTCCTTGTTACCTAACCCACAAGTCGGAACCCCTTTTAGCCACAATACGGCGCAACCGTATCCAAGGAGAAGGTTTAAATAGTGGCCAAGGAATTATAATGCCAAGCCATTGGCACCGCCGTCCTTAGTATCTTCTTGATTATTGTTTTGTTGCTGTAATTATAATCCGCTGAGCCTTAAATTTTGAACTGCTCTGGATTACAACGAATACCTCGGGCATATTAAAAGCTTGGGCCTCCCTGGCTGCAGCGGAGCTGAAAAATGTTATTCTCCACTCAGAAATCTGAGGAGCAACTTACACATCAATTAAAAGAAACCGCAACGTTCTTGATACCATTTCGCTGGTCAAGTAGTCCTTGACTTGCCTGGAATACACACCATTTGCCACTCAATTGCTGGCGTGTGCTTCAGCGACCGACTGTATGAATTGCATTTTTGCACCGTCCAGCGGAAGAGGTTAAAAATGCATCATAAAAGTGAAAAGCTGTGTTAACACAATAGCTCAAATCAATTAAAGACCGGGAGGGTGGGGGAGTGCGTTGGAAAAACACAACCTTGGATAGATAAATGAAAGAGCCACCGAAAGGGAGAAAGAGAGAGCAAGAGAGGGAGGGAGGGAGGAAGAAAAGAGGGTGGGTGGAGGAGAAGGGACATGGAGGGGACAGGGAGGAAGAAGGGAAGGAAGGAAGGAAGGAAGGAAGGAAGGAAGGAAGGAAGGAAGGAAGGAAGGAAGGAAGGAAGGAAGGAAGGAAGGAAGGAAGGAAAGGGTGGGGGAAGGGACATGGAGCGGACAAGGAGGAGGGAGGGAGGGAAGGAAAGAAAGGAAGAGGGTGGGTGGAGGGGAAGGGGCATGGAGAGAACAGGAAGGAGGGAGGGAGGGAGGGAGGGAGGGAGGGAGGGAGGAAGGAAGGAAGGAAGGAAGGAAGGAAGGAAGGAAGGAAGGAAGGAAGGAAGGAAGGAAGGAAGGAAGGAAAGTAGGTGACTGGGGAATCCTGGATGTTGCAGTCAACCCTTCTGGAAGTAGCCAAGGATGGCTATGAAAACCACACAAGAGTGAACTAGGCTGATGGCGCATTGGAAAGTCCTGCATTTGGCATTGGATCAAACGGCTCTTCCAAAAACCGTGAAGCTGCTCTGACTGCAGAATTAGGTACCTACCAGCCATTTCGGGAGGGGGCTGGAGATTTACGCCGCCCTCCAGTTTGCAGCTGCTGCTGCTGGTTCCTCCCGCATCTCCATCTTCCAAAATTCTGATTCTCTCGCGGAGACGTTCACACTCCTCCCGCAGATTCCCCATCTGCTCTTGACGCTGCTGCTTGGCCAGGCTGGCGGGGTTCATGGAGAAATGGAGTACTTTGGTTCGGCTGGGATCGTGACCACCCTGCAAGGCAGAAAAGCGGGGGGCGGGGGGGGGGAAACAGCTTGTGAGGATGGACAAGAAGCTAACAACTGGAAGCCAAGCTTGCTTGAACCATGCCGGTGGAAAGGACAGCTGCAAGCGAAGAGGAAAGGCAAATACATCACCCTATCCAGGAGATGGCTACTTTACGCCTAGTTTATGCCATGTGTGTTATCTCCAGGTTCAGAGGATGGCAGGGAGGAGGAGGAGGAGGAGGAGGAGGAGAGGAGGAGGAGGAGGAAGAGGAGGAGGAAGAGGAGGAGCAGAAGGAGGAGGAGGAGAGCTAAATAAGTCTCACCAGGAGAAGCAGAGAAAAAATGTTAATGAGGATCTGATAGCATTTAGTCAAGCAGCATGGAGAAGTATGGCAAAAGCGGTATGGGGACATGGTGGTTCAGTGGCTAAGACATTGAGCTTGTCAATCAGAAAGGTCGGCAGTTCAGCGGTTCGAATCCCTAGCGCCGTGTAACGGAGTGAGCTCCTGTTATTTGTCCCAGCTTCTGCCAACCTAGCAGTTTGAAAGCATGTAAAAAAATGCAAGTAGAAAAATACAGGTGTTACAGAGTCATCCTCTTGTCCCCAACAATCTAGGTCCTCACTTTACCACCTGGGAAGGATGGAAGCCTGAGTTAACCTTGAGCTGTTCAGGATCAAACTGCTGGCAGTCGGCAGAGTTTGCCAGCAATGCTGCATGCTAACCACTGCACCACCATGGCTCTATCTATCTATCTATCTATCTATCTATCTATCTATCTATCTATCTATCCATCCATCCATCCATCCATCCATCCATCCATCCATCCATCCATCTATCTATCTATCTATCTATCTATCTATCTATCTATCTATCTATCTATCTATCCATCCATCCATCCATCCATCCATCCATCCATCCATCCATCAATCTATCATCTATTTACAGTATCTATCTATCTATCTATCTATCTATCTATCTATCTATCTATCTATCTATCTATCTATCTATCTATCTATCTATCTATCTATCTATCTATCTATCTATCTAATCTATCTATCCATCCATCCATCCATCCATCAATCTATCATCTATTTACAGTATCTATCTATCTATCTATCTATCTATCTATCTATCTATCTATCTATCTATCTATCTATCTATCTATCTATCTATCTATCTATCTATCTATCTATCTATCTATCATCTAGCTATAGCAGTAACAATAGCAATAGCACTTAGACGGCTTCCCAGCCCTCTCTAAGCGGTTGAGAGAACCAGCCTCTTGTCCCCAACAATCTGGGTCCTCCTTTTACCCACCTGGGAAGGATGGAAGGCTGAGTCAACCTGGAGCCTGGTGGGATTTGAACTGCCAAATTGCAGGCAGCCGGCAGTCAGCAGAAGAGGCCTGCAGTACTGCACTCTGACCACTGCGCCACCAAGCTCATTAAAAACAAATAGATGTCCAGGAATTTAAAACATTCTCTTTCAGTCCAAAGGCTTCCAGAGCTATTGACGTCCAACCTCACATGGAAACAGGCACATCCAATACGCCATCCACTCTAGGACCTGGGAGTGGGAGTAGGACCAGGGTTCTGTGTGTGTGTGTGAATCAAGGTTTCTTAACCTCAGCTCCTTTGAGAGGTGTGGACTTCTACTCCCAGAATTCTGGGAATTAAGTCCACACCTCTCAAAGGTGCGCAAGTTGAGAAAAACCTGGCCTAATCAATTCTGACTCTCAACTAAATACTCAAGACATATACGATGGGGATAATCCTGGAAGGGCTGGGGAGGGACCTTGGAGGTCTTCTAGTTCAACCCCCCGTTCAATCATAGAATCCTAGGGCTGGGAAGGGACCTCAAAAGTCTTCTAATCTGCCCCCCCACCCCCTGCAACCTCTGTGGTGCCCAGCAGATGGCCAATGAATTGGAAAAAAACCATCTCATAGCAAACGACACAAACCTTCAGAGGAGGAAAAGCAGAGCGAAAGAAAAGATCCAAAGAATGGGTATTTAGAAACACAACAAGACTGCAGGGGATTTTCACCCTCCTTCCATGACGGCCACCCTGTTCTCCTCGAACTTCAAACCAAGTTAACAAGAGACAAAACAGAATCTGTCTCAAATTGCACCTCTGTTGGGCTACCACATTAACCCAGCTGCAAAATATATATATACACACACGCATTGCTGTTTATATTTTGGTCCTTTCTTCGGGAAACAAGCCAGGGGCTAAACCCCAAGTAAACACTGATGCTCTGTCGCCTTTCTAGCCAGCAGTGCAAGCTTAGCATCCGGCTTCTGATTTCACACAGCAGCTGCTTGAACAAGCAAATGGCATCTTCTTTGCTGTATCTTTCTTGAGCTGGCACAGCACAACCCCAGAAGCCTGGAGATTAAAGCTCTCCCAGCTGTGTTCAGTGCCCTCTAGTGTCTCATCTCTAGCCCCTCATCCTGGTTAGACAAAGAAACCTGGCTATGGAAAAGACGGTTAGTAGCAAAGGAGTTTAGCCTGCCTGCCTGGCATTTTTTTTAAAAAAAAAATTCTTTGAAGCTATCCACAAGAGGCAAAGGTGAAGGTCTTGCGGTAGCAGCCGCTGTCCTAAAACTATGAAAAGGTGGGTGGGAGAAGGGGATCCTTGTCTACAAAAGGCCACTAGGAGGGATGGGCTGTTTTTGCTTTGGAACTGTAGCGTAAGAGAGACTGCTTGCATTGGTTCAAGGACGAGTCAGCCTTCCATCCTTTCAAGGTCTGTAAAATGAGGACCCAGATTGTTGGGGGCAAGAGGCTGACTCTGTAAACCGCTTAGAGAGGGATGTAAGCACTGCTTGGGAAGGAAGGAAGGAAGGAAGGAAGGAAGGAAGGAAGGAAGGAAGGAAGGAAGGAAGGAAGGAAGGAAGGAAGGAAGGAAGGAAGGAAGGAAGGAAGGAAGGAAGGAAGGCAGGCAGGCAGGCAGGCAGGCAGGCAGGCAGGAAGGAAGGAAGGAAGGAAGGAAGGAAGGAAGGAAGGAAGGAAGGAAGGAAGGAAGGAAGGAAAGGCAGGCAGGCAGGCAGGCAGGCAGGCAGGCAGGCAGCAAGCAAGCAAGCCATGGTGGCACATTTGTTACAATGCAATGATGCAGGCTAACTCTGTCCACTGCCAGGAGTTTGATCCTGACTGGCTCAAGGTTGACTCGGCCTTCCATCCTTCCAAGGTGGGTAAAATGAGGACCCAGATTGTTGGGGAAAAGAGGCTGACTCCGTAAACAGCTTAGAGAGGGCTGTAAAAGCCCTGTTAAGCGGTATATAACAGAAGTCTAAGTGCTATGGCTATTGCTGTTTAAGGATGCATTATACAGCACTGGGGAAACAGAGCGGTTCAGGAGAACAGCTTTAGCTGGCTGAAGATGCAGATCAAAAGCGAGGGAAAAAAATGTAACAGGCAGAAGATTCTCAACCACTTTTCCTTCCCCCCCCCCCCGCTCTCTTTTTCTCTTCTCAATGTTGTGCCTAACAAGCAGGAAACCAAAGTGTTTTTTGAGAGCTCCGAGCCAGCTATCTGATTTTTATTAAACCTGTCTTATTAGGTGCATTAGGATTCCTTGCTGTCTTCATCCCCAGGCAGACCTCTAGTGGCAAAGTCTTCCTGCTTCGTTTTTTGTTTTTTTTTAAAGGATGGCAATTAAAAAAAATGTAAAACTACTGATTTGGATTTCGAAAAACTGACTCTAAATCTAGAGGTTTGGATTTAGGGAAAATGCAGATCGATTTAGGAAATGTAGATAGATTTAGATAGAGAGGGCTGCTTCTCCCCACATCGTATCCACCCAGATGATTCTCTGGTGGGACCATGAAAAGAAGTTCTTCTCAGTGGTGGCCTCCTTCTCTAGCGAAGACCACGCCCCTTGAGATACAATTGGCCTTCACCTTGAACTTTTCTTAATGGTCCTGAAGACGTGGTGGTGTCTGCTATAAAACATTCCTATGCCTGTTTTGGTAGTTGCCACAAAAATGGGGGAGAAGGAAGGAATCTGGAAGAGCAGTGCAGCAAAGTGAAAGTACATGCCAACTCTTCACTTTAAAAGAGTGTAACTAAAATACCAGAGCTTTTCCCTGCAAATATATTTAATTGGAGAACGTGAATGATGATACCCAGCCTATGAACGTGCTCAATTGGAGAATCTGATTTAGGACACCCAGGGGGGAGGGGGGAAACAGAGTCACAGGGGACTGTAAATGACATAGGCCAGAGTTGGCTTCATATAGGTCAGTGCCGGTATGCCGCCTCTAATGAATCCTTTGAATTTTTTTGAAGTTTGGCTCGAGGATCATGATTTAATTAGGGCGAATGCTGGAATCCTGACAGGTGTCTTGCAGACCTGGGCCCACGAATGGAGCTGGAGACGATCAAGTGGCTGATTTCATTGAGTTGTCCCTGCTGTGGAGATCTTGGGGTTCCCTGGGTCATAGGCTTTGGCGTTGTGGATTTCAATGTGCTAAGGACTTGTGTTCTCTTAGGGCATCCAACCTTTCTTGCATTAATTTGACTCCAGGGAGAATGGAGGAGAAGAGGGATCTCCAAAATATGAAGGAGGCTCTCCAAATTGTTGTGTATGAGTTTGGGTGGGTGGGTAAGGGAGAGAGAGAGAGAGGATGTTGAGACTCTAGAAAGGAGGCAAACAAGAGCAACAAAGATGATTAGAAGACTGGAGGCTAAAACATACAATGAATGATTGTAGGAATTGGGCATGTCTAGTTGAGTGAATAGAAGGAGCAGGGTAGACATGACAGTAATCTTCCAATATTTGTGGGGCTACCACAAAGAAGAGGGGGGTCAACTTATTTTCCAAAGCACCTGAAGGTGTCATACCCCTGAATCTGAGGGAGAGGAGAAACAGCCAACAGGGAGTGGAAGTGCAGCTCTGGAAGTTGTGGAGGCTGGGGAAGGGCAGAGGCCGGCTGAGCAGTCAGAGGAGATGGGCTCTGGCCCATCTCCTCTCCATCCTAGCTCATGCAGGGAGGAGAAGATAAGGGAGAGACGTGGTCTACAGGGGAGGAGAGGGCCTTGATCCTCTTCATGGGTTGCAGCTGTGACAACTGAATAAGAGTACGGACCTGCGTACTGGCAAATGCTGGAGACAAAGCGTGTTTTATTTTGGTCTGAAGTTATCTTGGTTGGCGTCCTTCCAACAGACTGGGCCTTGTTATCTCCTTGAATCTGGTAAATATTTCTCCTGTTCCCTTGTGGAAATTTCTTCATTGTAGTTTGTTTGGGTTTTTATTTCAACTCTATCTGCTCATTAAATTCGGGCTGTATTGCTTTCTTTTGAAGACTATTTTTGAGTACGTTTTATCTCCAACTGAGTATTATTGAACAGTGGGGCCAAGTTGGAGGCATTAAAGGGACATTTATTTACGTTTTGGATTTTGTTACGTTTGTGTTACACTTTGGGTCATCACAGAAGGCAGGACAAGAAGCATCAGATGGAAATTAATCAAGGAGAAAAGCAACCTAGAACTAAGGAGAAACTTCCTGGCAGTGAGAATAATTAACCAGTGGAACAACTTGCATCCAGAATTTGTGGTTGCTCCAGAAAGTAGAAAAAATTGGACACCTGTTTGTCCAAAGTATTATATGGTCTCCTGCTTGAGCTGGGGCGGTTGGATTAGAAGACCTCCCCAGCCCCTCCTGACACTGTTATCCTGTCATTTTCATCTGGAACTGCAATGAGATTATCTTGGTGGAATCAGCCTTTGATTCTCAAAAGGCAAGGCACTGGAAGGACCCCTATTTTTTTTTTACCCATCATGCAGTGTTTCCAAGGGAAAAACAACCCACTCCCCGAAAGACAGTTGAAAGGAATGGCTCTGCCTTCCTTCTGCTTCCTTGCTCAAGGCTTGTTCAAGTGATTAGAGGAAAAACCGTACATGAAATACTTCCAAACAGCTTCCCCGGGGTCCCTGCGTACAGCAGGCAAGCCTGCTGACCAAACCCCCAATTCCCATCATTAGGGAGGACAACCAGCCCAGGGGACCCCCTTAAAAGCCCTCTGAATGACGGTGTGCTGTCATGACGAAATGGCTTCCCACAATGACGCGAGGAAAACGCAGAGAGCCACCCACGCCTGGCCTGACAAAGCGGCCCTCTTTGATTGCTCGTCTTGTACATTTCTTCTCCGCAATCTTTTCAGAAATGCATCTTTACAAACGTGCGTCTGTCAACTCGTCAAGCTTTCCTGGCTTGCTCCATAAGAAGGACAGGGGGTGGGGAGATCTGATGGAGCAATTTGGCTGCTATGACCAGAAGCACATTCCTCGCATACCTTCCTCCAGGTTGTGTCCCAGGTTACCAGAGCCAGCTGGAGAGGCATGTTCTCTACAGGCCGGGAAAGCGCTTCGGTTGGAGAATGTGATTTAGGACACACCCTGGGAGGAGGGGGGGGCGGAAACAGGGGCAGGAAATTATGTGGGGCAGAGCCGACTGCACTTGGGAAAAGTGCCGACATGTTGCTCCTAATAAATAACTGGATGTCTTTGAAAACTTGACTCGGGGGGCCCCGTCGGAACCCTGACAGCGTCAAGGTACGTCAAGCGATAAGAGAGGCTGATGTGCTTTCCTAAGGAGGCAATTGTGGGGAAGGGTCTGGGGGCCGTGGGGAAGAGAGCGAAGTGGAGAAAACCGGCAAGGGCCTTGGGACAATTTTAGGTCCCTTCCCTAAGCAGGCCAACTT
The DNA here is from genome assembly GCA_023653725.1 of Bungarus multicinctus. Lineage (NCBI taxonomy): Eukaryota > Metazoa > Chordata > Lepidosauria > Squamata > Elapidae > Bungarus > Bungarus multicinctus. The sequence continues at coordinate 2,455,538 of CM042842.1, forward strand.
CCTTGAGTCCTGATCTGTCTTCCTTGATCAGGGCAAGGGAGACGAGCATTCTTCGGCAAGAGAAGACCTACGACTTTCTTCTCTGGGTTGATGTTCTTCCAGCTAGGCCTTCTGAGAATTCAGCCATGACTTTATGGGCCACCAGTTCAACTGCCTGCTAAGGCATATCACTGCCCCACACTTGGGGACAAAGATATTCCTTGGAAACTGTTCTGAAATGGTATAGGATTTCTTGCCTTGAGCAGAGGGTCGGACCAGAAGACCTCCGAGGTCCCTTCTAACCCAATAAGTCTATGATTGAGCAGGGGGTCGGACTAGAAGATCTCTGAGGTCCCTTCCGGCCCTAGGATTCTATGATTGAGCAGGGGGTCAGACTAGAAGACCTCCGAGGTCCCTTCCGGCTTTAGGATTCCGAGCCTAATGCCCGGGAACAGTGAACCACAAAGACTCCGGCCGAAATCCCACTGACCCTACGCGATCCCCTTTCCCCCTTGCAAACCAGGGACTTTTAACTACCCGCAACTCCCAGCCGCGTGTCTTCCTTTCCATGTCGGATTTAATTCTGCATCTTTCATGAAGCTCATTTCTGGAATTTATTCTGGGAAGATTTTCAAGAGGAGATCTCGGGAGAAATCTCCCTTCAGCAAATCCACCCCGCTTGCCCGAGACCCCTTGTTAGTGAAAAGCGAAAGTGGTGGTGGGGGGGGAGAAGAGCATTAACAATGCAAGTCCTTCTTGGCTTCAATCAAACCTAAGATTTAAAAGGAAAGCCATCTCCACATTAACGAGCGCCACTGTTTAACCTACCAAACTGCCCGCGTGGCCTTTTTTTTCCCCTTGTTTGTTTGTTTTAAATTCTTCCTCCTCCTCTGCAGCCTTTGGAGGCTGAAAAATGGGTCTTCCGGAAATACTGGAAATCAGAAGTGTCGAAACGGGCCCGTTTTTCGGCCTCCAAAGGCTGCAGAGGCTTCCCTCCAGCCTCCGGGAGGGCGAAAACGGACTCAAACGGACCCAAAATCAGCTGGGAGGCACACGTATGTGCAGTGCAGTGCAGGTAAGGGGTGGGGATGCCTCCACATGCACGGGGGGACGGGACACAAGGCACATTGCATTGGGGGTGCTGGCTATCGTGCGTGCAATGCACTTTCGGCACACCACAACAAAAAGGTTCGCCATCACTTTTCACCAGCATAACAAATCTCCTCTCGGAATAATTGTTGAAAGCTTATTATGGTGAGTGGCTCAGAAGCTGGCCAGACAGGTCAGCAAAGGGCACATTTTGGGATTAGAGGGAAAGGTGTGTGTGTGTGTGTGTGTGTTTGTCCGAGTCCCCAAAACTTTGCAACCGCGGGCAAGAATCTTCTTGCAACGAAACCCGTTATCAGCATCTGGACAGGTGTTACGCCTGGCTAGGCACAAAGAGGCTGCTTGAGAGAACATGCTCCCTGCTGCACTTCTGCAACCGGTCCGAGTTTGACCTCCCGAGACTTCACTTCGGATTAGCAGGATAAATCCAGGCAGGGTTTACAAAGGAAGGCCAGATAAGGCTTATTATCCGGCTAGACTTTTAACCCTGATTGACGGTTTCTTTCTGTTTCTTTTTTTGAAATGTTAAGAACAGTTTCCCGGGGATCCACTGGCAGGCAGTTCTCGCTTACCGACGGCCTTGTTTATTGAAGAAAGTTACAGAAGTGCTAAAAAAAAAAAAAAAACCAGCATAGTGTCCAATCCTTGCATTTGTTGAATGACAGAGTTGGACGGGACCTTGGAGGTCTTCTAGTCCAACCCCCCTGCTCAAGCATGCCATTTCAGGCAAATGCTTGCCCAATTGACAGTTGCCGCGTCCCCCAGGATTCCTGTTCTTGAGCTTCGCAAATAACATGCATTTTTTGCTTTTGACGCGGAGTGAATGCAAGGAAGGCAGAAGGAAAATTGGAAAGGTTGCAGATCTTCTGCTTAGCAACCGAGTTGCCGATCCCAAGCGTGGTCCCTAAGCGAGGACCGCCTGTCATTCCAGCCAGGCAAAACTCCCCGATGCCCTTAACGTTAAGTCTTGGCCGCCTGCTTTCCCACTTAGTGACCAAGCTGCCGAGATGCCAAACGTGGTGGCTAAGTGAGCGCACTCCTTGTCATTCCAACAAGGCAAAAAAAAATGCCTTGTTATTCTTGTCCGCGTGTTTTTCCACGTCGCGACCCGGTTGCCCGTCGCTAAGTGAGGGCTGTTCCAGCAAAGCAGAAGGACCGGCTGCCCTTAACGCCACTTTGCCACTTACAGGCTGCAAAGAAATCGAAGTCCTTTTCAGACTTCGGATTAATCCCCCACCCTGGAAGCATCCCAAGCTGCCAGCACGGGCCTTTCACCTGGCCTCTTGCTATGCAAGCACAGCACTGGCAGGAGAGAGAGAGAGAGAAAGAAAGAGAGAGAGAGAGAGAGAGGGAGGAGAGTCAGCAATGCAAGGGGAATTAAAAAGCACGGTTAAACAGCCCCGAAGCCTCATGCATATTTATAAGCCACACAGAAGCCAAGCTAAATCAATAGCCTTCCCCTCTTCCATTAATGTTGCTTAGGAAAGAAAGAGCCACTATCGCAGCGTGGTTAAATCTGGGGAGGGAGAGGGAAAAGGGCTTTTTTTTTTTGCAAAGAGATCCTGGAAGAATCTCCCTGTAGGGGAATGAATGGGTCCTTTAGAACAGGGGTTGTCAACCGTTTGGATCTCAGGGACCACCAAACTCATAATTTTAAATGCCGTGGAACAGAGACCCTGGGAAAATCCTCAAAAAGGTCTGCAGGAAAATTCCCCACCTTGTTTTCCTACCGATCGGTCATTCTTTATTTGGGGTTGCAGGATACCGTCTCCAGCTCCGTTCTAAGGGGGAGAGAAAGAGAGAGACTTTTGGCTTCATGCAAGGAAAACAGCAGGAGCAGCAGAAATCTTTCTTTCTCTCCCCCAAACTCCGCCAGAAACAAGTCTTTGCCGGCGCAGCCTCTTGGAGTAGGAGGCCTTGCAGGGTCCCAAAGACTCATTTCTGGTGGAGTTTGGGGGAGAGAAAGAAAGACTTTTTTCTGCTTTCCTTGCGTGCAGCCAAACGCAGAAGAAGAAAGAAGCAGCCCAATGGCCAGGCCAGGCCCCTTTCCTCCTTCCCCTCACTACCTTATGTTGTTTGCAATGCAAGCGACACAAGCCTTATGTTCCCGCACAGTCTGGATTAATTGCTTTTGGGTGGGGGAGACATTTCTCTGCGGACCACCAAAATTTTCTTGCAGACCACCAGTGGTCCCTGGCCCACTGGTTGGCGACCACTGCTTTAGAATCAGCGCCCCCCCCCAACTTTTCTGGGGACCGATTCCATGCAGAGAGCCACGGACCGGGGTGGGGTGGGGGCCCCTGCTTTAGATGGCCTACTTCGACAGCTTCACGGGAGAACATGTATGTGTTTAGAAAAGAAAAAAGAAAAACCCAGAATGGCAGAGGACAGAAGGTGAGGACTTCTCACTGGGTATTGCTTAAGGGATAGAACGTGATTGAACGAGGCTGGGTTCAACATCGTGGCATGCTTGGGTGCGCAGGAGAAATGGGTTGGTGTCAACGGGATTGCAAGCTTCCATGTGCAAGCTCAACCAACTGGAGAAAAGGCTGTCGGTCCACTCTAGCACCCTATCTCTTGGGAAAAACAGAACCCTGCTTCCTGTTTCATTCCCTAGATCAGGGATCTCCAGGCAGGGCAACTTGAAGACTTGTGAATTCACAAGGATTCTGGGAGTTGAAATCCACAAGTTGTAGGCGTTCCAGCAAACCTGCCCTCCAACCAGTAACTTCGAGGCAGACATCTTCTCAAAACTTCCCTTTATTTTGGATAGTAAACTGGCACATCTGGGGAATCCTGAATCTGAAAGTTCCGGGTTTCCTTGCAATAAGTACAAACTTCAAATCCACCCCTTGCACCCATCATTGCATTACATGGCCCAATCACCATCCGTCCCAACTTGAGACTTCCCCTCACTTATGCACAAAATAACATGTCCTTGAATTAGAAAAAGAATGTTATTACGTCTAACTATAGTACATGAACTCCAAGTAATTCCCCTCTTCCACTTTCCCAGGCTCAAAATGTGGCAACGTGGGAGCATCTGGTCTCAATATGGCTTCCAAAGCTGACACAAGTCTTCAAGTTGCCAACTTTGGAGACCTCGGCCCTAGATGTTGGGGAAATGCCAGCCAGGCTGGAAGGAGGAGTCAAGCAGGGAACTAGTCTTGAATCATCGTGCGGTTGCGGGAAAAGCGGTGACTGAACTGCTCTAAGTTCCATGGAACCCCTGTTCCCAAGAGAAGGTGAACCATGTGGAGAAGATTCTTGTAGTAGACGTAAAGTTTTGACACTCCTGTCTTAATGTATCTCAGCACAGATTTTCACTTCCGATTTTCAGCTGCCACATCACCCCCGTCCAGGCGGCTGCAGCAAACTATAAAAGGATCTTTGACGAAGCGCCAATATCTAAAGGCTCTTTGAATGGGAAAAGAAACAAATCAAAATCCTAACTTACATTCTTCTTTCTCTGAGCATCAATCCGAGACCACAAATGTAAACAAAGTAACCAAACAGATGGAAATGTTCCATAGTTCCCAAGAAACTTCCATCTGTTTTGTATTTATTTAGCCACACTTTTGCGTGATCGCCGCCACGGAATTATTTTAGACTTTGAAATCCCCGGGTTTATGAACTACGGAGAATTCTCCACTTACGACCAGAATTGAGACTGGAATTTCCATTGCCAAGCCATGGAAAGTGAGCCACGTCCAATTTTATGACTTTTTTTTTCCCCCTTTGGTTGCAAATCGAATTACGGCAGTTGTTGAGTGAATCACGTGGTCGTTAACCAGAATCCGGCTTCCTCCATTGATTGTGCTTGTCGGAAACTGGCTGGGAAGGACTCGAATGGTGATCACATGACCCCAGGATGCTGTTGGTTGCCAAGCACCCAACTTTTGATCATGTGACCATGGAGATGCTGTGATGGTCATGAATGGGAGGACTAATTGTAAGTCGCTTTTTTTCAGTGCTGTTGTAACTGGATTCATCCAAAGAGTTGAATCCATAGTTGGCCAACCAATGTAGGCGAAGGTCTTCCTACAGTTGCCAATTCTGGGCTAGAAGAACTGTTGACCTTGAGAAATCTTGACATCAGTCTGTGTGATATTACTTGGTTGAACCCAAGTTCAACCCTGAGCTATAAATATTCGTCTTTATTAGTTGTATATACCCTTTTATTTTTCAAGTTCTATTGGGTTCATCCAAAGAGTTGAATCCATAGTTGGCCAACCAATGTAGGCCAATGTCTTCCTACAGTTGCCAATTCTGGGCCACAAGGACTGTTGACCTCAAGAAACCTTGACATCGATCTGTGTGATATTATTTTGTTGACCCCGAGTTTAACCCTCAGTTACAGATATTCTCTTTTATTTGTTGATCCATTTCAACTCTACATCTTGTTATTTTCCAAGTTCCACTGGATTCATCAGAAGGGCTGGATCCATAGATGACCAACCCATTTGTGCCAACGTCTTCCTAGAGTTACCAATTCTGAGCTATAAGACCCGTAGTCCAGAATTTATTCTAAGAGAATTGTAGTGTCCCTACAAGTATTTTTCATTTTCACCATTTTAAACCGCATAATTGGCAATTGATCTTAGACTTCTGGAGGCACATGTCCATAATGAAGAGAGACAGCTCTCGAATTAAGCAGAAGACGCAGGAAAACTGTGAGCTGACCTGGAAAAACAGCTTAATGCCATCATCAAAACACAAAACATTGCGATATCACAGGCGGCCAAATCTCTTGCTGTATAATCAAACTCGAGTAACACTTTCTCCTTCGGCAAAAGTTCCTTTGAAGTGACTGTTTGATCCTCAGGAATCTTTCTTCAAACGAGCCCCAGATGATTATTTTTAATGGAGTTGTTCCGTCGTCTTCGCCAGAAAAAAAAAACCTATCGTAATGATCTGATTACATCCAATCATTTATTTCCAGCCATTACTTGAAAATTGGGCCTGGTGAGTCACAGAAAATTCACACGCTCGAGTTTTCTGGTCGTTAATGACTCATTGACAGTATTTATGATTGCATCATTTGGTTATGGCATTGAGAAGAGAAGAGAATGGCTGAAGACAACACTGTGGGGGCCGAACAATTAGCTGCGTTAACTCAATTCTAGGCGAATGCATAAACTAGCTTGCCCAACAACTTGGTTGTAGGAAATCCCCGTTTCACCCAGAGAAGGGACGCTGTCACAAAAGTCTTCCAACTAAGCTTGAAGATACAATTCAGGGTTGAAGCTTTGGGTTCTCTTGAAGACCTTGATCTATTACCCAATATTTCAACTCTGGAAGAGGTTTTTCAAAGCCAGCATTGGCTTAAGTATTGAGTAGGAAGAGTCTAGTTTAATGCAAAGATGGACTAGCTGTGTTCCAATATCTAAGGGGCTGCCACAGAGAAGAGGGAATTAACCTATTCTCCAAAGGACCCAAAGGCAGGACAGGAAGCAACAGATGAAAATGAATCAAGGATAGAACCAACCTAGAACTAAGGAGAAATTTCCTGACTGTGAGAAGAGTTAACCAGTGGAACGGATTGTCTTCGGAAGCTGTGGGTGCTCCATCACTGAAGGTTTTTAAGAAGAGATTGGACAGCTATTGGTCTGAAACTATATAGGTCTTCTGCTTGAACAGGGGTTGGACTAGAAGGCCTTCAAGGTCCCTTCCAACTCTTATTCTAGTTTAATGAAAAGAAGGAAGGTCATCGGAAGGTGAATCCAAATTTATTCCTAATGTCCACAGGGACTTTGCCCTGCAGACTAAAGGACAATCAATACAGATTAATTGAAGCCAGTATTATAAACTGTAGATAGACATATAGGCCCCCATTGAAAATCAAGCCAAAATACAGTCTTAATGAAGAAGGGAGGATAAATATTAGAGCAGACTATCCAGGACTCTTAAGAATTATGATGGAAAGGAGAGAGACTTGATAGCAGAAGTGACCTAAGTGCCAAAGGGGGTCGCAGTTAACTCGTGGCCTCTGCTCTGGAGATCTTAATTGGTGTCCCCACACACAGAAGAGGACCTGCCAAGGAGATTCGAGTGACAAAGACGGATTTTTGATAACTAGTTGTCAGATAACAGGCTGTTGTCCATCAGGACTGACAGCAGAAAACCAACCCACTCTCTTCAAACAGAACCAGGTAAATTTTCAGCCGTCTAATTCTGGCAGCTAAGATCTCCAGATCCTAGGAGGTCATGATGAATTTGGAAGCAAAATATCAGCATCTGCCAAAAAAAAAAAAAAAAGGGGGGGGGGGGGACTCAAATCTTATCTGGGATTTTGCTGTGGTTTTCACTCTTTGGTCACAAACATTAGGGATGGGTTATTTTGTATTTTAGAAGTTGGATTGAGAAAGACCCGTCTTGGAGGGTTAAAAATATTCCTTGGAAATCCCGAAGATGCTTTTTCCAAGAGGCAACTGGCCTTTCTTGTTTTTCTCTGAAGACATTTCGCTTCTCATCCAAGAAGCTTCTTCAGCTCTGATTGGATGATGGGGAAATGGAAGAGCTGAAGAACCTTCTTGGATGAGAAGAGAAATGTCTTCAAAGAAAATCAAGTTGCCTCATGAAAAAGCATCTTTGGGACAACCATGACCTGAAGGACTGAGAATCTTCATAGACCTATTCCTTTATGTCTTTAACAGAGGACAATCGAGATACTTTTAAGGGCTTTGATTGGGATACAGCTTGGCTAGTTATTGGCAAGTCTTCAAGCTACCAGATGTTTGTTAACACTAGCATCTTCACCCCAAGAGGAAGACATTCTCCTGACTAGGGAATTCTGGAAGTTGAAGTCCATGTATCTTAAAGAGAGACCGATTTAGGGAATTTTGGAGAGCATCTTCTCCAGGTTGGATCTCCACCACGTGCCCTCATGGAGGGAAGACATGCTGAGAGGCACATCATTGTGAGAATTCAAGGCCAAGAAGAGCTTCTCTATTATGGTCCCCGTGCTTTGAAACATCTTGCTCCAGATATGTTCCTGGCACCGTCTCCATTAGCCTCCCACCAGGTGATGGTCTATGGAGGCTTGATTGATTAGGTGATCATTTGTATTAACCATCCAAGTTATCCTTTCTCCATTTCTCAGCTGTTGCTTTCAACGAGAAGTTCAGAGTAACTCCAAAATGGTTTTCTTAGAAAGTCACAGTCAGATCCCATTACCGTAAATGAGATCTGGAGCATTGGCCCCTCTGTGTAGTTCAGAGAACCAAGCAATAATCAAGCTAAGGTAGAGATGAACCAAACCCCTGACTAATCATTTCTCATCTTCTGCAGCAGCCCTGACATTTCAAAGAACATAGGTTAGAGACCATTGCAAAGAAGGATATATACTATTTTTTTTTTAACCAAAGAGGACTTTCAAATAATAAGAGCTCTTTGGAAGCCCATAATTTCAGAATCATTTGGTCTGGTGCAATTTTGCTTTGTAGGAGTCAACTACAAGTGATTGTCAGATCAAAAGCATCAGAAGGAACATCCTAGGGCATAGTGCTCAGCCGAGAGGTCACCAGAGTCTCCTCTGAACCCCCAAAACTGTGCCTGGAAATGCTTTGTGGGACTGAGTTGTAGCCTATGATCACCTTGAGTAGTAGGGCAACTCAACCGTGCCTTCTATATTTCTAGCAGTGATGGGAGGAAGGTAGGTGGACATTCCAAGTAGGTCCTAGGCTGGATCCTCCTCCTTCGTGAACACCAGACGTTTTCAAAACAATGCAAGATGAGAAACAGCTTCCTCCTTACAATACAGCTGGCATTCACCCTTCCCTTGCTAAGGGATGTAGATATTTTTACTCATTCACGATCATCAGTCTTTGTTGTACAAATAAAGAGCAGCCTTCGCATCCAGATGAAGGTTCTCCAAAGCATAAAACCAGGGATCTTATGGAGCTGAAGGGTTCAAGATTGAAGAGACTACCTGACTCATGCCAAGGCTTCTGGGTCTCATGTAACAAAGGAAACCGAGTAATTTTAGGCGAAAGATAACGAGATTTTGCGCAGGAAAGAAATATTTAAGGCTAGATTTCAATGGCTCCATGCCTAACAGTGAACATCTCACAAAATAGGACAGATTCATCACTTCCCTTTCAAAGCCCACCCGCCCACCCTTCCTGATTCACAGCGAGCGGGAAACAAGATGGCCTGTAAGAACCTCTGGCAACACAACTGGTCCATCAGCAGATTATTATCTTTGCAGATGTCCAACTCACAGAGAATGCTGCAGCACGCGCGTGGGCAATTCGGCCACAGCAGTCTTCTGCGCTTCCAGCTGTTGGACGAAGCTTAGAGGATGCATAAAGAAAGAAGCTTCTTGAGATGCTCCTTTAAAAAATGCCAACTCGTGGGAAGGAGCATTTTCACACATGGAAAAGCAGTTCTCTTCCAGAGAAGTGAGACCGGGGGGGGGGGGGGAATCTGTGCCTGAAGGCTACTGACTATGGCTATCAACCAAGAGATGAGGAGGATAAAAGCAATTCGGGAAATACAGATGTTCACTAGAGAATTACAGCTTTCAGAGGTCAACTGGCCCCGTGGTAGCCTGATAGGACATGGGGTGAATTCCGGACTTCCAACTGGACTTCCTTGTTTTTCTTTGAAGATGTTTCGCTTCTCATCCAAGAAGCCAATAAAGCATTCTATTCTATTCTATTCTATTCTTCTTCAGCTCTGACAGGATGGTGGGAAATGTAAATCCTTCTGAACAGAAGAAGCTTCTGGGATGAGAAGCGAAACGTCTTCAAGGAAAGAACCAGAAAGTCCAGTTGCCTCCTGAAAAAGCACCTTTGGGACAACCAGGAGGACTGGTAGACATTTAGAAGAGAGCTGAAGAAGCTTCTTGGATGAGAAGCGAAATGCCTTCAAATAAACACCAGAAAGTCCAGTTGCCTCTTGAAAAAAAAAAAAGCAGTTTTGGGACAGTGAAGAGAAAAGCCATTTACACAGCTCGGTTCAGAGGACTGGGCACCTTCTACCTCCCCCCCCCCCGTAATTAAATATTGCTAAAGTAGCTTCCAGAACAGGCTTGTCTGACATGGATGGCATTTACCCCAAGCAGCTCACAAGAGAACCTGCAAAACTGGGTCATGGACTCGTGGAGATTCAGCGGCTCTTCAGGGACCTGCCATTTTCAAAATCAGGTCTTGTGCGTGAAGCAGATGAGAGGCACAGCGAAACTTAAAGGAACACTCAGCTTCGGAGGAGCCACGCTGTGGACTAGACGGAGGATCCTTCGGTGCCAGAAGATCCGGGGGTTGGCAGAGATGGCTAAATTGACCGTTTGGCTCAAAGAAAAGAACATGTGTACTTTTGTTTCTACTGTTTATGGCCTGCCAGCAGCCAGTGGAACTGGCGGCAGACTTGGACAGGGAGGAGGTTGGGGAGGAACATGGGCCAGTCTTGGAGTCTGAGGAAGGCTCTGATGAGGGCTCTGCATCAGAGGCAGAGATGCGGACAGGGCCGTCCGACAGTTATCAGCTGCCTTCAAAGTCGGAGATCAGTGGGGAAGAAGAATAGCTGGAGCCTGCTCCCAGTATGCACACGCACAGAGCTGCCAGACGAAGGGAACAGTTAAGGAACAAGGGTCGACTTGGGAGTAAGGGCACAGGTGGACTATGAATGGGAATAAAAGAGGAGCGAAAGGGGAATGGGGTTTGCAGGAGACAATTAGTTCAATTCATTAGGGTGAAGATCTGTTCCTGACTCCTTGCCAAGTATTGTCCGCGTGGCGTTTGGAAGATATCGGCCTGGCAGCTCTCCAAGCCTAATAAAAGTCTGTAGTCCTGAAATCTCTTGAAAGACTGTTAGCTGGGACTTTGCTGGAGGGGAATTCCCTTTAACCGAAATAAAAGGGGTTTTATCGGAACGAGCGTCTGCGTCATGCTTTTGGGAAGCCTTAGGTCACGACACCTCCATGGAAACTGCTCCTGGACTTTGTGCTTGAGGTGGGGAGAGGGGAACGAAAACACTGATTTTGAGTTTTCCCGATTAGATTGATTTGTTGTTATAGAGACGACTAATTTATACTATTATGGAAAAGTAAAAAGTTGAGGTTCGAAGTTAATGCTTTATTCTTCCCCTCCCCTCTGTGTCCTCCTATTTGCTCTTGTATTGTATACTATAATAAAAATTTAAAAACAAAAAATGGTGGTGGGCCACAATGGGCAGAAGAAGCCAGAACCAAAGGTCCTCCTTTTACCCCCCTCAGAAGGACAGAAGGCTGAGTCAACCTTGAGCCTGGTGAGATTCAAACTGGCAAATTGCAGTCAGCTGGCAGTCAGCAGAAGCAGCCTGCAGTACTGCACTCTAACCACTGTGCCACCATGCTTCTAAGAAGTCATAAAAAGGATCCAGTGCTGGTCCTTCTCCTTCCCAAAAGCACCTTCTTCAAGATCCCACCATCGGACCCTTCAAGATCTAATCTTCGCCTTCGAACGTTGACTTTTTATTTCAATCGATGCCCAAGGATGTGATTCTCTTCCCTCCTGCCACAGTTCAAGGCCAAAGCCCCTTAGACAAGATCAACAAACTGATAAGAAGGCCCAGGGCTGGTTCTTCTTCTTCCCGAAAATACGTTCTTTAACATCCTTCCTTCCCACCGCCAGACCTTTCCAGACCAAATCTTTGCCTTCGAACGTGGCTGACCTTTTATTTCCATCAGTACCCAAGCCGTGGTTCTCTTCCCCGTGACTTCAGTTCGATATCCACCGATCCAAAGCCTCTTAGAGATGATCAATGGGCTGCTATGAAGTTTGCAAACGGGCTGGAGGGGAAGAAAGGACGGCCGGATAATTTCCATTTACCTCCATCTCGATTTTGCATCAGAAAAGGACCCCGCCGAGGTCCTTACAAACGCTTTGGAGGCCCCTGATCTCAAACTTTACATCTCTTTAACCTTATTGGATCTGACTGCCAATGAATCTCACTTAGGCAGATTCTGCTGTCCTTTCGTTTCTTTTCCTGCCCTTATCTCAGCTTGTCGTTAGGAGCTGCAAGCGCCTCCTTGCTTCTCGGCGACTTGTTTTGTATGCCAGGACGCACATTTTCCTCCTCTGGGGACCAAAATTGCTCTGTGCTGATAGCCTGGAGGGATGGGTTGAAGTGCCAGAATTTCATCGCAGGGCGATTTCAAGAAGATACACAAAATAATCCAGGAAATATAAACCACCCTCCATGGGCTGGACATGCAGGCACCGCATCGGAGCGTGACTACAATTCTGGTTTTTTTTTTCCTTTTTTTTTTCCTTTTTTTGCTCGTTCTTCTATTGCTGCAGTAGGACATGACCAACCCATTAATTCCACCCTGCAATGTTTAATTCCAGGCCGCGCGGAAGTAACGTCTGGCTTCGATGGGAGAGGGGAAAAAGGGTGAGGGGGAGGGGAGAGGCTGGAAGAGGCAAAGCTAAATCTTTCTCCAGCAGGCTAAATTTTTTTTCTTTTGGTGGGCCCTGAGAAATGGGTTGCCTCTCCAGTTTTGGTCACATCACAAATTATAAAAAAAGATGGCGAGACTTTGGGAAAAGTGCAGAGAAGAGCAAGTAAGATGATTAAAGCTCTGGAGACTAAAACATAGGAAGAATGGTTGCAGGATTTGGATTTGCTAGTCTAGAGTAAAGGACTAGGAGGGGAATGAGAGCAGTATCCGAATATCTGGAGGGTTGCCCCAAAGAAGAGGGGGTCAAATTATTCTACAAAGCACCAGAAGGCAGGACAAGAAACAATGGATGGAAACTAATCCAGGAGAGAAGCAACCTGGAATTAAGGAGAAACTTCCTAACAGTTCTAACTAACCAGTTGTTCTCTCTCAGCTGACCCACCTCACAGGGTTATTATTTATGGGAACAAGTAGGAGAAGGAGGGAGTATTAGATATGTCCACCCCCTTGAGTTACTTATAAAAGTAATAAAGGCCGGATTTAAAAAAAATAACCAAATGATCCAGTTCTCACAACCAGCAGGACAAGCATTTAGGGCCACCAAAATCTGAATCACTGAAACAAGACTATGCCCAGTATCTGTTGGGCAACACAGGCCTTCAGGGATTAGATACAGGTACAGAGTTGGAAGGGACCTTGTAGGTCATCTAGTCCAACCCCCCCCGCCCAAGCAGGAGACCCTACACCATTTCTGACAAATGGCAGTCCAGTCTCTTCTTGAAAGTCTCAAGTGATGGGACTCCCACAACTTCCAAGGGCAACTTCTGTTCCATGGGTTGATTGTTCTCACTGTCAGAAAGTTTCTCCTTAATTCCAGGTTGAATCTCTCCTTGATCAGTTTCCATCCATTATTCCTTGTCTGGCCTTCGGGGGCTTTGGAAAATAGCTTGACCCCCTCCTCCTCTCTGGGGCAGCCCCTCAAATACTGGAAGGCTGCTCTCCTGTCTCCCCTGGTCCTTCTCTTCCCTAGACTAGCCAGGCCCAGTTCCGGTAACCGTTCTTCATGTGTTTTAGCCTCCGGTCCCCTCATCATCCTGGTTGCTCTTCTCTGAACTCTTTCTAGAGTCTCAACATCTTTTTTTATAGTGTGGTGACCAAAACTGGATGCAGTATTTCAAGTGTGTCTTACTAAGGCTTTATAGAGTGGTATTAGTACTTCCCTTGATCTTGATTGTATCCCTCTGTTAATGCAACTTAAGATTGCATTGGCTTTTTTGGCTGCTGCTGCACATGGCTGGCTCCTATTTAGCTGGTTGTCCACTACAACTCCAAGATCCCCCTCGCAGATTAGTGAGATTGGTGTAGGTTTAGCAGATTTCCCACACTCCATTACTTCCCAACGAGGGACAGGAGAAGACCTCATCTTCTCTCAAGCACAAGAGGTCAGCCCTTCTTCATCTTGAGAAGACTTGATGAAAATAGGGGAACGGCCTTCTCCATTGTGCTTTTGCAATGGAAGGACCTCCACGGGATCCAATCCGAGTCAGTCACCGAGCTTGTGCTGGAGCCCATCATCACGGAACGAGTCCGGAAAGCTTGGAAGAATAACCCTTCGGTCCTGGTGACCGATTCAGATTGGATCCTACGATAATTATCCTGGGACACATATACAGGTAGCCCTCAACTGACAAGGGGCTTATGACCATTTTGCACACGTACAGCCACTGTAGCATCGCCATGGTCATGTGATCAAAATTCAGGCCCTTGGTAACTGACTCGTAGTTATGACGGTTTCAATGTCCTGGGATCACATGATCTCCATTTGCGACCTTCTGACAAGCAAAGTCAATGGAGAAGCCAGGCTCACTTAAAAATAGTGTCATTAATTTAACCAATGGAATAAGAATAGAATAGTTGGAAGGGACCTTGTAGGTCATCTAGTCCAACCCCCCACCCAAGCAGACCCTACACTATTTTTGACAAATGGCTATCCAGTCTCTTCTTGTCATGCCCTTGTCGGAGTCTGATTCTGAGGGAGAGATTGAGGAGCTGACAGGGAGTGGCAGGGTGGATATGGTGGTTGTGGGAGAAATGGGGGAAGGACACAGTCTGACTGGGCATTTCGTAGAAGACCCAGGCCCACCCTCTCTTCATCCTAGGGCACGCAGGGAGGAACAGAGAAGGGAGCAACATGGCTTACGAGAGAGGAAAGGGCCCTGATTTCCTTCATGGGCTGCAGCTGGGAAGACTGTTTAAAAGGGCAAACTGGGTATGCGTTATCTTTGTCGAGGCTTATGTGGGTTTTGGCATCCTCCCAACTGTGGGTGTTGCGTTATCTGTTGGAAGTCTGCAATGTTTCATCCTGGCTTGCCATGTTCATGACTTCAGTGTGGTTTGTGTTGGTTTTTTAAATTCTAATTATCTTTACTTTGGATTCGGACTGCGTTTACTCTATTTGTAGACTGTTTTTGGAAGAGTTTGATCTCCAGCCCAGGATAATTGGACATTGGGGCCAATTTGGAGGCATTAAAGGGAATTTATTCTACTTTTGTCACTTAGTTGTTTTTGTGCCACGCCCCTTTGGGTCATCACACTTCCTGAAAGCTTCCAGGGATGAAGCACCTACAACTTCTGAAGGCCAGCTGCAGTGACTCGCTTAACAAATGCCTCAAGAGAAGTCGTAAAACGGGGCAAAACTCACTTAACGAGTTTCTCACATAGCAACCTAAACGTTGTGCTCAATTGTGGTCGTAAGTCGAGAACTACCTGCATTCACTTGTAAAGGATCTTTTAATGATGTTGAGAAGCACCCGTGGAAGAACCCAATCCAAAACCGGGATGGGAGAACTACCCATAAACAAACCGGTGTCCGAGCAACCATCTTCTCAAATCCCGAGGTTGGCGTGTGTGTCTGTGTGTGTGTGTAAGGTTTTGAGCTGATAAATAATTAAATAAGGGAGACTAGGATAGATCTATTTCGAGCTAGTTAGCTCTCTTCAGCTAGCCATACCCTGACTGGGATTCGAACCAGGGAAGTATTACATGTGAGGCAGTTGTAATTGCCATTAGACCACTGGTTCTATCCTGTTCAGCTGAGGCAGGGGAATAAGTATATACTTTGTGTTACAACACAAAGTATTAATTGGGGCTTAACAAGGTGTTGTAACACAAGTATATACTTATTCCCCTGCCTCAGCTGAACAGGATAGAACCAGTGGTCTAATGGCAATTACAATTGCCTCACATGTAATACTTCCCTGGTTCGAATCTCAGTAAGGGCATGGCTAGCTGAAGAGAGCTAACTAGCTAGAAGTAGATCTATCCTAGTCTCCCTTATTTAATTATTTATCAGCTCAAAACCTAACACACATGTAAACAAAAGACAACGAAACAAATAGCTTTCTGTCGGTATGGTCTCTGGTGATGAGCCAAAAGACAGAAAAGAAAGCAGTATGCTTTCTCCCTTAATTGGGGCTTAACAGGGTGTTGTAATACAAAGTACATACTTATTCCCCTGCCTGAGCTGATAAGGAGAGAGCCAGTGGTGTAGTGGCAATTACAACTGCCTCACATGTAATACTTCCCTGGTTCGAATCCCAGTAAGGGTATGGCTAGCTGAAGAGAGCTAACTAGCTCGAAATAGATCTATACTAGTCTCCCTTATTTATTATTTAAAATTATCAGCTTAAAAAAAAACCTTACACACATGTAAACAAAAGGCAACGAAACAAATAGCTTTCTGTCGGTATGGTCTCTGGTGATGAGCCAAAAGACAGAAAAGAAAGCAGTATGCTTTCTCCCTTAATTGGGGCTTAACAGGGTGTTGTAACACAAAATGTGTGTGTATGTATGTATGTATGTATGTGTGTGTTTGTGTGTGTATATATATATATATATATATATATTTACATACATATATATCTCCCTCTCCCTCTCTCTTCATTTCTCTTTCCCTCTGCAACCTGGGGAATTGAATTTACTTGTCAGACAGAGCTAGAAACTCATTAGGAAGGACTCCGACGCTGCATTTGCAGAGGGAAATACAATGATCTTATCAGACTTTCTGCAAACGCAAAAGCAGCTTTGCTCTTTTTGAGCTATTCAAAGGCAGCCTCCAGGAATGTTATTTTCTTTCTCTCTCTTTTTTTCAAATAGAAAAAAAGTTATCTTCATTCAAAGAACTAAGCCCATCTTAAACATAAAGTGGAATGCTAAAGAGAAGAACTTCGGGGCAAAAATCGGAATCTCTAAGTACTCTTAGCGGAAGCAGGATCAATATAAAGATCATGAGTTGAGGTTCCTCAGCTCTTCCTCTCCAGAGTCAGTCAATCTGTTGACAAACAGTTCCACGAAATCTTCCAACTTCCAATCACTCAACTAAGGAACCGTTTGAAGATACACACGGAGAAAAGTGACTTAAAACCGATCTTCACATTACAACCGTTGCAATGTTCCCACAATTATCTGATCAAAATCTGGACATTTGGCAACTGGCGTGTATTTATAACAGTTCTGAGTGTTGTTGTAACTTTTTCTCTATGGAGATTCCTGGTTGTCCCAAAGCTGTTTTTTTTTTTTCAAGAGACAACTGGATTTTCTGGTTTTTTCCCCTTGAAGATGTTTCGCTTCTCATCCTAGAAGTTTCTTCAGCTCTGAATAGTGTGGGAGATAGGAATGGATTTCCAGAGGAAAAAATACTGCAGATTAAAACCAGGTGGCCTTAACAACTCTCTAAAAGGATGCAAATGACCAGCTGTCTTCAGGGAGTATAAAACCTTCTCTTCCTCACCATCCTGTCAGAGCTGAAGAAGTTTCTCGGATGAGAAGCGAAACGTCTTCGAAGGAAAACCAGAAAGTCCAGTTGCCTCTTGGAAAAAAAAGCACCTTTGGGGTTGTAGCTTTTGATTCTAATTTGAGGATTTCAAGTTGACTGTTGGCCAACCTCAGCTGAGACTCTAACATCTGCTCCACTGTACCACCGGCGAGGACAGAGCAGGCTGCAGCAAAATGAGGTATCTTAATCCCATCTTCAAGGCTGAGATTGAAGGTGCTTTTTCAAGAGGCAACAGGACTTTCTGGTTTTCCTTTGGGCACCTTTGGGTTGTAACTTTTGGTTACTAAGGGTTGTAATTTGAGGACTTCCAGTTGACTGTTGGCCAACTTCAACTCCTCGTGAAGATCCTTCAGAAAAACTGGTGGTCCATCAGCATTGTAGAACATCGATTCTACGACCTGCAAGTCAATGTCTACGCTGGCTTCTAAGAACGGAGCTTGGACAGAACGCCTCGTTTAACTATTGTGAGCAACTGAAAAGTCCCACTGAGAAGAAGGGATGGAAGTAACAAAAGGCCTTTTTGTCAACCACAGTGTGATGCGCTAAAGTGACTGAACATCTCGCCCGAAGTGACTGCAATATTAGCATCCTTATCTAATTTCCTATGTGACTCAGAAGGTTTCCTTGCTACCTCGGCATCGCGGCTCGAGAAAAATGGTTAAACCTTCCTTCAATTTCAACCGACACTAATCCAATCAAATTATCACACCGCCCGGTTTTTTTTGCCACTCAAAAGAGGAGACACTTATTTTTTCTTTATTAGTCCGCCTGTAGCTACTATTAAACCGCGTTATTATTTAGCATCAAAGGGAGAGCCGCGCGTTCCTCGACACAAATGACGTTGTTCAAATTCGGCCCAGATTAAATCAGGAAAACGGGAACGAATAAAACGCGCAGATCGGCAAGTAAAGAGGTGATGGGCGTTTTTAACGTGCTGGTCTCATAAACTAGGCGTTCAACTGATCTTCCGTATCTGTCTTGGGCCTGGGGGTTGGACTAGAAGACCTCTGAGGTCCCTTCCTGGCTTATGATTCTATGACTGAGCAGGGGGTCAGCCTAGAAGTCCTTTCCAGCCCTATGATTCTATGATTGAGCAGGGGGTCAGCCTAGAAGACCTCTGAGGTCCCTTCCAGCCCTATGATTCTATGATTGAGCAGGGAGCTGGACTACATCCAAACCATAAGCAAAAAGGGGAAGCTAACTCTTTCCTTGCTCTGCTAGAACAGGGGCTCTTGACCCTTCGGCCGCTGTCCATGGTGTGTTGGGAACTGGACCGCACAAGCAGTGGATGAGCGAGCAGAGCTTAGTCTGCGCATGCACAGGAATTATGTTGCGTGCACGAAACCCTCCCCTCTTGCAGTACGTGGAAGACCATTTTTCTATCAAAATGAGTCCCAGAAAGATTGGGAGCCGTTGTCCTAGAGGAGAGATCCCCAAACTTGGCAACTTTAAGACTGGTGGACTTAAAAGATGGCTGGAGAATTCTGGGAATTGAAGTCCACCAGTGTTCTGACCCAACCCTTGTTCCAAGTAAACAAACACCAGAGATAGAAGCAAAACCTTTTAATGCTTCTTTGGGAATTCTGTTCATTCACGGTTAAAAGGCTATTACAACTAATTGTCACTGATAAGAACGAGCCTTGCCAAGGTTGTGCAAAGCTGCCAAGAACACTAGATAAAGCTACTAAGAAATATTTCAAACACAAAGACTCTCCAAACACCAATCAAGAGAGTCTGAACGTCCACAAGGCTTAAGTGCAAGAACTTCTTTGCTTCCTGCAAAGAATCCCGGTCTTTCAGGCTGGCTTTTATCTCTTAAGGGAGGGGCCATTCCCTTGCAGCCTTACTCCCAAGCCGCCCGTGCTGCTGCAGCTGCTCTTTCCTACGAGCAGCCCTGCGTGCATGCGCTCTGGGCACAGGCTCCTCGGGGTCCTCTTCATCATTGCTGCCAGCCTCCATAATCTCCAAAGGCAGCACCCCACTCTCCGATAGCCCTGGCCCCATCCCTGCATCACATGCAGGCCTCTCATCCAAGTCGTCACTCTCCGAGACCTCAGCCGTCCACACTTGCTGCTGGCGAACCACAACAACCAGTCTTAAAGTTGCCAAGTTTGGGGACCCCTGCCGTAGAACGATCGCCCGAAACCAGCTTGATCACTTTAAGAAGAAAAGACCTCTTCCATTCAGGGCTGGGATTCACATTTTTAACAACCGGTTCTATGGGCGTGGCTTAGGTGGTGGACATGACTTGGTGGTCATGTGATTGGGTGGACAAGGCTTGGTGGTCATGTTATTGGCTGGGAGTGGCCAATTCAACATCACTCACATCAAGACATGCATCTCCTCGCCTGGCTTCTCATGACTGTGGGAATGCTGCAACAGTCGTAAGCGTGAAAAAAGGTCATAAGTCCCTTTTTTCAGTGCCACTGTAACTTTGAATGGTCACTCCACACAAACAAAGTACCAGCAAAGGAGGGGAAAGAAACTTCAGAGAGGTTCCAGAGACAGGAAGTCTAGTCCTGCCAAGAATGTAATAAGGGTCAACGGAGAGGCAGTTTCTGTAAGCAACACCAGAATGTTTCCTTCCTGCCTTCCTTACAGGATTAGGCCAGTAATTTCTTCTAACACCCGGTTCTGCGAACTGCTTAGAGTGTTAACAACCGGTCCTTGCGAATAGATGCGAACTGGTAGAATCCCATTCCTGCTTCCGTCCCTTCAGAAGGGAATTCAGCTTGGAAGAAAATGGCGTTCTTGGATGTACTGCAGAATTGGAAACCGGGCAATTCCCCGTTTACAGTTACCAGAAGTTTTCATTCATTTGCTGGCAGCTCTTATGCACCTCCGCTTCTCCTCCTCCTCCTTTTTATTTTATTTGTCATTTCTCTTAGACCCTACGAGATGTGGAGACAGCCGGTCAACACAGCAAATCTTTCCTAAAATCCAAGATTAACGTGGGAGGAATTCTTATTACGAAGGGTTTAACTGACAGAAAGGACAACACAACCCAGGGAAAGGAAAACATTGCCTAGGTGGGGAGGGAAAAAAAAAAACCAACAACAAGAACGAACAACGCAAGACCAGAAAAAAACGTGTGTTTTCTTTTAAATCCCAGAAATAGAAAATCAAAAGCAACAAGAAATATCGAATCAAAGCTCTGGCCCTTATTGCTTCCCACAATTTTGTTCTGTGCTAAGGGAACCACTGCGAGAACAACAGAGTAAGACCACCAAGATACACAGGTGGTCCTCGACTTACGACCTCAACTGAGCCCAAATTGTCTGTCGCTTAAGGGAAAACGTTGTTAAAGAGAGCTTTGCCCCACTTTATGACCTTTCGTTGCCGCGGTGGTTAAGGGAATCCCTGCGGGGTTTAAATTTAAATGAGTAACACAGCTGCTAAGTGAATTGGGATGCATCCGGTTTAACTGTTGTGGTTCACTGGCAGCCGGTGCAGATGGCAGCGGAATCAGACAGTGGGGAAGAACGGGGACCAGTCCGGAAGTCTGGAGAGGGTCCTGCATCCGATGCAGAGATGGGGCCAGGACCATCTGGGAGTGGGGTGCTGCCTTTGGAGCCTCCGGAGTCTGGCAGCAGCGAGGCAGAGGAATAAAGGGAGCCTGTTCCCAGTGTGAGCATGCACAGAGCTGCTAGAAGGCAAGAGCAGCTGAGACAAAAGGGGCGACTAGGGAGTAAGGCTGGGAGGTGATTGCCCCTCCCATAAGGTATAAAGGACAGGCAAAGGTAAAGAAACCTTTGCAGGAAGCAAAGTCGTTCGCTCTGTTCGGATTCATTCTTGAAGCTCTTTGTACTTTGGTTGGTTTTCTTTCTAGTTCATTGGACACTTCTGTGATTGGCAGCACTTCACAGGAACGAAAGGTGGGTGCTTATCTCGAGGGACTGTTTGAGAATTCATTACCGGCTGGGAATGAAAACAATTCCCAGCGTTGCAATAAAATAAGACTTGTTTTTAAAATAAGCGTGTGCGTAATTATGATCCCAGGAAGCTTTGGTTAGAACATTAACAACCAGTTTTGTGAGTGCACACAGTGTTCGAAAAACTACCAATTTTTAGCCTCTAAAGCGGCAACCATCACAAATATGAGTCAGTTGCCAATTGTTTGACTTTGTATCAAGTGACCATGAGGATGCTGCAATGAATGTTAAGTGTGAAAAATAATAACAAGTCACTTTGGTTTTTTTTTTAAGTTTTATTTGCTTTATTAACGTAATATATAAAAATCCCATTTCAATCAAACTGTGTGTTGTCTGGATACAATTGTTTTTAGATGATCATAATCAAAGGTGTTTACAATGACATTTATCACAATAACTTTAATACTGTAATAACAATAATATTTTGTTTGTCCATTTTAACAGATTTTCATTTTTTTAGCATTTATCCTTTTTATGTGCCTTCCTTTCTAACTTCTGTTTTTATTGTCTAGCCATCAATAACAGGAGTCCCACATCAAAAAGTATTTCGTTTCTTCTTTGTCTTTAACAGTAAGCATTCGTCTATCCATTTCTACCCATTCTGGTATTTTTTTAATTACATTCTCATCTGTCGGGATCTTCCATTGTTGAGCATATACGATTCTAGCTGCGGTTAGCACATGTAAAATCAAGTATATAGTCCCTTTATCATATTTTTCTGGTAGAATGCCCAGTAAGACTATTTCTGGTTTCCTGTCTATATGCTGCTTTATCATTTTTTCCAGCCAGGTATGTATTTTTGTCCAATATTTTTTAGCTTGTGGACATGTCCACCACATATGGTAATATGAATATCAAGTGACCATGAGGATGCTGCAATGAATGTTAAGTGTGAAAAATAATCACAGGTCGCTTTTTTTCACTGCCATTTCAATTCCACCTTCCTGGAGGAAAGAGATCTTAACTGTCTAGTAATCTCCTGGACAAATATGACTTCAAGGACTGGTTTATTGGAAGCCTAATTTCAGAAATAACTGAAATATCTACTGTATTCCCATGGTCTGTTTTGCAGAGGGTCTCACCTTTTTAATTATTAGCTGTAACTTGCTGGTGGCACAGCGCAGGAGTAACCCATTTGATAATAGAGTAGAGTAGAGTAAAGTAGAATAGGGAATAAGACTGAGAATAGAGTAGAATAGAATAGGAAATAGGATTGAGAGTAGAGTAGAATAAAGTAGAATAGAGTAGACTAGAGTAGAATAGGGAATAGGATTGAGAATAGAGTGGAGTAGAGTATAGAATGGAAAAGGGAATAGGATTGAGAGTAGAGTGGAGTAGAACAGAGTAGAATAGAGTAGAATAGGGAATAGGATTGAGAATAGAGTAGAATAAAGTAGAATAAAGTAGAATTCAGTAGAGTAGAGTAGAGTAGAATACAGTAGAAGAGGGAATAGGATTGAGAGTAGAGTAGAGTAGAATAGAGTAGAATAGAGAATAGGATTGAGAGTAGAGTAGAGTAGAATGGAAAAGGGAATAGGATTGAGAGTAGAGTAGAATAGAATAGGACTGGAAGGGACCTTGGAGGTCTTCTAGTCCAACCCCCTGCTCAAGCAGGAGAACCTATACTAAGACAAGTGTCTGTCCAGTCTCTTCTTAAAAACGTCCACTGATGGAGCACCCGCAATTTCTGGTGGCAAGCTGTATCCACTGGTTAATTGTCCTCACTGTTACAAAACTTCTCCTTAATTCCAGGTTGCTTCTCTCTTTGGTTAGTTTCCATCTGTTGTTTCTTGTCTGGTGCTTTGGAGAATAATTTGACACACAGACACACAGCCCTTCTTTGTGGCAGCCCCTCAAATAAAACGTACCAAGGCAAAGATATTCATTGAAAGGACAAACTCGCAGACCTCAACGCGTCCCATCAAAACAAACCTTTGCCTTGGAAGAGTCTGTGGAGAGGCATCTCCCTGCCTCGCTTGTGCCCGTTTATATTCCTCCTTTAAAACACACACACACACACACACACACACAAACACCCCTAACCCACCCCCCCAACTATCCTCTGATCCCCTGCTGGGTATTTTTAGCTTCTGATAATTTGTAATTAGTCCTCATCAACCTAATCTTTTAGCCAAGGTGCTTTCGTTCCAACCGTCTGCCTGTTTGCATCAGTGCATACTGATTGAGCCCAGCCCTCGTTGCCATGCAGCCTGTTTTAATTCTCAAAGCTGGAGAGAGGATGGCTTGTGCAGCTGCTCCGTGTGTGTGTGAGTGAATGAGTGAGTATGTGTGTGTGTGTGTGTGTGTGAGAGAGAGAGAGAGAGAGAGAGAGAAGGGATAAGTGTAGATAGGCTGACCGGAAGGACACCTTGAAAGAATGAAATTCCGTTGCAGGCGTGCAAAACCACAACAGAACCTGACATTCCGGTGGTCAAGCGAGATGTTTTGCTAAAGTGAGTTTTTCACCTTGTTTTGCGACCTTCCTTGCCAAACCGGTTACAGCAATCCCTGCGGTTGTTAAAAGTTGGGAAGGCGTTTTGTCGAGAGGTATCTGGCATCCCCCGTGGACTTTTTTGCTTATCCGGAGGTCGCAAAAGGGTTATAATTATGAATCCGTTTGTCTGAATGTCTGGATTTTGGGGGATGCTACAAAGGTTGTGTGTAAAACGGTCATAAATCACCTTTTTTCAGAGCCATTGTAATTTCGGTTGCTAAATGAGCTGTTGTTGTAAGTCAAGGACTACCTGTACAAGTAAGTCTTTATTGATTAGCCCTTGGGACATATCAAAGTGCAAAGTTCCAGCAACAATTTGTTAATTTAATAAAAGCAATTCAAAATGAAATTTGAATAAAATACTATTTTAAATGGAACTTGATAAAATACAATTTAAAATGGAATCTAGACAAAAATACGATTTAAGATGAAATAGTAATAAAATACAATCCAAAATAGAATTGTAATAATGTACAATAATTTAAGATATAGATAAAATATAATCACATTATATTTCAGAGTCGCCCTTGCAACTACCTGTACAATAGTCCAGTGATGGCGAACCTTTTTGTTGTGGTGTGTCGAAAGCGCGCGCATGCCAGCACCCACAATGCAATGCATCCCACCCCCACGTGCAGGTGCATGCAACACCTCTGCCCCGCCCCCTTACCTGCACTGCACATGCGCGCACCTTCCAGCTGATTTTCAGGCCATTTGAGGCCGTTTTTCGTCTTCTCAAGGGAAGCCTCTGCAGCCTTGGGAGGCCGAAAAATGGGCCCGTTTCAACATTTTGGGTATTTCCGGAAGACCTGTTTTTTGGCCTCCCGAGGCTGCAGAAGTTTCCCCCGAGTCTCCGGGAGGCGAAAACGGCCTCAAACAGGCTGAAAATCAGCTGGGAGATGCGCGCATGCACAAGTTTGGCTGGGATTTGCGTTCCCGCACAAATGGCTCTGCGTGCCACCTGTGGCATGAGTGCCATAGGTTCGCCATCACAGCAATAGTCTATTACATTAGCACAGGGAATGGCGCCATGTGTTTTGTTCATTCTAACAAATGTGCAAGCTTGGCAACGTTAAAACTTGCCGACTTCAACTCCCAGAATTCCCCAGCCAGCATCTTAAAAGTTGCCAAGCCTAAGCCACTCCTGCCGTAAAGATATTGCAGAAAATCAACCAGGGTCCAAAGTGTTTGAAAAATGAAATGCAGGAATTATTTCATTAAAAAAAAAGAAAAAAAGGAACCTCTTCTTTCAGCCTCTTACTCGGATTGGAATCTACAGCTCCTTGCAAAACAATCTCGACGGATTTGAAAAGCAGGGTAGACAAGAGAAAAGTCATAAAAATATCTCGTACTAGACAAACAAAGAAGAGTGCAAACAATCCCCAGAAGCATATTTTCAATCCGGGATCAGAGAAAATCCTGATAATATGCAGTACTGTGTGGTTTTGCAACCAGGTGTGATAAAGAGGAGGAAGGCAATTGTCTCCAGCTAAAATAATATTTTGGGAAATGTCATGGGGTCTACTAAAGAGGAGCATCTTGCAGTGGGGAAGTAAATTATTGTACATCAGGTAACGTTTGCAATTTTGGCAATTTTCAAGGCCAAATTGCTTACTTTCCCTGCCATCTCATATGGACTGATGTTTCTGAGCAGTTAACAGAGTTCTTCACTCCACTGACTGGCTGTAAGCACACTAGAAGTTGTCCCAACCTGTGATGACCCAAAGGGGCGTGGCACAAAGACAACACAGTCAAATAAGCAAGAAGAGTTCCTTTATTATCTCCAACTTTGCCCCCAGTGTCCTGGTTACCTTCGGCTGGAGAAAAAACACTCTCCCCTCCCAGGAACAGCCTTTAAGTAGAGGAAATTCTATTCGAAAACAAAGCACATGCAAACTGTAACTAAAAATCCAAACAGGTCAAGCTGCAGTAATTAACTTGGCAGGGCAGGAGAAGGAATTGCAGACTTGAAAACCCAGCAAAACTCACACAGTTGGGAAGACGCCAGGAACCCAGATAAGCCACGATGATACAAGATAAATTCACGTTTGCTTCCAACAACTTGCTGTGCTCAGCTTCCCTTTTTAAACACTGTGTTCCCAGCTGCAGCTAATGAAGGGAATCAGGGCCCTTTCCTCCCCGTAAGCCACGCAACTCACATTGCTCCCTTCTCCGTTCCTCCCTGCCTGCCCTAGGATGAAGAGGGGAGTGGGCCTGGGTCTTCCTCTGAATTCCCTCTTCCTTGCTCTGCCCAGCTGACCTTTGCCCTTCTCCAGTTTCTTCCACAGCCAACGGAGCCACAATCCCACTCCCTGCCAGCTGCTCGGCCTCCCCCACCGAGTCCGATTCCGACAGGGGCATGACACAACCACACCAAGTTCCTTCGGAAGCCTATGGAGACCGTTACATCAAAGAGTTTCTGGTTTCAAAACAAATCTTCCTCGAAGCAGCTGTGGGACCTGAAGGATCTCGATTCTGCCTCTCTCTCTGAAGAGCAAAGGAGTGCAGGAAGGAGGGCTGCCTTTGCGTAGTGAACTCCTTCACCAGCCATCGTTGGCCTTGTAAACACAAGGACTGCTTGAAGAAATGAAGACTAATTGAGCACTCTTGAGAAGCGTTTGCTTCTCGCTTGGTTGAGCAGTCGTGATTTGATTGCTCCTTTCCATCCGGAATTCAAGTTCCTCGCTTCCCTTTTGAGGAGGGATGAGCAGGGAAGGAGAAGGTTGGCAGGATATGGCTCAGCCAAGCAATTTCAAGAGAGGTCTAGGCTGGAGGACAAGGGTATGCTCTCGGGACCCAAGACCCAACCAAAGAAAAGCCAACCATTGCATCAGTTCTACTCCACTGAACCTTAAACAAGGAAAGAATTTGGAAGAACGTGGCCACCAGATCACGACCATATGCTAAGTCGCAATTCAGAAGGAGGTATTGCTCAAGCTTCCAGATAAGAACCAAGTCAGCTAAAGTTCATACCTGATAAAGGTTCACAGAATTAAAGAGAGCTGGACCTAGATCGTTTTCGGCAACACAAGGATTCTAAGCTAATGACACGTTTGACTCCTTCCTCCAGCTTTGCCTGCTCTTTTCCTACAGTCCCCGGTGGTTTCAATCATTTAAACTTCCCCTTCCCCTCTTAAGTTCCGTGGTTTTCAATTCTCCCAAAGTGGACAGAGTTTCAGGGTGAATGAGGTGCCACCACCCAGGAACTCCCAAAACTTCTGGTCTTTCCGTAAACTGAGATTATTATTTTTTTATCAGCTGTAAAGATCTGAGCGGTGAGTAATATCCATGCGACAAACTTTTATACGGATGAAGAAAAAAATCAATGCTGCCTGCAGTAAGGTGTCAGTAACCAAGGGGGGGGGGGGGGGGCAAGAGATTGGGTGGGAGAGAATGTGGACGGAGCCCCCAGCCATAATTCAAGCTGTCTCTCACAAGCCGAGAGTCTGAAGGCAAATCAAGTGTTATACAGACTTGCTCTCAACCAACATCAATATTGGTTTCATCACTTGCTAATACCAAGTTTGGAGTCAGACAGGAGGAGAAACGAACACTGGGCCGCTAATTCTTCCAACGGCCCACCTATTTTTAAAATCTTCAACTCAACCCAGACTCGTGAAGGTACTGAATATCAGATCATTCTATAAACTTATCAGGACACATAAAGATAACAGAATAACACAGTTTGGAAGGGACCTTGGAGGTCTTCTAGACTAACCCCCTGCTTGAGCGTAAGGCCCTATTGTCAGCCTGCATTTTCACTTTCTTTCACACTTCCTGCCAGCTGCCATGGACACGGTGGGGGAAGCACTGAGTATTTGGGAAGGGAAGAGTGCAGGAGGTGGAAATGGAATTTCTGAGAAGCGATGAGGAGGCCAGCTTGAGTTGTTTACCATCTTCAAGGCCAACCCTCCTGGGATTGGCATGCATGGAGACTTTCCTAAAGCATCTTCCAGGCCAATGATTGAACTCTGGGTGCCTCACTACAGGAGGGTGAGCTCTGGGGTTTATCTCAGTGTGTTTTTTCACACTCACTTTGCTTCAGATCTTGCCTGACCTTGGCTGCATTCAGTTCTTTCCTAATAAAATTACATCTATGGAACCCAGGGTTTTCCTTTCCTAGGGATTGAGCTGAGGCAGCCCTGACAGCCCTGCCATCCCAGACAAGCGGCTGCCTTGTCTCTTCTTAAAACCCTCCCAGGAAGGAGCAGCCCCAACTTCTGAAGGCAAGCCGACTTTACGCGGGATCTAAATCCTGAGGAACCTCAAGAAGCCACTCCCATCTCCATTCCCTATACGTCCGCTGCCGTCCCCAACTCCTAAGATTAATATTCCCCTCCACACTTATTCCAGAGCCATGAAATTCCACCGGTGATTATTTTTAGCAAGGTGAGTTCCTACGTCGATTCCCAACCGCGTGAGATGCCAAAGTCGCAGGTGAGACCAGAATGAGATATTTAGTACAGGGGGGAAAAGGCTTCGAGGGGTCGGCGGTGAGCTTTATTTCAACCAACGAGCCTCCGGCTGACTAAGGGGGGGGGGGGGAAAGAATAAATAAGGAACCTTTTTATTTTATTTAGGAGTGAATATGGATCTCGAATTAGGTTCCTCTGGAGCAAATGAAGTGCCGCGAGTCAATTTGATGACGGGAGGGATACAAACAGGAGGAAGAAATGAAATAAAAGGAATGAAATGAAATGAAATGAAGCTACGAGCCCTGAAGGGCCAATTTGAGTCTTTCTTGCGCCCTCTTTCTGGACGGCTGCTAGCGTGTGATTGATTCAAAAGCCAGGTTAAATCATGGCAGCGTCTCCTTATTCTCTCTCCTTCTCTGCAGACCAGGAAGGCATCAGTGGGTGTGTGTGGGGGTGTCACAACAGACAAATAGTTAGAAAAATGGGCTGTCTGGATAACGGGCATTGCAATCTTATCGCCCTTCTCTGTTTAGAACCCAAATGCAGGGAGTCCATGACAAACGACCCCCATTCCGCCCAACGTTTCTGTCATTCAGCAAGACATTAAGTGCATTTTGCCCTGTTTCTCGCCTCTTAAGAGAATCGCAGCCATTATTCACTAAGCGACACGGTTGTTAAGCAAATCCGGCTTCCCCACTGACTTCGCTCATTGCAAACGGTCGCAAAAAAAGGGGGCTCATGTGTCTTTGGGACGCGGCGACGGTCGTAACTATGAACCAAACCTCTGGATTTGGATCACGTGACCCTGGGGATTCTGGGAAAAAAAAGGTCAGGGAAAAATCTGTTTCCAGGGCTACCATAATGTCGGGACGGTCACTAAATGAACCGAGGAGGACTTCCTGAAAAATAGATTCGCTAATTTCGACAATGGACTCTCTTCCTGCATAGATGTTGTGCGCTCCAAGTCATTAAAAATAAAAATACAAGCCTAGAAGGCTGAGCTTAGAGAGCACCAAGGAGCCTTTGTAAGGTGACTCTGTCCTATTTTCCTGGCTGGCTTGAAGCTTCCAAGATTCAAGAGAGTTTGACCAGCAAAGAGCAGACATGTGATCTCGGATTCCTTCCCTTCAATTAGATTGATTAACAGAGTTGGAAAGGACCTTGTAGGTCATCTAGTCCAACCCCCACCCAAGCAGGAGACCCTACACCACTTCTGACAGAGGGCAGTTCAATCTCTTCTTGAAAGTCTCAAGTGATGGCGCTTCCACAACTTCTGAAGGCAACTTTTGTTCCATCGGTTGATTGTTCTCACTGTCAGAAAATTCCTCCTTATTTCCACGGTTGAATCTCTCCTTGATCAGTTTCCATCCATTATTCCTTGTCTGGCCTTTGGGTACTTTGTAGAATAGTTTGACCTCTCCTTCTCTCTGTGGCAGCCCCCCAAATATTGGAAGATTGCTCTCCTGTCTCCCCTGGTCCTTCTCTTCCCTAGACTAGCCAGACCCAATTCCTGCATCCGTTCTTCATGTGTTTTAGCCTCCAGTCCCCTCATCATCCTGGTTGCTCTTCTCTGCTCTCTTTCCAGAGTCTCAGCTTCTTTTTTTACAGTGCATAGCCTTCGAAGAGGCCAGCAGAATCGAGCAATTAAAATAAAAGCAGAGAGGTTTGCACCACCTCCGTCAAGAGGCAGATGCCACCGGTGTCCTTCCGAGTGTCTTGTCTGGTGTCTTCAAGGATGAGCTAACGCCGTACCTTCTGCCAATTACAAATGGCTCAACCCTTTCCAAATCGCCCAGCGAAAACCACAACCTCGTGCAGATCTTGAGTACACCGGTCCAACATTTGGGAGGGATGGACACCTTCTCCCATCAAGGAAGTGACATGAAACGTGAAACAAATCAGCTTGTAACCTGCAGAGCAATGAAGAGCTGTTCTAAAATGGTCCTTGGCGACACAGGCATCAAAACATCAAACCAGCAACTTTCATTTCCCTTCTGAAGACGGCAACCCAATTAAAGGAGGAACAGGTGACAGACTTCATTGGTAAGCCGTTGCTTGGTAAAAGCACTCCGGAGCTCTTGATTCCCTGTTTGAGCAGAGCTGTCATTCCTTGTGGGCCCCCCCATCCCCCCCACCCCTTTCCTTCCCCCCCTCCCCCAATCTCTGGGAATTGGCAATAAAAGAAAGATTTGATTCACCTCTAATAGGTGTCAAGATAAAAATCAATGCGTGTCTGAAATCTGGGTAATTTCAAATGAAGACATCTTGGTGGAACGGGGGGGGGGAGAGGGGGAAGGGAAGGAGGGAAAATGGAGAAAGAGGAAGGGAGGGAGGAAAGGAAGAAAAGAGGGAGGGAGGGAAAAAGGAGAGAAGACAGAGAAAGAAGGAAAGAAAGAAAGGGAGGGAGGAAAAAGGGAGGGAGGGAGGGAGGGGAGGAAGGAAGGAAGGAAGGGAAAGGAAGGAAGGAAGGAAGGAAGGAAGGAAGGAAGGAAGGAAGGAAGGAAGGAAGGAAGGAAGGAAGGAAGGAAGGAAGGAAGGAAAGAAAAGGGAAGGAGGGAAGACAGAGAAAGAGGAAGGAAAGGGAGGGAGGGAGGAAAGGAAAGAAATTACAAAGCCACCATGTAACAACAGCATTGGTCTTACGTTGAGGAGTAACTCATACAAGTAGTTCCTCCAGTTATTTGTCTCTTGTTTTACTTCCTAGAGTAATTGACACATATCTCCATACCCAAATTGAAAAGCAACCTGGATTTTCTTCTATTTTATCTCTGGTTTTATATGCTAGAGGTGTACAGCTAGTCCTCAACGTACGGCCGCAAGGGAACCCAAAATTCATGCCGCTAAGTGCAACATTGGTGAAGAGCGTTTGCACAGCTTTTCTCGCCGGAGGCCTTGATAAGGGAATTATTGCGCTTGTTAAGTTAATCAAAACAGTTGTGAAGTGAATCTGGACTCCCCATTAATTGATCACGTGACTCCCCGGGACACTACGCCCGTCATAAATATGAACCGGCTGCCAATCACCTGAGAATTTTGTTCACGTGGCCCTGGGGTAGTGCGAAAACCGGTCGTTAAGTCACATTTTTTTCAGGGCCGTTGTAACTTTGAACAGTCACTAAATGAACCATTGTAAGTCGAGGAGTAATGACTTCTTTGAGCGAACTGGCCTGCTTGAGAAGTCCACGCTCCCTTCTCAGTGTATTCCAAGGGCCTCTCTTTGGACGATTCCGGTTGCAAATGTCCCAGGGGAATAGTAAGCACTCAAATGTTGGGGTTTTTTTGAAAACAGACTGCAGAACTGTTTGTCTGGGGTGGTATATAAGATCTCTGAGTTCCCCTTCCAGCCCAAGGGTTCTATATTTGGCACATTGGGGAGAAAGAAAAGAGACCAGGCCCTTCTGAGCAGAACAAGGTTGGGTTTAATGCAAAGCAGACCTGGATTCTCAACGTGAAAGCAGTTGTTACAAAGACAATAACTTGGTCCTCAACACCAATAAGACCAAGGAGCTTATAGTGGACTATATAGAAGGAACAGATCAGACCTCCAGCCCTTGCTTATCAAGGGAGACCGAATGGAGCAAGTGGTCGGTTTTAAGTTTCTGGCTGTTACCATAAAAGAGGACCTGACCTGGGGGGCTCACATTGCAGCCCTGGTCAAAAGGGCCCAGCAGAGTTAGACTACCTGAGACTTCCCAGGAAACAACAACTGAATGGAAAACTGCTGGTGACCTTCTACTGCTGCACCATAGAGACTTACTTAACTTACTGCACCTCTGTCTGGTTTGCCAATTGCAGTGGCAGATGGGACAGCACTCTAGAGGGTTAAGGACATTGCCCAGAGGATCATGGGTTGCCTCTCCCCTCTTTGGAAGAGCTTTATAGCTCCTGCTGCCTTAAGAAAGTTCAAAACATCCTCAAAGATCCCTCTCATCCTGGGAACCTTTTTTTTTTGAACTATTACCATCTGGCAGACGGTACAGGACAATAATAAAAACAAGGACAAATAGGCTGAAAAACCACTTCTATCCCAGGGCAGGAACTCTATTGAATTCTACTGTATAGTGCAATATTTATGCAATATTGGCGGTTTTCAATTCAATGTGTGGAGTGTGAAGGATGTCTGTTTGTATTTATTTTCATAGTCATGATGTGCACTGATGATGGTGTTTGATTTCGTTCTACGAGGTGCAGTGACAATAAACTAAACTAAAGAAAGAATAAAGCACAAACACCGTGAGTTTTGTATATGCGTTTGTGGTTTGTGTAGCTGGCCCGTCCTCCTTCATTCTCTCCTCCATGAAAAGAGCCAAGCGTTTCAGTGGTGAAATGCTATCGTTTCGGCCAGCTTTGGCTGAACTGGTAGGAAAAATGGCAACCGGTTGATTCGAGCCGGTAGTAAAAAAACCTCTGACAATCAGCTGAGAGGAGAAAGGAGAGAAAAGTGCATGATCGGCCTTCCCAGCCACACCTGTGCTTTTCTGTTCTTTATCTTCCCAGTGTAAAAAATACTTCTTTAGTCTTTTTAGTTGCCAGCAGAAAGGGAGTGAGGGAAGTAGTGCATTCCTTAAATGCTTCAGATAATTGCTAGGCAGCCGAAGCTTCTGGCGCACAAGATTATTACTGGAGAGCATGATTGATGACTCTTGGCTATGGATGTGTCCCATTGGAGAATATACATCCAGGGGGTGGAGGAAGACAGTGTCAAGGGTGAAATGAATGATGTATTTTAGTGTCGGCTGCACCCAGGAAACACCGACATGTCAACTCCTAATAAATCAATCTTTTTTTACTTTGAGAGATGCAACTAGAGGCTTTATGATTCGAATGGGGGTGCATGTCAGAGCCCTGACACTCAGCTGATGGACGCGGCAGAGCATCAGCTGGTGTTTGGGAAGCTGCGTGTGTGCATTAGGTGCACAATCACCGAAATGGTAAGGAAAGTGGTAGAACCACTGAAGCATTTGTTCCATTATTTAAGCATCTGAGAAAAAATAAACACGGCACCCGGATCTTACAAGCTCTACTGCTTCACGAACTTTTCATTTAATACGATGGGGGGCAGATATAAAGACTCCCACAACACAACACTTTGGCCCCCAAGCTCCACACTGTCCACCACCTGTATGATGTTGGATGCTCTCCAGCTTGACAATGTTCAGGTCCTTAAGATGCACTTTGGCAACACTTCAGAGCAGTTCCCACATACCCTTTCTGGAGCTATCAAGTCAAACTGATCGACATAGAGATGTCCAAGTTTTTGCGTAATAATAAGACACATCTTGAAGTGTCCACTTGCTCAAATGGAATTATGGAAACAGAACGAGAATGAGAATGAAGAGTTAAAGAACTGGAGTCGTAGCAGACATATCCCCAGGGTAGGATTGTCCGTTAGTGATATGATCAGGGTGAGCAACGAGCATCCATTCCATCTCCAAAGGGATTGGAGGAAAGCAGTTGTATCTGCACTTGAAGAACAGAGTTCAAACTCCAGGTTGGCCAAGAGATCCACTCTTTGACCGTGGACAAGTCATTTGTCTTCTCAAACTGAGTTCCCCACCTGCAAAATGGGAATAATCGTGACCTCCCTTGTCAGCCTGGTGGAACTAGGAATGAGTTATGCTTAACAAAACACTTGGTGCCCTTGACTTACTGAGCAGCCAACCTCTACTACAGAGCCAGATTTTGGAAATAAATCACATTGAAATGAGAAATAACGGGGGTTTTTTTCATGAAAGGAAGATACAGACTCACAGTTCTGGAAACCGAGCTCGGTGGTCCGTAGTTGATACAAAAACTTAGACGAGTAAAACTTAAGATGTTTCCAACGTTTACAATGCCCCCTTCTCCCTTGTTATATAGGAGACATTGTATTATTTCAGCTAAGTAAAGGAGGAAGTAGAGAAAAGGCCAAAAGGCGCAATCAACAGCATGATATCTATCTTCACAAAAAGAGGTTTAATGGTTGAAGGATTTCTTAGCCCGGAAAAACAATACATGGAGGTTTACAAAAATTACACTTGGCCAAGAAGGAATATATACAGTCGCTCGTCCAGAACAGACAAATCGGAGGATGTTCGCTTAACTCTAGCAGACCTGAGATAAAAGTCATGCTTGGAGCAGAGATGAGAATCCCTGTGCATGGATGGCTGCTGGGGCCACCAGTACGGACAAGATGATCAAAGATCTGCTGGAAGACAAGACGAGACGCTCAACAAAGCAAGCCGTGACAAACCAGAACAGAAAGCCCTTCCGCGTGACCACAGGCCACCTCCGAATCCTGACATGCGACAACTGTAGGCAGCACAAAAGGGCTGTGGATAATCAGCATTTGTTCTATAAGCTACTGGGATGACATGGAAGTCAGTGCTATCGTTATAGAGTAACAGAGTTGGAAGGGACCTTGGAGGTCTTCTAGTCCAGCCCCCTGTGGTTAGGCAGGAAACCCTACACCCACTTCAGACAAATGGCTGTCCAATCTCTTCTTAAAACCTTCCAGTGTTGGAGCATTTACAACTTCTGGAATCAAGATCTTCCACTGATTGATTGTTCTCACTGTCAGGAAATTTCTCCTTAGTTCTAAGTTAGTTCTTAGTTCTCCTTGATTAATTTCCATCCACTGATTCTTGTCCTGCCTTCAGGTACTTTGGAGAATAGCTTGACTCCCTCTTCTTTGGGGCAGCCCCTGAGATATTGGAAGACTGCTGTCATGTCTCCCCTGGTCCTTCTTTTCATCCAATTAGTCATGCCCAGTTCCTGCAACTGTTCTTCAGATGGTTTATCCTCCAGTCCCCTAATCCTCTTTGTTGCTCTCTCTGCACTCTTTCTAGAGTCTCAGTATCTTTTTTACACCGTGGCGACCAAGTTCTGATGGGTAAGGGTGAAAACTAGCCTGATTTTTCTGGACATAGGAACAAGACTACGTCCATAGGTCTACAAGAGGAAGAGTAAGCAGGTTAGGAAGATGAGATTTAGTTAGACCCCGGTAAGACTTCTGAGGAGGTATTCTTACAAGATGTAAGTAGCAGCTGCAAGGAGGTTAAAAGTTCAGGAGAAGACCTTGAATCCCATTTTATCTCCCTGGGCACTGCACTTTCCTTGGGCACTGTTGTCTTTTATGGGAACAATAATGGCATGGGTTGATGCCAATATTACCCTCTGATATTCCAGACAGCTTGATACAGGGGTGGGATATGACAGGGTTAACTACCGGTTCAGGATTTACGAGCTTCCCTGCACGCTGTGAGCCACCCGCCTGTAACTCGTCATCAGCATGCTGTGTGCAGAGAAGCAGCCCTTGAAACAGCCCCTGTTTTCCTGCTTTTTTAACTACTGCTGTGCCTCGTTTGGCAGCTGAAGTTGAAAAATCAGGAAATAAAGGTCAGGTAAGAGCCCAGGTGGGCGGGTGGGCAAAAACATCAGAAGACATAGAAC
This sequence comes from Bungarus multicinctus, assembly GCA_023653725.1. Taxonomy (NCBI): domain Eukaryota; kingdom Metazoa; phylum Chordata; class Lepidosauria; order Squamata; family Elapidae; genus Bungarus; species Bungarus multicinctus. Next base: position 2,491,113 of record CM042842.1, read on the forward strand.
CAGTTCTATGTCTGCTGCTCTTCAGAGCTACCAGTTTTACAGAGGTGGATAGAACCAGTAGAAACCCACCCCTGGCTTGGTATGGTGGGGATGTAGATCCATTTGTTATAAAAATGAACTTTTTAACAAGTTAAATAAAAGTGTTATGGAGTAGATCAGGAGTCTCCAGACTTGGCAACTTTTTAAAGACTTGTGGATTTCAACTCCCAGAATTTCCAGATTTTTGCCACATATGGAGAATCCTACAGATGGGTGTAGGGATTTAAGATATTTTCGAGCCAAAACCAGGAAAGAAGGGGCAACTTTGTTCAAGAATATTCTGGAAGGTAGGAGGCATGTAGTTTCTGTGCTCTAAATTTGTTCAACAATTTTGATTGTTCTTTTTCACCTTTTAACCTTAATATTAACAGCACTGTGCCATCATTATTATATAAATCTGACTCTTATATAAATCAATCTCATGTAAATATCTACATTTATATACATTCATATACATTTATCTCTAATTTTCTTATCTCCATTATCCTTATTTTGATTGTTCAACCATTTATACCAGTTCTCCCAAATTTTGTAATACTTCGACTCTTCTTTATCTTTTAATTTTAATGTCAATTTATCCATTTCAGCACAATCCAGAATTTTTTGAATTACTAATTCCTCTGAGGGCGTATTATTTTGTTTCCAGCATTGTTTGTATATTATTCTTGTTGCTGTCAATATACCTAGTAAAATGTATTTAATCTTTTTTCTGTGCTCTGAATTTGGGTTCATCCAACAGGCCTAACATCGGTACTGCATCAACCCACATTCTGGGTTTGCAAAATACATTTAGTCATAAACTGTTTGGTCTGAGTTCATATAAGATAGTATGCCACCCAAAAAACTCCACACACACACACACACACAAACAACTAACCAAATTTAAAACTGACCAAACCTAGTCAATTATGCAAACCCAGCCATTTGCTTTGCATCTGATTTACGACTCTCTTTGTCACTTATAAAACGTGTTGTGCAATCATCCACAGACAGAGCAAATTTTCTTAGAAGCAGCAACCTGTAATTCTACTTTTTAAAACCCAAATCCCACGATTAAGGCTTCACAGCCTGTCCAAGGCAGATTCTGGAAAGAAATTATGGGATGCTGCTCCTGGAGGAATCTGCAGATGCCCTCCATCCATTCGACTCCATCTTAGACATTAGAAACCAGTTGACGGACCTCTGAACACAAAAGCGTCCATTTATACAAACAACGGAAAATATTCAAAGACTCTTTGGAGTGTTCGATTTCCTAAGAGATGCCCGAAGAACTCTTGTAATAAAAGAGCCAATAGCATGAGATAAGACTTGGCTTGAAATTAATCTCAGGAGGAATCCCCTCCTCCCGCAAAAAAGCATAAAATATGGACAAAACTTTTCGGTCCCTCTTGTCAAGACAAATCACCATCCTAAGACAGTACCTGAACCATAGCTTGTTCCAGCTTTGCTTCCAGTGATTTGTTTTTCTCTTCTAATTGGCTTCGCTCAGTTTCCAATTCCTCAATCTTTAACCTGGAAGAGAAAGATTTGACGTTATCTGGATAGCCCTTAACTCTCTCTCTCTCTCTCTGTCCCTCTCTTTCTTTCTTTGCAACCTTGCGAATCTACATATTGTGGTTTACTTGGAATCATGTTTGTTCCTTTTTACCTCCCGGGTTTGTCACCCAAGTGGGATGAAGTAGGCCTTCCAGAAGTTGAGTGAAACCCTCAAGCTGAAAATCCTCCTGAAAAGCTCAAGTTACTTGCGTTCACGTGGTGATTTATGCAGCCGTGTCACGAAGCCGAAGTAACGTGTCTCCTCTGAACCTCAAGAGGGCTAATTAAGCTAATGAAGGTTTAATTATGAAAACACAGGAAAGGCCCTACGGGATGAGGATGAAGTCCAATCTAATCTACATTTAATGGCACTGGCTTTACTCGGTTCCCCGGATCCATCTGTGATTCTCCAATGGAGAGCTTTCTGGAGCTCTGAAGAACATCAAGAGGGAGCAACCAAGAACCGAGCGAGGGCCACTCAAAGTGGCTCATAAACGAGGACAAGAATGTGGCTTTCTGATCAGCTCCGCAGCAGCCAAAAAAGCTAATACAATCCTTGGCTGTATAAACAGTGTCGACTTATAAAACAGTCCTACACTTGTTTCCAAGTTGCCATAAGAAAGAGAGAGGTGGGGGGAGAAAGCTTGGAGAAGAATATGGCAAAGGAACCTTATCTTAAAAAAAGATTGTAGCTAAGCTACTGGACCTTTTGCCCGGGGGAAAAAACTTTTAATTGGAGAATGTGATGGATGACATCTAGCCCATGTACTATCTATCCAATGATAATCAAGTGGAGATAGTTAAGATCTCCTTGGCTGCACTACAAATATCCAGAGGCAGAATTGATGATAGCAGCATTTCAGTATTTGAGGGGCTGACCCAAGGAAGAGGGTCTCAAGCTCCTGAAGGGCAGGACAAGACGCAACGGATGGAACCTAATCAAGGAGAGAAGCAACCTGGAATTAAGGAGAAATTTCCTGACAGTGAGAACAATTAACCAGTGGAACAACCTGCCACCAGAAGTTGTAGGTGCTCCATCACTGGAGGTTTTTAAGAAGAGACTGGACAATCATTTATCTGAAACAGTATAGGTTCTCCTGCTTGAGCAGGGGGGGGGGCTGGACTAGGAGATCTTCAAGATCCCTTCCAGCTCTACTCTATTCTTAGTCAAAACCATCCATTTTCCAAATCCATAGCTGACATGGAGGATTTACTGAAGTCGCTGTTGGGGGGAAAAAAAAGTGTTTTTTATTTATTCCAGTTCAAAATATTCCTTTAACTCCCGGCAAATCAAAAAAACAAACAAACCCCAACATAACAGTTTTTCATTCTCCTGGGTGAAACAACCTGTTACGCCATCAAAGGCCGAAGCGGCCCCCGGCTAGGAAGGATCACCAAATGGGGCTAACGTGATTTATGGGAGGCCAGGTGTAGGTGAAGGACTGGCAGCGTTAATATTACTTTGCGTTGTTTCCTCAGAAGTAATAATGTCGGGAAGGAGAATTTTCACATATAAACGCTATAAAGACAAAAATCTGATTAAAAGAGTGCTTTGTTCAAAGATATATTTTGTCTTTCTAAAGATAAACCTCTGGTGCATAGGATGGGAACACAAATTTGGGGTTTTTTAGGGATGGGGGGTGGGGTGGAGGTGGAAATTAACCCGGATGCCTGAATTCTACAGGGGCTGCATTGTGGGTGGGTGTCTGTCTGTGTGAGTCTGTATGTGACTTTAATGTTCATGGAGATAGGCAGCTAAAATTTCAACCCTAGTTTGATGTGTACCTACCTCTCTGGTCCAAGAAATATTTTTTTCCAGCAAGGGGAAGTTGGCAGAGATCAGAGAAGGAACTGGGCATCGGGGCAGTGGCCAGAAAAAAAATATTTCCAGAACCCTCTCCAGGTGTCAGGGATAAACAACCAGAATCACTTCTGAATAGATGAAATCAGTAACTTCATTGCTTACTGCCTATGTTACAAGAATCTTCCCCCAGGTTGCTCTCCTTCCCCTGGGAACGACCAGGTAGAGCTTCATGGATCTTGGGGGAGAATCAACCTGATGCCTTTTGCGGCTACGCAAAGACTCCAAGCTAGGTCCTTGCTTGACTCCTCCCTCCAGTTTCCCAACAGCAATTTCTAAGTGTGCATCCTCTTTTGTCCTACTTTTCACCAGAATGAGTCTCTGGTGGAACTATGGATGGAAGATGAAATGGTCGAACAATAGATGGTCTTAAGCTCTATTATGCCTGCTGGTAACAGCTGGTGCACTTCAATTATTGGGATAGGTTGAATTGATGTCTTCTCGCAATGGGTCTAGGATGTGGGCGGAGTTCCAAAGGTATCCTGCAGAATCCCCCCACTAATCTTAGAAGGCAAGACAATATTAATTTTCCTAAGCACTCGGGAAACAAAGTCTCCTTAATGGAAGGAAGATCATCATGGCAAGAGGTTGATCTCCAGCTTTGCCCAGTAATTAAGGAAGGAGCAACTTCAGACACTGGAAAAGTACATTTGGCTTCAACTGTCTATTGCTTGGGACCACACAACCCAGAGGGAAGAAAATCTGGATTTTGGGTTTAGTTGGAAGGACAAACTGGCTTGGATGCAACCGTAGAGGAACATTTTCATGGCCAGTTTTGATATTTTATTCTTGCTGGGGAATTTAAACAAAGCATGCTGGCTGGAGAATTCTGGGATTTGAAGATATAGTTCCTGAGGTTGAAAAACACTGCTTTAGATTATGGGCTCGGCTATGGCCCTTCAGCAGAATTATCAAATTCTGCCATAGCTTTTATGAAGGTTTAGGTTCTTATTTTTGGAACTGTGTTTTATCATTTCTCCCTTATTCAAGAACAGCACACGATATAAGAGGTCCCACCTTCCTGCTGAAATCTCACTGATGCTACCAACAGATCTCAAGCCATTCCTTATCTGTGTGTGATGACCCAAAGGGGCATGGCACAAAGGCAAGTAGGCAACGCAGTCCAATAAGAAAGAAGGGTCCCTTTATTATCTCCAACTTTGCCCCCTATGTCCAGGTTAACTTCAGCTGGAGAAAAAAAAAATTCTCCCAAGAACAGCCTTTAAGTGGAGGAAATTCAGTCCGAAAACAAAGTACATACAAAGTGTAACTAAAAATCCACACAAACCACGTTGCAGTAATTAACTTGACAGGGCAGGAGAAGGAATTGCAGACTTGAAAGGCCAGCAAAACACACATAGTTGGGAAAGATGCCAGGAACCCAAATAAGCCTCCACGTTACCAGATAATTCATGATTTGTTCCCAACAACTTGCTGTGCTCAGTTTCCCTTTTTAAACACTGTGTTCCCAGCTGCAGCTAATGAAGGGAATCAGGGCCCTTTCCTCCCCCATAAGCCACACAACCCATATTGCTCCCTTCTCCATTCCTCCCTGCGTGCCCTAGGATGAAGAGGGGATGGGCCTGGATCTTCCTCCGAATTCCCTCTCCCTTGTTCTATCTCTCCCCAGCCAGACTTCACCCTTCCCCAGTTTCTTCCACAGCCAACGGAGCCACACTCCCACTCCCTGTCAGCTGCTCAACCTCCCCCTCCGAATCAGATTCTGACAGGGGCATGACACTGTGCTTCCTAATTATCTCTGCTCAAAAGGCAGCCAGTAAAAATAATAAGTAAATGAACAACCATCAGCCAGGAAGGCTGATGGCCTTACACAAGGAGATAGATAAGAAGATCTGAAGAAGTCCATCAATGCCAACCAGCAGAGAATGGAAAACCTCTAGCTTTTGAACCAGAAGGAAAAGGGTGGGCGGGGAAGACACCAGGTGGGTCCTGTCCCCCAGTGGCTGCACATTGAGATATCACATGTGATGCCAAAACCACAAATGATAATGTATAGGAGCTGATTGGCTCGCATTTTAATTCCTCTTCAGATCTTACAGCATGAAAGCACAAAGAATGTCCAAGAGTTGATGAGCAATGAATTGTTTGGCCTTTAAATCATCAATCAACTACCTTGCCATGAATGTAAACTATGTGAAACGTCAGTGGAGATAGCTATTTGAGTACCAAACAGGTGAATTTACAAAAATCTCTTTCTTTCAGTGTTGGGAGAGAAAGGCTATTTTCTTCTTTGGGAATATGGAGTAGCTTGGAGAACATATGCTAGTAGGGTGTAGGAGCTGTTGGATTTGCACTGTGAAAACCCAAGTGTAGAAGGGCAGGCAAAGATTGAGGATGGAGTTAAACATGTCAGAAGCTTGGAGACCTTGCGTTGCCACAAGCAACCCAAGTCCAACACCCCTTGAATTCTGTTCACTCTTATCTGGCATGGATTCAAATTTGAACTTTAGTTGACTAGATTCTTGAGTATCAGCTGAGCAATAGATCCTTCTAGATTATGTACAGTCCCACTCTTTTGCGTCTGATACTAAGTTCAAGCTTCTTGATAACCAGAGATCTCACCAAATGACTCTGGACAACCAGGACTCTTCTGACCCAAACATAGATGTAGCTCCTGGTGTTGCGGTGGGTCAGAAGAGAAACCCCACATCTTGAGCAAAATGCAACAAGCCAAACCTGCTGTGAAAGTTTAACGTAAGGGTGAAGGTTCGTTCCCCGAGGTTATGGGCTGGTTTCCAAATGTTTCGTTACCAAGTAGGGTAACATCTTCAGTGGAGCTTAGAGGATAGACACTGACACCCCCTAAACTCCGCTGAAGATGTTACCCTACCTGGTAATGAAACATTTGGTGTTCTTCGGATTACAAGGGTTTTGTGTGGTCGGTGGTCTGGTGAGGGGTCAGGTGTGAGTCATCGGTGACGGTCTTGTGATGGGTCTCTTGATGGGTGTTGTGATGGGTCTTATGATGGGTCTTGTGATAGGTCTCGTGATGGGGAGGTTACAACAGGGGAGGAAACTAACCCACGAGCTTGGAGAACGAACCTTCATCCTCATCCTACTCCTGAGCTACAGACATCTGCCACTATTGCCAAGCTTAAAATGTCAGCAGTGCAAATTGTATACATTTCCACCAATCTCCTGCTGCTTCAGGTCCCTGCTCTACTACTACCTCTCAAAAATGAAAGCCGGATAATTTTATTTCAAGAGGCAATCTACCTGTCAGCTTGGCACACTATAAATTGAAAAAGTAATCCATCATCTATAAGTGGCATCCGAGTTCATCTAATTAGTGGATGGCAGAACTTGAAAAGACAAACGCTCAAGGATTCGGTAAGACCTCTCTCTCTCTTTCTGGCTTCCAAAGTAATTAATCATGGCCTTGGTCTGGGATCTTTGCTAGTTTGGGGTGGGGGTGTTATCCTGGGTGGACCTGTGGCTGTCAGCATTCCAGAAAAAGCTCCCCTCCAACCAATAACTCCGGGACAGGCATCTCCTCAAAAGTTCTGTTTTTATTTGGATAGTAAACTGACACATCTGGGGAATCCCAAATCTGAAAGTTCTGGGTTTCCTTGCAATAAGTAAAAACTACAAATCCACCCCCTGCACCCACCATTGCATCATATTTGTAATTTATATATATTTTAGTTGGCTGTTCACCGCTCTGAGTCCTTCGGGAGAAGGGCGGTATATAAAACTATTTAATAAATAATAATAAATAATATGCCCCAATCACCATCCGTCCCAACTTGAGACTTCTTCTCACCCAGGTGCAGAAATAACATGACCTTGACTTAGAAAAAGAATGTTGTCATGTCTAACTACATACACTCCGAGAAATTCCACCCTCCCACTTTCCCAGGCTCAAAATGTGGCAGGAGCGTCTGGTCTCAGTATGGCTTCCAAAGCCGACAGTGGCATTTGCCTGGATGTTCACAACACATTACTGATGTTCTTCAAAATGTGGTTTTGTCTATTAACACCACAACAGTGGGAAAAGTTATAAAGGCCCTGAAAGTTGGTTATCATCATTACTGTAATCATCATCAGTATCTGATATAGTGATGTTATACTGATCCCCAGGTTGGGACAGAAGTTCTTCTAGGAGAAGTTATGGAGTTGGAAGAGACTTAACTCCATCTCTTCTCCTCAGCTCTATCACTATGAATAGAAGGGAGGACATTCACCTCAGTGTATCCAGCTCTTCTTTGGCAAGGAAGTTGCTGGGCTCTACGGTGGACATTTGACCTTTCAGCATCTGAAGTTCTGCCTCCAGCTAACAAAATAAAGAGAAGAGGTAGAAAATTAGCTTTGTTTGGTGCGGTCACCAGACACCGAGACACAAATAAGCCTTCCATACCCATGAAGTATAAGATGAAGACAATATGATGGCCGGTTGCATGGTTTAAAGTGAAACAGACTGCAAACTCGTATTATGGGATTGATATGGCCCATAGTTTGTTAAACAAGCCATCATGTTTTGGTTTACGAATCACTCTGAGCTATTGCAGCTGGGTTGATGCTTTCTGATAAATAAAAAATAACCAATGTCTGTGGAGAACCAGGTGATTGGTTGTCCCAAATATGTTTTTTCAAGTGGTAGCTGGACTTTCTGGGGTTTTTTGAAGACATTTAGCTTCTCATCCAAGAGAGATGGAGAAGTTTCTCGGGATGAGAAGCAAAATGTCTTCAAAGAAAAACCAGAAAATCCAATTGCCTCTTGAAAACCAATAAACACTATTATTATGGCTTACCTTAACAGGTGATAGACCTTCGTGAATCTCTACTATTAAGTTGGGACCTTGAAAATTAGAGGTATGACTTCTTGGTCAAAAGATACATATCAGGATTCCGGCAGTTACCCACATTTAAATCATGAGTCTCGAGCCAAACTTCCAAAACTTCAAAAGGATTTATTGGGAGTTAACATGTCCGGCACTGCCTGAGTGTAGCTGACTCTGAGGCACATCATTCATTGTCCCCCTTGACCCTGGTTTCCCCAGCCCCACCCCCTGGGGGGATCATAATTCATATTCTCTGATGGGACACAGCCAGAGCCAAGAGCCATCAATCACATTCTCCAGTTAGAATTTTGCAAGGCAGAAACTTCAGTCACCTAGTTACTATCTTTGAAAACTATTTATGGAATGCACTTTCGATTTCCAGGCTGCCGCACTGCTCTTTCAAACCCCTTTCCCCCTTCCCTTTCTGTTGGCAACTCTAAAAAGACCATAGAAATATTTTATGAGTTGACAGTACGCTTAGCCCATACCGTCACGGATAAATTATACGAAATCACTGAATGAAATTAAGAGGTCCAGAGGGCCAAAGCTTTCTTCTTTTTCTTCAGTGCCAGGAATCAAAAGTTATCCCTTCAGAGAAGAACGTTCAACAGCAAAGAGCAACCTCATTAAAATAATTCAGGAAACTCGAAAGGAAGAGCAAGATTCCAGAGCACGGCTCCAGAATCATGAGGTTCCTGTGCGAATAGAATACATGTGGGTGTCTGGGGAGAGTTGAGAAAAGAAGGAGGAAACCATGTAATGTGTGTCAGCTGCAATTTGCCCTGATGATGTTGTGATTCGCATGATGCTATTTTGATACTGCCATGGTTTTTGTCAGGCACCTATGGGAATCCGCCAAGCTGTTTGATCTGACTTACCTTTGGATTGTAATGTGAGATGCAAGGCACAGATTTCCCTGCTTTTCAATGAATCATCAACCGTGGAAGACACATTTGAAGAAGATAATATAGAGCTTCAGCTGTTCCTTTCTGAAGGATTAAGTATGCCTCTCCTAGAATGATTTTTAAAGAGGTCTTTTGCCTCTACAAATACTGGTGGGGTTAGGATCTTTGAACCTAGGCAGGTTTTACATCAAACTTTAGGTTATTCCTATTAAAAGTTACAAATTCCTTCAATGTCATGCCCTACTTCCAACCAGCCTTCTCATCCCAACCAACCGTGACAAAAATTAGTGTTTTTGTCCTTGGCCGTCTCTCATCGCAACGAACAAGGACATACATTCAATTTTGCAGCTACCAAGATTGTTGGACGAGCAGACACAAAAACAGCCGGGGAAGCGATTGAAGCCTGGGAAATGAGCCTCTCAGCAGTCAACAAGAATGCTGATTTACCCCCAGCTTATCAAGTACTTAGGAGGTGAGGGCTTGGCAGCACAAGAAAACAACAGCCAACGACTTAATGGTCAGCATCGACACCCCAATCTATTGTTGACTGTCATTTGCTTGTGCTTCCCTGGCTGTTCTTGTGCCTGCTCATCTGAATCTTAGTAGCTGCAAAATTGAATGTATGTCAACAGCCAACGACTTAATAGCCATCCATCAGCATCCCAATCAACAATTAAAAAGCCACGTGCAACGGGCACCGTATAAATGCCACACAAAGTCTAGCCCAAAGCACTGCAGTCTGCCAGAGAGAAGTTCCCTGAAGTTGGGCTCCAGCATGAGTTACAAAAGCTTGGAAGGCAAAACTTCTGGTCCCAGTGACCGAGCCAGATTGGATCCTGTCAAATTAACCCTTCTCTACTTTTCCATTTCTTGAAACAAGAACAAAAAACCAGCGTAACAATGCAGTGCTTTCTCCACAAGTGGAAAAATTAGCAAACAAGCAAAGGGCCTTTAATTAGAGATGCAAACCCAAGAACACATCCTGGAGTCTCTGGCTAGGGCCCCAGGGGAAATAAAGCATTTAGCATACAATATCCTTCAGCAAGACGATGGAGACTCTCTGCAGCATCTTAATTCCAGTCTGCAGGATGGGGCCCAAAGGCTGGGAGGGTGGCTGCAGCACTAGAGGTAATATATGTGTGTATTTGACTCCATGGAGAGAGCAGGCAGGAAATGGCAGCTTGCCAACCAACAAGGAACCAGGCTTGGATTAGCAACCACTTGGAAGTGGAACTACAGGAACAGCTGAAGGTTAGCCAAGGTAGACTATCTAAGTATGGGAACCCATCATGCAGAGGAGAAGCGACACTGATGATGATTTGATTCTGCCAACTCAGCCAGGAAGGGACAAGGTTTTGCTAAGAGTAAAGATTTCCCATGTCCAGTCATGTCCAAATCTAGGGCACGATGGTCATCTCTTGTTTCTTGGCCGAGGGAGCCAGCGTTGGCCAAAGACACTTCTGTGGTCATGTGGCCAGCATGGCTGTGTGCCAAGGCGCACAGAACGCAGTTACTTTCCCACCGAAGTGGTATCTATTTATCTACTCGCATTTGCATGCTTTCGAACCGCTAGGTGGGCAGAAGCTGCAGCCAAGAACAGGAGCTCAAGTCCATTGCGTGGCGCTCGGGTTTCAAACCCATCTGTCGACTTTCCAGTGGATAAACTCAGTGTCTTTAACCGCTGAGCCATCGTGTCCCAGACACCATTTTATTTCCCAACCAAGCTTTCTGGATGAAGACCCCCAAGCAGCACAAAGGGTCAAGACAGGAGAAAGGAGTAACAAACCAGGGACGAATGGCAGGCACGATCGTTTAAATCAACATTCTGAACCTTAAAGGATTGCGCTGGGGCCAAATTTGGGACTGGATTTTGGAAGGGTAATCTGGGAAATGGAGGCCCACCACCAAGTGTATGGAGCCTGGGATACAGGTGGCCAACCTGGATCTCACAGAGCACAGGAAATGGAGAAAAGGAGCGAGGGTTGGAAGCAGGTCATCTGACGGGCCGCCTACACTCCTACATCCTTCTCCATTTTTAAAGTGATTCCATCAGCAAAAGACTCATGAAGCTGAGGAGCCATGAGAAATCAGCTTTTCTTGATAGCAGCCCTACTGGGAAGACCTTCTAGCTGACCCACACACAGGCCTTTTCTGGAGGCCATTAATAGGATATAAATCCTGGACTCTCTTAATGATTATCTTACCTTAAAGTGTGGAGCGATCCTGTTTGAAGAATTTCTAGGTCTTCTTACAGAACGTGGAGCCCAGCATGGCTGGGTGGGGAATTCTGAGAGGTGACAGTCCACAAGCCTTAAAGTTTAGCCCCTTGCCAAGCCCTCTCCATTAATCTCTGTCCTTTGGCCCGATCTCCTTTCTTTGAAAGCTTTGTAGTGTGATGGACCACGTTCTCTAAGAAGATCCAGAAATTCTTCAAAGAGAACCTTAAAGGGGATTTAAAGCTCAGCTCCTGGCTGCCTCCTAAATCTATTCTCACTTGCATTCTCCTATTGTAGGAAGGAAGGAAGGAAGGAAGGAAGGGAGGGAGGGAGGGAGGGAGGGAGGGAAAGAAAGGAAGGAAGGAAGGAAGGAAGGAAGGAAGGAAGGAAGGAAGGAAGGAAGGAAGGAAGGAAGGAAGGAAGGAAGGAAGGAAGGCAGGCAGGCAGGCAGGCAGGCCCCATGATTCATATCAGTTGGCCGGCGAGATGATCACAGCGAGAAATACTGTGTCCTCAATTTTATGATTGCCTGGTTTCATAGATGGCCCGGTTCAAGCTGTTGCCGAAGATAATTCCAGGGAACAGGATATCTGAGGGTGGGGGGGTGGGGGGGCCCACCAGGCCGTCTAGCAGGAGATTTTCAATTCCACCCCATCGTTCCCACAGCAAAAGCCATTTATCATGCGCCCCGTGCCTTTGCTTTTCAGCCGAAGGTTGCAGTGAGGTTTGTTATTATAGTTCGAAGCTGGTCTGTGTAGCTCCCAAGAACGAGCCCCAGTAAACAGCCCATTCATCATGGGATAAGGGGACTGAAGGCCACGAGTGCCCGACTGCCACCTGTTCTCTTGACACCGGCAGATAAATTGCCAAGCGTTCCCTCTGGAGAAAGGAGGCCTGGGGCTTCGTAAGAGATTGCCGGGGCCCTGCAATTGTGCCTGGAGGGCAGGGAGGGAAGCCGAATGGGCTTTAGGAAGCCCGTGTAGGCAAACTGTAGTGTGTGTGTATATATATATATATATGATATATATACCAAAAGCTTGTTTATTATTTCGTGCATTTAATTTAATGCTTAAATATCAAGGCTGGGTGAAATAAGGGCAGTGACTGTGAGAGGGATCTTGGGAGTCTTAGTGGAGTTTCTGGTGAGTTACGTGGCTGGGTGGCTACGTTATCTGATTTTCCCCATGGCTCTCCCTCACAAGCGGGAGTGGATCGTTATCTAGCTTGCCACACTTTTACCAGGTGTGAAATGCTCTTGCCTGAATGCCCAGAAGTTCAATTAAGATTATTAAAAGCTTTCCTTTGCTGCTTGTCTTTCTGAGGCAATTGGGGGCTATGTGAGCTCTGCAGAGTCTTAGCCCCCAGAAGCCCAACCCTGGTTAGGATGCTCCTCTGTTGAACAAACAACGGCTTACAGGCTCGGCTGCGGTTTGGAGAGCTGTCGGACAGCTGGAGAAACGTTCCTGGGCAGCTGTGAATCTTTTTCAAAGTGCAAAGTTGGCTCGATGTTTTGCAGAATGATGCAAAATGATCGTACGTCACTTTTTTTCAGCGGCCGTTGTAACTTTGAACCATCACTAAATGAACTATGGTAAGTTTGAAGACTACCTGTAGGTCTCAGGGACTTAGAGCAACAGTGGGAAGGGGCCTTGAAGGTCTTCTAGTCCATCCCCCTGCAAGAACAGAAAGGCAAAAACTATTCCATTGATTCATGGCTCTCCCCGTTAGGAAATTCCTCCTGAGTTCCAGATTGCTTCTCTTCCTGGTTTGTTTCCAACCCTTGTTTTCTTCCTTTTAATGCTTTGAAAAATAGTTTGACACCCCCTCCTCCCTTTATCTTTGTAAGAGCCCCTCAAATATTGATGAATATTTCATTCATCTTGAGGACAGCTTGATGAGCCACCTAACACAGCCTGAGATCTCACCAGATCCGATGTCCAAAAAGCCGTTACGGGCCATGCGCATCCTTTACACCCACCATGGCCCTTCGGACGTGACTAAGGTCGCGTTCGAGATTCATGTTCTCCTCCGCCATGCTCCAAGCAAGGTGAAGTGTTCTGAACCGTCGCTGGCAGCATTTTCAGAACTGCGGGAAAAGAATTTTAAGTGGGCCTCGCCAAGAAGTAGCCACAGCACTCAAGACTTATACACCGCTTCACGGTGCAAATGTCTCGCTTAGCAACTGAAATTTGGGCTTCGATTGTGGTCGTAAGTCACGGACTGCTTGTACATATGCAAGGGAGGGGGTTTCATTGCTAGCCCCTTCTCCGGACACCGACAGTCAAGGGAGGGAGGGAGCCATGCTGTAGTCAGAGGGGAGTTCTTTGCAAAACCCCTGCCATTTTTACGGCTCCCACAACACACGGAAAACTGCCTCTCGCCCATCGGCACGAGCAAAAGCTGTTAATGGGAACCCCAGAAACAGCTTCACAGGGGGGTATCTTTGGGGAGAGAAAAAGGAACAGGGGGGGCAGTAAAGAGGCAGCAGCTGTCATTGGGGCAACCCTCCGTCCTCCCTTCGGACTCTATTCATCCCATGGACTCATTCCCGGAGCCTTTCAAGAAGAGATTGGACTGCCATTTGTCAGAAATGGTGTAGGGTCTCCTGCTGTTTTGGGGGGAGAGGGATGTTGGACTAGATGACCTACCAGGTCCCTTCCAATCTGTATCTCTTCCTTTCCACCGAGCGGCCTCTCATAACTACAGCTCTTAATTTAGGGGCCCAAGTGGGAGAAAGGAATATAAATTCATCCATTAACTTCCGAGATTGAAAATAAGGAGGGTGAGGGAACTTTCTCTTCCCAGAGATTATATTTGGAAACGAAATAGAGTGACATTTGGTATTAACTTGAAAAATTGCACTAGGAAGGAAGGGTGGGGGGAAAAACTCAATAAAAGCTCCACACTACGGCTGAAATCAGCTGAAGTCAGCAACTGCGCTACCTGGATGCAAGTATCTAACTCAGACAATATATGTATATATAGATATATTAACGGCAAGTTCTCGGACACGATAAATATTTAACAATTCTCTCCTCACCGGCGTGGGAGTGTTGCTGTGTGGCTCTAAATCTTCCTCCAACACTGCAAAATAAAATCTAATTTGGGTTGGGTTTTTATTTTTTATTTTCATTTTCCAGATTCGTGCTTCTTTGCTGGATGTCCAGGGAGTTCTGGTGTCAGCTTTGGAAGCCATATTAGCACCAAATGCTATTACTCTGTGGTTTTTTTCCCCAAACCCCAAAAACTTTAACCTTAGACTGTCTACTATTGACCTCACCCCTTTACTAAGAGGTCTGTAGGGGCATGCATAAGCGCACCAACGTGCCTACCGTCCCTGGCCTATTGTTTCTTTTATATTTTATTTTTCTTATATGTATCCATGTATTCATAACTATGTTTTTACTTATACCTTATACCTTATTATCTTGTAAGCAATTGACAAATAAAATAAATAAATAAATATTACGCTGCCACATTCTTGAGCCTGGGAAAATGGAAGGGGGGAATGTCTTGGAGTGTACGTAGCTGGACATAATAGCATTCTTCTTCTAAGTCAAGGTCATGTTATTTCTGCACCTGGTGGAGCGGATGTGTCAAGTGTTGTGGTTTGCCGGCAGACGGTACAGACGGTAGCGGAATCGGACAGTGGGGAAGAACGGGGACCAGTCCGGGAGTCTGGAGAGGACTCGGATGAGGGTCCTGCGTCCAATGTAAAGATGGGACCAGGACCATCTGGGGGTGGGGTGCTGCCTCTGGAGCCTCTGGAGTCTGGCAGCAGCGAGGCAGAGGAACCAGGGGAGCCTGTTCCCATGCGCGTATGCACAGAACTGCTAGAAGGCGAGAGCAGCTGAAACAAAAGGGGCAACTCAGGAGTAAGACTGAGAGGTGATTGCCCCTCCCATAAGGCATAAAAGTCAGGCCAAGATGATGAAACCTTTGCAGGAAGCAAAGTCGTTTGTTTGGTTCAGATTCATTCTTGAAGCTCTTTGTAATTCAGTTGTTGTTTCTTTCTAGTTCATTGGACATTTCTGTTATTGGCAGCACTTCACCGGAAAGAAAGGCGGGTGGTGGCGCGAAAGGTCGTAAAACGGGGCAAAACTCACTTCCCAAATGTCTCACTTAGCAACATAAATTGGGGGCTCAATTGAGGGTCGAAAGTACTGCCTGTACAAGGATAGGGAAGGAATTGTACATTATTTTTAGGCAGGCCTTCCTTTTATTTAAAACCGTCCATTAACTGGAACCCACGTTAAGGTAGGCAAGGCGAAGGAAAGGAGATTTATGCTAAAGCAGCTTTGGCTGTGATTTAGTGGCTGCTGTTTAGT
The DNA here is from genome assembly GCA_023653725.1 of Bungarus multicinctus. Lineage (NCBI taxonomy): Eukaryota > Metazoa > Chordata > Lepidosauria > Squamata > Elapidae > Bungarus > Bungarus multicinctus. Next base: position 2,506,800 of record CM042842.1, read on the forward strand.
TTTAGTTTTATTTTTTTCCCCCCAATGCCTTCTGGCAAGGACTGGAGCCATATTTTGCCCGTTCATTATTATCTTGGCTAGCAGAAGGCCTAGCCTAGCTCGTACGCCCACTGCAACCGCAGCAGGCTTTGCGCTTCTTCAAAAGATGGATGGTCCAGCTTTTTTTATTTTTATTTTTTTCCTTGTCCCAGGACTGGAAAAATGCAAATTAGCCCATCCTTTACTAGGAAGGATCGCACCCTGTGCTACCCGAGTAATAATGAAAATGAAGGAATCTCCCAGGCAGAAATGTGCATAAATATTAAACACTTATAACTAATAACCTTAGCAGAGTTTTTTTTTTCCTCTCTAAGTTTTTTTCTCTAAACCCAACAGTTTGATGTGAGCCATTTTGGTACTAACTATTTGTTATCAACAATGGTATAGCATTTCCTGCCTAAGAAGGGGGTTGGACTGGAAAACCTTCAAGGCCCCTTCCAACTCTGTTTTATCCTATCCTATTATTTTATTCTCTATATTATATTCTATTTTCTATATTATAAAGTCTATATTCTATTCTACTCTACATTCTATTCTATATTTTATTTTATTCTCTATATTCTATATTATAAATTCTATCTATTCTATTCTACTCTATTCAACTTTGTTTTATATTCTATTTTATTCTCTATATTCTATATTATAAATTCTATCTATTCTATTTTCTATATTATAAATTCTATCTATTCTATTCTATATTATACATTCTATTCTATTCTCTACTTCATTCTATTCTATTCTATTCTCTGCCAGGCAGTATAATTAACTAATAAATACATAATGTTAGACTTTGGGTCCATTGGGGTTGCTTGAGAGGATAATTTGCTGCAGTGTACGGGAAATAGCTACGTCTTTCCGCTCCTTTACAAAATCTCCAGTCAACCAAGTAAAAGGATCCTTTGTTTTAAAGCAAGGGAGCCTGTCGTAAAAAGTTAGCAGACAAGTCTACTGTAAACTTTTAAAAAGTGGAACTGATAACAAATGTTCAGAATCGAAACCTCCTTGAAAACTGATTTTACAGGGTAAGGATAAATAGGAAGTGACTTGAATAGAGATTGCAGGCCGCGTTGATGTCAACCACGAGAGGACTGGAGGCTAAAATATATGAAGAATGGATGTCTAGTTTAATGAAAAGAAGGACCAGGGGTGACAGGAGAGCAGCCTTCCAATATTTGAGGGGCTGCCACAAAGAAGAGGGGGTCAAGCTACTCTTCGAAGCACCTGAAAGAAGGACATACCCAATTCCTGCAACTGTTCTTCGTATGTTTTCGCCTCCAGTCCCCTAATCATCTTTTATTGCTTTGTTATGGCAACTGCTTTATATTTTAATACTTCTCAGGAATATTGTCCCTGCAAGAAGTATAATGCCTCTCCTCTGGAATTCAGGAAAGAATTTTTTTTTTTTTTAACCCAGAGCAATTCTAGAGAAAATAGGGGCCGATAAGAGGTTAACTTCCCGCAAACTCGAAAATAAAAGCCCAGCTCAAGTTCACAACGGGATCCAAAATATCAAAGGATCTCCTGAATGGCTATAATCACAAATGTGTCCCTCCAGCCTCCAGTTGCCCATGCTTAATTAGGGTGAAGTATGTTAATGATACGGATGGCACATCCCAAAGACGTTGCCGGTTGCAGAATTAATTGCATCTAGAGAAAGATGCGTAAATTGTGCTTATACAAGCTAATTAGCATGGGTTTGCTAATTAATACTGGAAAGTCAAACTGCCTTTGTCTTGTCAACTGCAATTAGCTGAAGCTGTTTAAATTTCTCTCCTTTTCATATTTTTATTTTGTTTTGTTTTTTTTCCTTTCCAGTGGTAAACCGACTTTCGCAGACAAGTAACTGAGTTGTGCGTTGAGAAACACACACGTGTCAGTTTAACTCGGGTGGGCCTGTTACCCTTTGATGGGGCGGTTTTGGATGCTCTGAGCAGCCTGGCATTTGGTAAACCCACCACCTGCGCCCCCCCTTTTCACCTGGCACCGGTGACTCACCCATTCAGTATTTCACACGAGCGTAGGAATAAGGATGCTGCGTGAGCCACCGTAGACCCCTCCGCTTTAAATAGAAGCACCCACAGCTCATTTGCTAAGCATTTCTAAGAGGGAGATGGTGAAGGCTGCCGTGTTCTGTAATCAGAGCAATCAACTCATAGCCTTTAACAGCAATTAATAAGTCAACTCCAATTAATTGGGCAACAGGAGTTTATGTTAACATTTGCAATGTAGCCTGTTTTTAACGCAACGTAGAGGAGATGGGAAGGCTTTAGCAGAGGTAATGGGGAAGGTTTGGAGGCTAGCAATTCCCTCTCTGTCCCAAGTCCACCCCCATGACACAACAGTGGTGTGTGAGTGTGTTAGCTGATCCACTTTGTCTATTATCCTCTGCAACTGATGTCCCATGACCTTCTCAATGGGTGGGTGGGAAGGATGGATGAATGAATGAATGGATGGAAGGAAGGAAGGAAGGAAGGAAGGAAGGAAGGAAGGAAGGAAGGAAGGAAGGAAGGAAGGAAGGAAGGAAGGAAGGAAGGAAGGAAGGAAGGAAGGAAGGAAGGAAGGAAGGAAGGAAGGAAAAGAGAGAAGGACGCAGGGCTAAGGAAAGGAAAGAAGGGAGGGAAGGAAAAGGGAAGGAAGGAAAGAGAGAAGGAGGCAGGCCTAAGGAAAGGATAGAAGGGAGGGAGGGAGGGAAAAAGGAAGGGAGGAAAAGAGAGAAGGAGGCAGGGCTAAGGGAAGGAAAGAAGGTAGGGAAAAAGGAAGGAAGGAAGGAAAAGAAAGAAGGAGGCAGGGCTTAGGAAAGGAAAGAAGGGAGGGGCAGAGGGAAAAAAGAAGGAAGGAAAAGAGAGAAGAAGGCAGGGCTTAGGGAAGGAAAGGGGGGAAATTATGTATTTAATCTAGTTTTAAATTCTATTTAACTTGTATTTATTTTATGTGTTTATTAGGCTGTACACCGCCCCGAGTCCCTTTTTGGGAGAGGGAGCGGTATAGAAATATGAAAAATAAATAAATAAATAGAAGGGAGGGAGGAAATGTATAATGATAATAATAATTCTAATAGGTAGATGGGTATGTAGGCAGGCAGATGGACAGGCAGACAGACAGCAACATAGTCTCCCAGCCACCTGAGTTGTCAAACGCCATTATCGCAGCCATCTTCATATTTCAATTGAAATCTATTTCAGTAACAGACCAGAAAGCCATTTCAGCTTCAGGAGCGGATGCCCTCTGCGCAGCTTGACACAGTTGGCAGGCTCCCTTTCGCAAAAAGACCAATAATAGAAGAAATAGTTACAACCCAGAGGAGTCCATCTGGCAGATCACTTATTCCTGAAATTATGTACTACACGGTTAGAGCAAAGAGAAAAGAAAGAAAGAAAGAAAGAAAGAAAGAAAGAAAGAAAGAAAGAAAGAAAAGAAAGGGATCTCAAACTGTGCTGCTCAAGGAGCTCTGAGAGTCGGACAACCAGCAATCTTATGAGCCCAGAATTTCAAGCAATGTTTTTTGTTTTTTTTTCAAAATTGACAGGTTACTTCTCGGATGTATGTCGTTGGTTTTGTTACTGCAGACGTGGTTTTACATGAAATCAGACTGGCCTGATGATGTTCGAAAGGCAACTGTTGTGTCTCTGGTGCAATCAGACGACAACGTTCACGTGGTCAATGTAAATGTCATTTTTGTAACTTTGGTAACACTGCAAATGTGGGTATTGCTCAACGTATCTCAATGGAGAACAACATCTTTAAGCACGTGCAGTCACGGTCAAACTCACTAGTGCAAAAAACCATTTGAGATCTTGGAAAATCAGATGCTGTTAGTGTAAATAGAATCATAAGGCTAGAAGGGACCTTGAAGGTCTTCTAGTCCAACCCCCTGCCCAAAGCAGGTGTCCTTATTCCACCCAGGACAAATGGTGGCCCAATTTTTTCTTGAGCACCTCTAGAGAGAGGTCCCAAAGATGCTTTTTTTGAGAGTCAACTGGACTTTCTGGTTTTTCTTTGAAGACGTTTGGCTCCTTGTCCAAGGAGTTTCTTCAGCTCTTGGTTGAGAAGCAAAACATCTTTAAAGAAAAACCAGAAAGTCCAGTTGACTCTCGAAAAAAGCACCTTTGGGACAACCATGATCTGGATGACTGAGAAGCTTCCTTGAAGAAGTTTGGAAGAAGCTTCTTGGATGAGAAGCGAAACGCCTTCAAAAAAAAATCAAAAAGTCCAGTTGCCTCTTGACAAAAACATCTTTGGGACAACCAAGACCTGAATGATTGAGAAGCTTCATAGACCTTGAAGAAGTTTGGAAGAAGCTTCTTCGATGAGAAGCGAAATGCCTTCAAAGAAAAATCAAAAAGTCCAGTTGTCTCTTGAGAAAAAGCATCTTTGAGACAACCTGAACGTTTGAGAAGCTGCATAGACCTCCAGAAAGAGGGAGCAGATTATCAGGGTCTGGTAGACCTTGATTATATGTTGATGACCCCTCATTCTTTGCTTGTTATCCCCTTTGATCCCCTGAATAATCACGGACAAATGTCAGGTTGCTTTAGAAGCCATATTAGCACCAGATGCTTCCATACTGCCACATTTTGAACCTGGGAAAATGGGCGGGGGGGATTTCTTGGAGTGTATGTAGTTAGACATAATAGCATTCTTTTTCTAAGTCAAGGTCATGTTATTTCTGCACCTGGGTAAGGGGAAGTCTCAAGTTGGGACGGATTGTGATTGGGCCATGTGATGCGATGATGGGTGCAAGGGGTGGATTTGTAGTTTTTACTTATTGCAAGGAAACCCGGAACTTTCAGATTCGGGATTCCCCAGTTGTGGCAGTTTACTATCCAATTAAAAGAGAACTTTTGAGAAGATGCCTTCTTATTGGTTAGAGGGGAGGTTTTCTGGAACGCTTCCTGAAGAAGCCAACTCCCGAATGAAACTTGACCAAATGTCTTACAATCAAGGACTCTCACAGCCTGGTGAACAATCCTGCCAAGTACCTGAAGCAGGTCAGGAGAAGTTAGACCAAGCCGATTGCCCAACATCAAACCCTAGATGGAGAACCACCTTAGATCTGTTCTGAAATAACCTCTAATAGACCTAGAAGCCCTTCTGCAGATGCTCTGTAAGCTCTCGTCTTTTCAGATTACGTGGTTCTCAAACACCACAGTCTCTCCTTTAATTAGCCTCTGATTCTGATTCTCCGCTGAGGAACGACTACTGAGACTTGAAGCCTCCAAGAAGCCTCCAAGCAGATGGCCAAATGGCAGATAGCATTTTCATCAGTTGGGTGTTTCACCATGAAGTGCTTGCATGCATTTTGAGGGACAGCTGGTGCTGCTCCTCCTCCTGCCTCCGTGAATACAAATTCAGCTTCCCTCGGACTTTTTAATCTTTATTTATTCAGGGGCACTTAGTTTTGTTTTTTTGCTCTTTTGCTAAACCGTTCTGATTGCAAAGGCTTGTAATCTGTTCCTGGGCGAGCCGGACTGCCCCAAAGCTGAATGGAAAGTTATGAGCAAAGGCCAGCCGCAGAAGAAAGAAAGGATCATATTGCTTATTAAACCCAGCCGCCCACAGCCTGGATCCCCCAGCAGAGAAAAATGAGTCACTGAAAGGTATAAAACAAACTGAAAGGAATTAAGGGAGGGGAATTAAAACAGTTTCCATTTTGCTGAAAGTGCTGCATTCTCAGGCCCACAGGCTGATAAATAGGCAACTGCCTCCAGAAAAAAGCCGACAATAGATTATACAGGTTGGGTTTTTTTTTTGCATGCGTAGAAAACGGGGATTCCCCGTGTATTTTTTTTTTGTAATATGTTCGGTCTACGGCTTTTTTTGCTATTCTGGTTTTTCAGGGTTTAATCCCGGAGTTCTCAAAGTTGGAAACCACGCGCCATGAAATGCTTGTATCGTGTAAAATGCAGAAATTATAAAATAGAGGCTTAATTAGACTGGAGGCTAAAACATATGAAGAACAGTTGCAGGAACTGGGCACGTTTAGTCTAATGAAGAGAAAGACTAGCATCTTCCAACATCTCAGGGGCTGCCCCAAAGAAGAGGGAGTCAAGCTATTCTCCAAAACCCCTGAAGGGCAGGACGAGAAGCAACAGGTGGAAACTAATCCAGGAGAGAAGAATTTCCTGACAGTCAGAACAATCAACCAGTGGAGCAACTTGCCTCCAGAAGTTGTAAATGCTCCAACACTGGAAGGTTTTAAGAAGAGATTGGATAACCATTTGTCTGAAGTGGTGTAGGGTTTCCTGCCTAGGCAGGGGGTTGGACTAGAAGACCTCCAAGGTCCCTTCCAACTCTGTAATTCTATTCTGCTCTATTCTATTCTATTCTGCTCTATTCTATTCTATTCTGCTCTATTCTATTCTATTCTGCTCTCTTCTATTCTGCTCTCTTCTGTTCTGCTCTATTCTATTCTATTCTGCTCTAGTATTTCAGATGAAGAAGTAGTTTGGTGTAGTGGTTATAATTCTGGGTGACAAACAAGTTGGCTGTGAGATCTAGCCTTTCTCTTAGGCGCAAGAGTCAACTGGGTGATCTCGGGACAGTTTATTTTCTATCAGCCCAAGGTATCTCACAGGTTACTATTGTTGCAGGGAAAAGAGGAAGAGGAAATGTGTGTGTCTATATGTGTGCATATAGGTAATATACACACACACAAACACGCACACACATGCACGCACGCTTGCCCATTTCTCTCACAGCTCTGTTTCAAACAGGCCGCAATCCACTATATGTGAGGAGTTGGGGACTATAAGTCAAATAAATAAATGTGTAGGTTTTTTTTTTATTAAACGTTATTTAAAAAATAAACTTACCATGTTTGCTCTTTTCTTCTGACTTCCTGCTTCTTCATAAGCCTCGAATAACTGGCCCTTCAAAAAAGTGAGAGGAAGACCAACATTGAAGAAAAGACAAGCGACTTAAGGGTTTAAGGGGAGAATTAAGGCTGCAGGACGAACTAAGGAGTAAAACGGTGAAAGTGCTTCAATATGACCCGCAACATCCCTAGAATTTGATTTCTTCTGTCAAGATAAAAGCCTTCAGAAGTCAGGCCAGGAAGCCCCACAACTCCAGGCCTAAAGAGGAATGAGTTTAATTTCAATGCAGTCATAAGAAAGATAACTTTTTAAAATCTAACCACTAGCACTGATGACGTTACCTAGCTGGGTCATGAAACGTCTGCAAGGAAACAACCAAGCTCAGAGAGCACCGAGGACCCCACAATCCTCAGTCCTTCTTGCCCTCCTTCTCTTTTCCATGGATCCGAAAACCCCACTTCTTGCACTGATGATGTTACCTACGTGGGTCATGAAATGTCTGCAGAAAAAGAGCTAAGTTGGAGAGCATCAAAGATCCCTCAGAGCTAAAGTTTTTTGAATGCCATTGAATTTTTTCTAGTTCTACTCAGGTGCAAACCTTTAGTTGAGATCACTGTGCATAGGCTGGGGCACTAAATTTGAACCCTTTTGTGTTTGGACAATCTTCCACCCAAGCATGGTGCAGTAATGTTTGCAGTGGAAGAGTCAATAGCCATCGCTTGCTACTATGGTCTTACTACAGCGATTCTCAAAGAAAAGACTTTTCCACCTTCCCTCTTCTCTTCACTTCAATTGAAAGTTAGTGCTGAAGTGTGCTACTATACCCAGGAACTCCTATCCAGAAAGGCTGCTAATCATAGCACAGATCTATGGAAAGGCCTGTAGTACTTCTCAAGATAATGGTTATGTCAATCTAAATTAGGCTGTTTACTCTGTAGGTTGAGTCAAAGGGAATGTATTCTCATTTTTCGCTCCTGATCAATTATTATAATAAAAACAAATTGAAAGTGAGCAAAATATATTTGGATGGGGTTTTCAAGTTCAGAATACCAACTAAGTGGACAGCACTATATTGCTACCGGAAGAAGAGGAGGAGGAAGAGGAAGAAGAGGAGGAGAAAGAAGAAGAGGAAGAAGAGAAGGAGGAGGAAGAGGAAGAAGAAGAGGAGGAAGAGGAAGAAGAGGAGGAAGAGGAAGAGGAGGAAGAGGAGATATCTTCTTATGCAGAAAAGATCCCTGCTCTGTTTCATAGTCTAAAACAGAGGTGGTCTTCAGCCAGTTCTGACCAGTTCTGGAGAATCAGTAGTGGATATTTTGAGTAGTTCGGAAAACTGGCCAATGCCGCCTCTGACTGACCCCGCCAACCCCATCTCTTCTCCGCCTCCCACTGAGTCCCAACTGATTGGCTGGGTCTCCTTTGGTTGCCCTGCACAGGAGAACGGAGCTGGAAAGCAGGTTAGTGGGGTGGGGAGGGAAGGGGGATTTTGCAGGATCCTTCCCCTGCCATACCCGCCAAGCCACGCCCACCAGGCCACGCCCACAGAACCAATAGTAAAAAAAATTGAATCTGACCACTGGCCTAAAAACTTCATAACCCAACAGCATCATTTAAAAAGAAAAAAAACATTCTGGAAATCCAATTTTAGCTTCCGTGCCTGCCACATCCCGCTAGTAGTAACAACCAGTGGTTGTAAGTTGAGGATTACCTAAACTATAGCAGCCCATTTAAAACAAACCAACCAACCAACCACCAGAGCTCACAGGAGAACAAAAGTCAATTTTCATCTGCACCTCTATGACTGCCTGGTTTGGTTCTGCAACCCAACAGGACAGACACAGACTTCAGAGAGTAATTAGGACTGCAGAAAAAACAATTACCACCCACCTGCCTTCAATCGATGATCTGTATACTGCCCCAGTCAAAAAGAGGGCTGTGAAAATATCTACACACCTCTCACATCCTGGACATAAACTGTTTCAACTCCTTCCCTCAAAACGACGCTATAGAGCCCTGCTCACCAGAACAATAGACACAAGAACAGTTTTTTCCCGAAAGCCATCACTCTGCTAAACAAATAATTCCCGCAACGCTGTTCAACTATTTACAAAGTGTACACTACTATTACTGTTAATCTTCTCATCACTCCTTATCACCCATCCCCTCCCACTTGTGACTGTAACTTTGTTGCTTGTATCCTGTTTCCTAGTATGATTTGATGTTGATTGTGCCCTATGACTATCATTAAGTGTTGTACATTATGATTCTTGATTCTTAACGAATGTTCCTTCTTTATGTATACTGAGAGTATTTACACCAAGACAAATTCCTTGTGTGTCCAATCACACTTGGCCAATGAAGAATTCTATTCTATTCTATTTCTTAAAAAAGGCTGCTATGTGGAATCCATGCAACAGCTGGCAAGCACAGCCACCTCTGATTCCCGTATCCTACCATCCTCGGTTTCAGTAAAAAAACAAAACAAATTTACAAGTGCAATATTGTAGTTGAGAATCCCACATACTGCTATTGCAATATTTTGATTCGAAAACACGGGCCTCTCTAAAGCCAAAGTAAGTAGGTACTTGCTATAAAGCTCTGAGATTTTTTTTTAATAACAAAAAAAATGGCAATGCGCAGTTGGTTGTCGCACAGCCGTAATCCTGCAGAGAAAGCCGATTGTATGACGGGACTCGCCTCTTCCTGCCCGGTGCCTAATTCTAAATTCACCCCCAAACCACGTGGATGGAGGCAGGTTTTTGGAAAAAACCCCAAGGTTGGAAGCAACGGCCCCGAATTCAAAACCTCGAGGGGTAAGATAGCTTTAGAGGTTTGCCAAAAGCCATTTATTTTATCATTAAGGCCCGCTGCCCGGAGCGAGGAGAGAGAGAGGAAAAGGCATCCTTTGAATGGAGAATGACAATCTTGCTGGTTTGGGCCAACTTAATGTTGGTTGCCACGCGTGTCCTTCGCACGGTGGCCAGCAAATGAATCCTGGGAAAACACCGACTCTGCAAACCCAAAACTGGCTTTTCTCAAAGGTGCCTTTTTTCCCCCCACCCAAAAAAGACAACTGGACTGTTTATTCCTTAAGGAAGAAGAAAAAGTTTGGTTTCTCATCCAAGAAGTTTCATCGGTTGTGTGATGTACTGATGAAGCTTCTTGGATGAGAAGCCAAACAACTATTAATGTCTCGTTCTCCTTCTCCTCCTCCTTCTCTTCCTCTTCTTCTTCTTCCTCCTCCTCCATTCTTTATCTTTCACCTACTCATGCCTTCATTCTTCTTCTTTCTCCTCTTCTTCTTCTCCTTCATCTCCTCCTCCCTTCATTCTTCTCCTTCCTCTCCTCCTCCTCCATCCTTCACCTCCTCCTCCCTTCATTCTCCTTTTCCCTCCTCCTCCTCCTCTCTTCATTCTTCTCCTTCCTCTTCCTCCTCCTCTCCTCTTCCTCCTTCACCCTTCACCTCCTCCTCCCTTCATTCTTCTCCTTCCTCTCCTTCTCCTTTACCTCCTCCTCCCTTCATTCTTCTTCTTCTTCTTTGCTCTCCTCTTCCTCCTCCCTTCATTCTCCTCCTCCTCCTCCCTTCATTCTTCTTCTTCATCTTCCTCCCCTCCTCTTTATTCTCCTTCTCCTCCTCCATCTATAACCTAGGTGGCAGAGAATCTCCACAGACAAAAAGCTGGCTTGCTGATGTCTTATCCACTCAACATTTGTGGTTTAATCTGAGTCAGTTTGTAATCGGGACAAGCCCAAAGGTGAAAGTGATTGGACTCTTTTGTCTTCTCTGCTTCTCCTAAACCAGCCCAGGCTGGTCTGCTCATTTGAAAATCAGCCCAAACAATAAAGGGAAAAACTCTGGCTTAACAAAGATGTGACAGCATACCAATTTTCCCAAAATTTAACTGGAGATCACAGGCGCTTCAATTTGGCAGCTCCGTAACACCTCTCTGAAAAATAGACCAACAAAGGCATAAAAGTTGATTTTCAAAGACACAAATGTGTGCATATATATATATATATACACACACACACACACACAGAGGCCTGTCAATGATATTTCATACATCTTCCTGTGGGTGGGGAAGCCGATTTCCAACAGCTGCGGTGGAGCTGGGTTGTGTGGGAGGAAAAGATTGTGTGACAAAAGTAAGTTCCAACGCTTCTACCGCTAGACTTCCGTCTATTTGCATACTGCTACACGCTGTATTAAAATATTGTGAAAGCTGGTAGGAGAAATAATTTCCGTCGGTAAAACATGCCAATTTATATGAGGATGAAAATATGTTTCCTTTTGCTAAGAAAAGTGACTGAGTTAGCCCTTTTGCTGCATACTAAGGAAGGAAGGAAGGAAGGAAGAAAGGAAGGAAGGAAGGAAGGAAGGAAGGAAGGAAGGAAGGAAGGAAGGAAGGAAGGAAGGAAGGAAGGAAGGAAGGAAGGAAGGAAGGAAGGACAGAGACATGAAAGAGAGTATGAGGGAGGGAGGGAGGAAATTAGATTAAGTACTTTCAGGATACTCCCTTCCTTCCTTCTTCCCTCCCTCCCCCTTCTTTCCCTTTCCTTCACACTCTCCCTCCTTTTCTTCCTTCCTTGTTTCTTTCCCTCCTCCCTTCCTTCTAACCATTCTTTCTATGCCTTCCTCCTTCCCTTTGTTAAATTTCTCATCCAGTCATCTTTCTTTCTGGGACCAAGGAGAAGGAATGGAGGGAGGGAGGGAGAGAGGGAGGAAGAGGAAATACAGAGAAAGAAACTCAGATTAACTCCACCTTAATTATGCTAGATATAAGTTGAGCTGGAGAATTATTTTGGTGGGTGTTTAAGATTCTCTTTAGGATGCAGCCTGGCGAGAAAGGTCTTTCTAGTAATCCATGAGACTTTCCTTTCCTGAATTTGCTTGCCTTAAATGACTTGACAGGTTGGTACACAATAATGAGAAACCCTACATTTCTTTATCCCCAAAGTGTCTGATGTATATGGAAAGCCATCTACCTGGAGAGTTTTTGAAGACAGAGAATCCCAAGAGATATAGATATATCTCCCCTCCTTATTTTTCTTCGAACGTCTTAGAAGATAAAAATCCAAAGATGAAAAGGATCAGTGGAGATCTTTGGGGAATACTATTATCTTAAATCCATTCATGTCTGAACATCTTTACCATCCCTGAAGGACAGTTCTGTAACTCTTGGGGACATCCACCTGCCAAGTAAAACTGGCCAATGGTCAAGAAGTCAAAGGCAGCTTGGCTTATCAACTTGACCATACTCAACGCTAGCGTCATTCTATTTTTGTTGTAGGCAAGTAACAATTGTGGTTCTGATAAAGATTCCAGAGGAGTCTTCCCATGTTCTTACTCCTCTACCAGAAAGACTCTTGAATTTCCATTCTTGGAACCCAATTATTCCATCACCCAAAATAGCTGACAAATTTGCATACCGAGGAGACAACAGTACTCTCTCCATTAATTATACCTTTACGGAAATAAAGACAACTTTATCGGTCCAATTATAATCTAATAGAAGCTGTCTTCTACTTCCACCTCAAAAGAAGCTAGAAAAAAAGTTGGTTATTTACCATGCAGAGGAAAGGAACCCTTAAATCACTCTACTCTAAGTTGAAACTCTTGCCTGACCATAATTGATAGAACTCTGGGTTCATATCAGTCATTCAAATCAGGGCTGTCCCAAAGGTATTTTTTCAGGAGGCAACTGGACTGTCTTGTTTTTTCTTTGAAGGCCTGAGGACACAGATAAATCTCCAAGTGGCCTCGGTGACTCTAAAAGAATGCAAATGACCAGCTGTCTGCAAGGAATATAAATCCTTCCATTCCCCACCATCCGGTCTTTAGGTTTATGTGTTTTCAGAGATGCTTTTTCAAAAGGCAACTGGACTGTGTTTTTTTCCCTTCAGGAGGAGGAGGAGGAGGAGGAGGAGGAGGAGGAGGAGGAGGAGAAGAAGAAGAAGAAGAAGAAGAAGAAGAAGAAGAAGAAGAAGAAGAAGAGAAGAAGAAGAAGAGAAGAAGAGAAGAAGAAGAAGAAGAAGAAGAAGAAGAAGAAGAAGAAGAAGAAGAAGAAGAAGAAGAAGAAGAAAGACGGCATAGGTTACGCTAAGAAGAGGAGGAGGAGAAGGAGAAGCAGCAGCAGCAGCGGCAAATAGGAGGAGGAGGAGGAGGAGGGGGGGGGAGGAGAAAAAGAAGAGGAAGAAGAGGAAGAAGAAGGAGAAGGAGAAGGAGAAGGAGAAGAAGAAGAAGCAGAAGAAGAAGAAGAAGAAGAAGAAGAAGAAGAAGAAGAGAAAGAAGAGAGAAGAAGAAGAAGAAGAAGAAGAAGAAGAAGAAGAAGAAGAAGAAGAAGAAGAAGAAGAAGAAGAAGAAGAAGAAGAAGAAGAAGAAGAAGAAGAAGAAGAAGAAGAAGAAGAAGAAGAAGAAGAAAAGTAGTAATAGTTGTTTCGCTTCTCATCCAAGAAGCTTCATCAGTTCTGGGCAGAACTTCCACCAGAAGTGATGAAGCTTCTCAGATGAGAAGCAAAATCTCTTCAAAGAAAAACAAAGCTCCGTTGTCTCTTGAAGATGCACCTTCGGACCACGTTTTAAATTCTACCTTAGCCTTACTGTCCTACTCAGGTCTCAACATCTGTCTTTTTCATCCTACCCCTGTTAAAGGCAGATGAGGTTTGTTCTATTATTCGGGCAGGCTCCTTCCTTCTATGATCATTTCATCCACTGGCTAAAGCGTGTCACTTCCACCTCTGGGATGGAAGAATTGAAAGAGAAAAGGATCGGATGGGTTGCAATTACTTTATAAAAACCTCCTTTCCACGTTTAAATAACCAATCATTTCAGAGCAGGGCAGCCTTTCATACCTGAGCTGTTGCTTCTAGTCAAAATCAGAGACGGGAACTGCAACATCTAATAAAAGGGCAAGGTGCATAAAACCTAATCAGCGCTGCGAAACTGCTATGTAATTATAGGCTGCCCTCCAGGTACGGCTAATCAATGGATGCTTGCTCCCGACAACGTCTTTTTTGCAATATTTTTTCTCGGATACTTCCTCGGGGTGGGGAGTAACGGCGTGTTTATAGAACTCGCTTTAATAGACCAGCCCAGGTCTCGTCGTTGCGTGTGTTTGGCTGACTTGCCTGCAAGAGAGGTGAGCAAAACACAATTTCCGATTGCAAAGAGTGTGTGGTGATGGAGGGGAATTTGGTAACGATTCCCCAGCCAATCTCACCGGAAGAAATTCCAATGAAATTAGCAGAATCGCTTCCCTAGCCAAACCCATCCGTGGCTGTTTAGAATCCTCAATTTATTATACGGGGAGTCCTTGACTTGGCAGATGGAGCCGAGGAGTGAGGAGGAGTGTCGTCCTGGAGTGAGGAGGAGGAGTGCCGGAGGAGTAATACCCGCTTAAAAAAATCTTGGTCCAGGTGGCCCGGCTGGTAGAATCTCGTAAGGGCCCCTTTCCAGGGACGCAGAAGAAGATGGCCAACAGTTTTTGAAGGCGGAAGAGGGCTTGATGGTCCAACGACAGATAAAACGGTGGAACCATCTGCTAGGAGAAGAGAAACTGTGCTGTCCAGACAGTTTAGAGTTAATGGGATTGGGATAGTTAGTTAGGATTTGAGAGCTGTCCCCTTAAGGGAATGCATCATGGTAAATGTAGTTAAGGTATCCTGGGAAATGTAGTTCGTGTCATGTGGCCACATCTGTAATCCTGATTGGTCACTAAATTGACCCTTATTGGGTTGGGGGAGGCTCCCTCACTCTTGCCTGAATCCATTACCATGCAGCTGCTTCAATCATCATGAGGATGAGAGTTTATTATCTTTCTGCACCACAATTCAGATATGCAAAGGATTGGACATTAAGAAGAACCTCATCATAAATGTGAGTTGAGGATGCCTGATGAACCAATAAAAAAGACTTTGCATGGATGCTTTGTGGAGTTGCTCTGTCTGCTTTATGCCATCCAGACATTAATAAGCAGAACAGTAGAAAGATGGTTATCTCTTTCATCCCATATCGTAGAGGCAGGGGGTAGAGCTGCTACCACGAGGCTGTTAATAAGCAGAACAGAAACCCTGATTTCACAACCTCCATTGCAGTGGTGGTATTCTACCGGTTCAGCCCGGTTCTAGCGAGCCGGTAGCAGCGATGAGCAGCAGAGACCGAACCAGTTCTCTCCGCCGCTCTGCTGTTGGGCCCATTCGCCCGCCCGGGCTCCATATACTCACCTTTATCCTTAAGTGCAGCTGCTTTGCGTGGCACAGAATAGTGTGCCACACGACAGCCGCTGAAGCGACCGGGAGAGTGCGGGCTTGCAGGAGGTGAGTTTGAATGCCTCTGCGCCTGCGCAAAGTGCGTGTTTGGCGCACGCGTGCAAAGTTTGTGCGGTGGCAAAAATATTTGAATCCCACCACTGCTCCACTGCCTTGTGGCTATATCTGTTATTGGAAAAGGCTTCAGGAGTCAACCGCGAGGCAAAAGCCGGAGCTGGAGTCCCGGAAGGAGTTCGTGACCGTGTACAATCGTGTTCCGGTAACTCCTGCGATGCAGTTGGAACTCATCGTATCGGCTCTGCCGTTCCATTAGAGTCTACTTCAGTGACGTGGAGAGGAGGGACCTGCTGTTTGTGTAACAGTTCATCCTCCATATTGAATTACTCAGGACTCATGCTCTGGAGAGGACACTCCAGCTTTGCATGCAACATGGAAGCAACATGGGAAGGGGCAGTGAGCAGTTTTATAGCACGATCCCACCGTCTCTTGAGACTGAAGGATGCCAAGTCCTTGACTTGCAACCGTTTGTGTAGTGCCCGTTCCAAGTTATGATGACACGGGAAAAAGAAGTTGTTTAGCGGTCAACTAAACTAAGTTGTTTAGCGGCTGCCGCAGCGGAGAAGGGTCGAACTGTGGGAATGGCAAGGGGGGGGAGGGGGAGGCAGAGATAGCTGGGGGATTGTAGCCAAAACAAAATTCTTTCCTCTGGGAATCAAGGACTTTCCCATCAGGTGCTAAGGAGGTGGGATCTGAGACTAAGTGACCCTTGGACTGTGACCTGATTGGATCACATGATGGGTTACGAGGGGCAGGGGAAGGAAAATTTTACTGTTAACTGGGGGGAGGGGAGAGTTGGGTTTTCCCAGACGTACCAATATGACATGCCTAATAAATCTATACTTTGAGGAAGATGCCTGCCTTGGAATTTTGATTCCATTGGGTGTTGTCAGGGCTCCAACATGCACCCCCATTCAAATCACAAGTCTCAAGCCGCATCTCTCAGAGTAAAAAAAATTGACTTATTAGGAGTTGACATGTCGGCGTTTCCTGGTTTCAGCCGACTCCGAGACACATCATTCGTTTCCCCCTTGACCCTGGTCTTCCCCCCACCCCCTGGATGTATATTCTCCAATGGGACACATCCATAGCCAAGAGTCACCAATCATGCTCTCCAGTAATAATCTTGCGCGCCAACAGCTCCGGCTGCCTAGCAATTATCTGAAGCATTTACGGAATGCACTGCTTTCTTCCACTCCCTTTCTGCTGGTAACTAAAAAGACCAAAGGAGTATTTTTTAGCTGATAGGTGTATTAACTGGAACCCTGATATTAGCACTACTTCCCACACTTACAACCATTGTTGCAGCATCCCCCATGGTCACATGATCAAAATTCAGGTATTTAGCAACTGACTCATATTTACGACGATTGCAGTGTCCCTGGGGGGGAGCTCACGTGATCTCCTTTTGCGACCGTCTGACAAGCAAAGTCAATGGGTGTTGTGGTTCGCCGGCAGCAGATACAGACGGCTGAGGTCTCGGAGAGCGAGGACTCGGACGAGGGGCTTGCGTGTGAGACCATCAGAGAGTGAAGTGCTGCCTTCGGAGATTGTGGAGGATGGCAGCCATGATGAAGAGAACCCCAAGGAGCCTGTGCCCAGTGCGTACAGGGCTGCTCGAAGGAAAGAGCAGCTGCAGCAGCATGGATGACTTGGGAATAAGGCTGCAAGGTAATGGCCCCTCCCTTAAGAGATAAAAGCCAGCTGAGAAACTGGAGCTCTTTGCAGGAAGCAAAGAAGTTTTACACTCGAGCCTGGTGGACGTTAGGAATATCTGAGTTGGAAAATATGTAGAATTTTACAACATAAGGAGAATAGAACTATATAGAATATATAAAGATGTATTATCATATTATAATTATGGGATGGATTTAGGATAATATGAATTGTTATAGGATAAATCAATTTAAAAATATGGAATATCTTGCATAACATGAATGAATAATAGTTGTAGTCAAATGATTGATTAACAATGATAATAATGTATTTAGGAATATTTGATTGATAATATGAGAATATATACAAGTAATTGTAAGTCAGGACTATGGAGAGGATGCAGAAAACAATTTGTAACCAACCGACACACTGTATGTACGTAAGTGGAAGATGGCTTGATGTTTTTATGTTGTGTTTGTGTATGTTTGTCTAAAAATAATAAAATTTTGTTTTTTTTAAAAAAAGAATATCTAAGTTGGTGTTTGGAGACTCTCTGATTTACTGTTTAGTAACTTTATCTGTTGTTCTTGGCAGCCTTGCACAAACTTGGCCAGGCTCTTCCTTGTCGGAGCTAATTAGTGGGAAGCAGCCTTTTACCTGTGAAAAACCAGGATTCGTAAATGAAACAGTAAAAGGTTATGCTGGTACCTTTGTCTTGTGTTTATTCTCTTGGAACCAGGTTTGGTCAGAACAACGGGGAAGCCAAATTCGCTTAACAAACCGTGTTACAGACTTAACAACTGGGGAGGGGTGGGGGAGTGTTGATTACGAATGGGTTAGTTGGAGAAACGAAACTTCTCCAGTCTCACTGAAGCTTGTGAGAATCTGGAAACCTTTCAAGTACATTTTAAGAGGTGTGAAGAAGAGGGGAGGATGGTTCCCCTAAGAAAGAAAACTGGTTTATATGAGCTGCTCAGAAGCCTTGGGAGAGGGGTTGGTCAGGAAAAAATCATTGTTAAAGACTATATTCTGATGCCCTGGAGTTTCAGAGTTAGTTTTACTACGCCATTGCCATGCCGTGCATTCAATAAACAGTATGCTTTCCAGAAATCAAATGATTCTGGGCGTTTATTTGGATACTAAGGCTGGATGTTGACAGCTAGTTTATATTTATAAACTCAAGACTAAAAGCAGGATACACCCTTCTAAGACGAACAGAAAACCCACCCCAAGATTTTGATGGAAGCTTTTTCATTTTAATATCTGCAGACAGAGAGGGGAGGGGGGGGGAAATGACATTTATGGAGGAGGGGTTTGGTTTATTGAGACATCTACATTCTGAACTGCACGGGAAGAATCCAAATATTCACTCTCTTTCTCTCTCTGTGTATATATATAAAAATATATGGAAATGTATTTCAAAATCAACAAAGCATAAGGGAATGTTAAATGCGCTGCAAGGGCTTGACATCAATGATCAATCCAACTCCCCAGGAACAGGCAAATCAACTAATACATTCTCTCCAGCATCCCTCTTTTCTGAAGCTTCACCGCTGTTCTAATTGACTGCCACCGAAACAAGTTAAGTCTATAAACAGGAGACAAGACAACACAATGGAATGAAGCGGAGCGTGTAAAGTTGGAGTAAAGGAGGTGGGGGGATGGGGAGGAAGAGCTGCTAAAGGAACGGGCACATGAGAAGCCACTATAAGGGATCAGGGGAAGACCAAAAGAATTGGGAACTGTATACACGACGCCTTAGGTTTAGCAGGGAAAATCCTTTTGGAAACAAGAAGGGAGGAAGAGAGGGGCCCTTGGGGGTCTCTGGTTGTGCTTCTTTCAGAGGTTTCATGACCCAACTAGCTAACATCATCAGTGCTAGAGGGGAGTGGGTTTGCAGAAAGGAGGAGGAAGGGGGGGGGGGAATCCTTGGTGTTCTCCAAACAGGTTCTTGCAGATGTTTCATGACCCAACTAGCTAACATCATCAGTGCTAGAAGGGAGTGGGGTTTGCAGGGAAGAGGAGGAGGAATAGAAGGATTGTGGGATCCTTGGTGCTCTCCAAGCTCAGTTTTCTTCCTGCAGATGTTTCATTACCCGTCCAGGTAACATCATCAATGCTAGTAGGGCGTGGGGTTTACTCTCATTTTATATGCTAGTATACAATAGTTTATCCCAGTCCTCCTCCTCTTCCATCATTCTGCAAATCCCACTTCCTCCTCACACTGATGATGTTACCTAGGTGGGTCATAAAACATCTCTAAGAATGCAAGCAAGCTCATAGAGCACCAAGGATCCCACAGTCCTTTCTCCTCCCCCTCCTCCTCCTCCTTTCTGCAAAACCCACTCCTTCCTCGCACCGATGATGTTACTAACTGAGTCATGAAACGCCTGCAAGAAAACAGCCAAGTTCAGAGAGCAACGAGGTCCCCTCGTTTCAATCCCGAATTGCAAACATTCTCCTTTAAGAGGGAAGATAACTGTTGGCTGCTGGAAGAACGGAAGAAGCTACTTGCGTTGCGGGTCCTGGATAAATCGCATAATTCTCAGTCAGTGCCAACCGTGTTATCAGGAACAGCCCCATTCTGCGCACCTTGGAAATGAGAATTCTGCCCCGCTGCATTGGCTCTACGAGATAGAGATTAAATTAAGCCACGGCGCCGTAGCTCGAGTGGTTAGAAATGAAACACCGCCGATTCAAGACCAGGGCCGAGAAAGAACGGGCACTAGGCGCAGGCGAAAGAGAGACCGAGGGGCGGAGGGGAGGATGGGAAGCTAGGTTGGGTTTGGGCCCATCAGAGAAGACAATTTGGCAAATGAAGCTGCAGGAAGACTTTCCATCTGCATATCCATTCGGGAGGGGGAGATGCGGTTCCACGGAGCTGCTTTCTGGATTCTTGTCACTCTTTCATGAATTCCCCCCCCCCCTAAAAAGAGGGCTCATGTATAAAACATTACAGGCGCTTCCTGAACAGATGCAATTTACTCGATTTCCGTGATATTTAATAATATGCACGGGAGGAGGCGATAGTAAGGTGCTCAGCCGAAGACGAATGGAAATATTCCCTAAGAAAGGCTGCTACGTCCTTCGTTACAAAAAAAATGAGCCAGAGCAATATTCTTATTTTTCTTATTTCCAAACTCAACCAGAGTCAAATTTAAATTCCTGGCTCTTTTTTTTCCTCCCTTCCTTCCTTTTCTTCTTCAGAAGAGGATAATGCGTAAAGCGTGTTAACAAAGGGAATGAAGTCTGAACTGTAGCTAAAAGAGAAGCCTTCTGAATGAGATTGTCCGGGTATTTCTCGACAGAAGACAAAGGTTAAAGAATAGAATAGAAACAGAATAAAAGTTCATTGTCCCTTTAACAAAGGCAAGCGAGAGGAAGGCAAGTGTAGGTTAAGCCAAGCACAACCCTTAGAGTAGATTCTGAGTAGTTTCTTTACTGTTGTTGGCCTACAGACAGAATCTTGCCAGACTAAAGTGATTTCTTGTGGTCTTTTAATGACCCCGTCATCCAGGCATGTCCGAAGTCTGGCCCGGGGGCCAACGGTGGCCCGTTTTCAAATTTCAAGCAACCTGCCGGTTGTTCTTATCCCCGCCGGCTCAGCCTGTCGCTCATCCCCACCAGCCGGCGTTTTTCCCATTTAACATGAATGGTTCAAAGAACGTCGGGCTGAATGGTCGGCCCCCCCACACATTTTCACCTCACCAAATCTGACCCCGCCCCCCCCCCCCCTTGCAAAAAGTTTTGGACACCCCTGCCGTAATCTCTTGCATCGGGGTGGAGTCGGGGCAACTGAATGGCGCTGAGTGTTTACTGGCCGGATGCCCTTCCTGTCACCAATGCGGAGTTCGCCACAGATATTTTCTCATTGCGCCCAGAGAGAGAAAAACATCTGCTGCTACCTGATCATAATTCTAGACACATTCTGTGAACTGCTAGGGAGAATCCAACCTCCCTCCCTCCCTGTGTGTGTGTGTGTGGTTTGTTTTTGACCTCTGGGAAGAGGCCCTTCCCTCCTGCAAAATCCAGACTACATTCCACCACATCAGGTGGATGAGGAACCTCAAAAGGAACCGTGATTGATGAACCCTGAATCCTCCAAAGAAGACAACGTTAAAGTAGACAGAGTGGATCCAGCTCCGAAGATCTTTGATGTTTATATCACCAAGAACGCGTCCCCCCCACCAATGAGATTCTTGTCCAACCACCGGCCCCACGTTGATATGAATAACGAGCAAATATTTATATAAACCCAACAAGGATCAGGCCATCTGCACCATCTGCCTACGCACTTTCAAAAGACTTTGTGTCTTTTGCGAGATGTCCTCTCATCATTAAAAACTCTTCTCCCCCATAAATGAACACCGAAAAATGCAGGAACAAACACGGCCTCTCTTAGGGAGACGGGGAGATTAAAGGAATTCCCAGCTGCCCTCCGACAAAAACAAAGACATGTGTATCAACAATGTACTTCAGTACAGAGGCATCTGCGGAGAATAATGATTCCCTAATTCTGACCATATGCTCCTCTGTTGATTTAGGATTTCAAAGAAATGCAAATAGAGAGCGCCAGCATAGATGTTTTGGGTTCACAGGAATGCGCAGGTTTTATCAACTGAGGAACGACATCCATGTTACTTGTTTTATTTACTTGGTTAAGTCTTGACGCTCCCCCGTCTCCCCTAGAATTCATCCACCGAACTCGCCTCTGGCTTCCTTGATTTAGAAGGAAAAATTAAATTAGAAGGAAATTAACTTAGGCATAAATAACTGAGCTAAGTCAATTCATGGCTCCATGGACAAGTTTTAAGTCTGGCTTCGATGCTGCTCATCATCTGTCGGGTTTGTTGCTGTCACCCAAAGTTCCCAAACTATGAAACTCGTGACATCTCAAGGCAAATCACGGGAAGATTACAAAAAAATGTTTTTTCCCACTGATTTCCTCCTCCTCCTCTCTGCAAAACTCCACTCCCTTCTAGCACTGATGATGTTACCTAGTTGGTTTCCTGAAACGTCTGCAAGGAGCCAACCAAGCTCAGAGGGCACCAAGGACCCCACAGCTCCTCCTCCTTGCAAACTCCACTCCCTTGGCCAGCTGGGTCATGAAACATTCTGCAAGAAAACAACCAAGCTCAGAGACCACCGGAGACCCCCCCCCCCAAATTGGGTGTCTGCCTATGGTTGTGCCCAAGGCTCTAGTCTAGAAAAAGGATAATGCTTGCTATCTGCTCCATATTTCAATGGACTAAAGTTTTGCTCGCTCTTCCTACCACAAAGAGAAGTCATCACTCCATGAGCACAAAATCACTGGAGGGAAACAAAAAAAATCCCACCTCTATTAAATATCTTGTATGGCCACTCTATGCGTCTCTCCTTAGAAGCAACTCTAGCAATTCAACACCTTGCGTGTTGACGTCTAGCTATGGGTTGACCTTCCTCACAAGCTGGTAGAGGACGGCTGCCTAGAAACCTTGTCACCTTGCTGAGTCTGTGTTTACTCCTGCTGGTAGATCAGCTATGATATGTTGGCTTAACCCAGCCTTGGTGTTCTTCTTCTGCTTTCAGGTCTTCTCCTTCGGAGGTTCTTTGCAACCCAGGGCAATCTCCATACCTGTCTTCTCCTAAGAAGGTAGAGACGTCCCATCTCTATAGACAAAGAGTCCTCCTAAATCTTTTCTTTGCTGCCACCTGGTGGCTGCCTGTGGAAGGGCCGAAAATGCATCCAATGAACCTTTTTTTTCTGCCTCCCAGGAAAATAAATTTTATTTAGACAAAAAATAAGTCTATCTCCAGGTGCAGGCAGGAAACTTCTCTAGCCCAGCCCTGCTGAAACTTACTTTTTTTTCCCCCTCTGACACATACACACATACACACATGCACACACACACATATACACACCAACACCAAGAGGGGAGGAGGAAAATGCATCTCTGCTTCTGCCAAAACGTGAATGAATAACAAATGAACACGAGTTTATCTTCGCCTTCCAAGCCTTTCCTGGAAAAAAGAACCCAATTTCCATCCTTTATGGACACCGGCCTCTGTTATCATCTGCTGCTCTCCCACAATCAGGTGGAGCTGACAAACTCCCAGGCAAGGGGGAGTCTTGTGGGGAGGGGGGGAGGGAGGGGAGGGGTTTTATTAACGCTGACATGCACGGAAGTCACGCTGGGCATCCGCTTAAAAAACGGGGCACAAACACGGAAGCTTTCAACGGGCCCCGGAGGAAGGGGCTGCCAGGAGGAGGAGGCCGGAGTTTATTCTAGTCACATAAGCTTTGGAAGGAAGAGAGAAAGGAGGACAAGGAAGGCAGCCAGTTGAGAGAGGGGCTTCATCCAAAACTGGAGAACCCGCTGAGGCTCATTCGTTAGGGAATTGGGGGAGTGGAGCAACCCAGTGTGACTTGCGTCCCAGTTCGAAGCCCTAGTTGGGTCAGGCGCAAAAGAGCAGGGCCTCATGTGAAGCCCCAGTTTAACTGATTTACAGTATTCTTACTCATGTCTAGGCACAGGGATCTACTCAACAAACGGTTAGCATTACTTGGCGTTAGATAAATGTCAGCGGAAATCAAGGGAGGTTGGGCCTGGTCGGTTTGTGGCTACGTAGAGATTCTAGGCTGATTGCTCTTTTGACGCCACCTTCAGGCCAGTCCTTCTGTCGTTGGCCTTGTTAAGCTATTATGTGTGACCAGCGCTGCTGATTGGTACCTGGATCTAAGGCAAGCCGTGTTCAGTGGATGAAAAACATCAGCTGGAAGTCACTGCAACTGCTGGATTACTGGAATCCCTGCCTAGGACCCACTCATTTCCTCCCTCCCTCCCTATATAGTTATGCTCCTTGCAAGGTAGAGATGACATAAGAAGCACAAGCACACAGAAATACTATTTCTAGCCTTATTGGACGAGAGAGGGAAAGAGAGAGGAGGAGAAGGAGAGAAGGAGAGGGAAAGGGAGAGAGGAGGAGAGAGAAGGAGGGGGAAAGGGGGAGAGGGAAAGAGGGGGAGCGGGCGAGAAAGGAAAGGGAAAGGGAGAGAGAAGGGGAAAGGGAGAGAAAGGACGGAAAGGGAAAGGAGGAGAGGGAGAGAAGGAGAGGGAAAGGGAGAGAGGGGGAGAGGGAGAGAGGGAAAGGGAGAGAGGGGGAGAGAGAAGGAGGGGAAAGGGGAGAGGGAAAGAGGGGGAGGGGGAGAGAAAGGAGAGGGAAAGGGAGATAGAGGAGAGAGGGAGAGAAAGGAGGGAAAGGGAGAGAGGAGAGGGAGAAGAAGAGAGGGAAAGAGAGGGAGAGGGAAAGGGAGAGAGAACGGGAGAGGGAGAGAGGGAAAGGGACAGAGGGAGAGAGAGGAGGGGAAAAGGGGGAGAGGGAAAGAGGGGGAGGGGGAGAGAAAGGAGGGAAAGGGAGAGCGGAGAGGGAGAAGGAGAGAGGGAAAGAGAGGGAGAGGGAAAGGGAGAGAGAAGGGGAGAGGGAGAGAGGGAAAGGGAGAGAGAGAGAAGGAGATGGAAAGGGAGAGAGGGAGAGAAAGGAGGGAAAGGGAGAGAGGAGAGGGAAAGAGAAGAGGAGAGGGAAAGAGAAGAGGAGAGGGAAAGAGAGGGAGAGGGAAAGAGAGAGAGAGAGAAGGAGAGGGAAAGGGAGAGGGAGTAAAAGAGAGTCAAAGGGCCAAACTGGGAAGCTCATTAACAACAGAACTAGAAGCCAGCCAAGTTAAGACATCCATGCCTGCTGTACTCACAAGGTGTTAATTTTTTTACTTTACGATTAAAGGCTCCATTAACAGATATTTCAACATATGGTCACCTGTCTACCCAAAGATGTAAACATCTGCTCAGCAAGCCCTGGCTTAGACGTGTGTTAAAAGCGAGCCCGTCAGCGGGCCTCCCTCCCAGGGGAACGTCAATAGCAGGGACGTGTTTTGCAGGCGTCCCTCGCTGTGACCCACACGGCAGGCGCCCCCAATGTCCTTTCGTTCACGGGAAGGCCTCCCCGAGCCAGATGGCTCACTAACGGGAGAAGCACAAAGCACCGCCACGGACGAGAGAATGTGGCGACATCCTTCAACCTTGGAAATTGGGCCAGCTTGCCCTTTGCAAAGGCAGCGGGTGGGCTCAGAGAGATGGGAGGGGGGAGGTTTGGACAAAGAAAACCAAGCCAAGTGCAACACAGAGGCAGCTCCCGAATTCCCCCCCCCCAAAAAAAATAGAAATCAGGGGCGGTTGGAGAAATCAATTTGGCTCCGGCGGGAGAATCAATGGGACTGAGGAGAAGAGGGCAGTGTTGGGTTGCGTCGATGCAATGCATAAAGTCTGGATTCATTTGGACCTGAAGTTCATTTCTGGGTTTGGTTCTGAGCAGAGGCCTCCAACCTCAGGAACTGGAAGGCTGGTGGACTTCAACTCCCAGAGTTTCCAAGCTAACATGACTGGAGGAGGAATTCTGGGAGTTGAAGTCCACAAGTCTTCAAGTTACTAAGGTTGGAGACCTCTGGTTCTGAGGACACCACATTTAAAAAAAAAGGTTTTAGAAGAAATGAAAAGACGTTCAAAGACCACCAAGGAGTTTGGTCAGGAGAGTGGACGCTAATTCTCAGGTGGTGAGGAGGAAAAGGAACTTGGAAGGTTTTCCCCAAAGGTGCTTTTCCAAGAAGGCAGCTGGACTTTCTGAATTTTCTTTGAAGACGTTTCACTTCTCATCCAAGCAACAGCAACAGAAACAAAAGAAGTTTCTTCTTCTTCTTCTTCTTCTTCTTCTTCTTCTTCTTCTTCTTCTTCTTCTTCTTCTTCTTCTTCTTCTTCTTCTTCTTCTTCTTCTTCTTCTTCTTCTTCTTCTTCTTCTTCTTCTTCTTCTTCTTCTTCTTCTTCTTCTTCCTCCTCCTCCCCCACCCCCACCTCTTCTTCTCCTCCTCCTCCTCTTCCTCTTCCTCCTCCTCCTCCTCCTAAGCTCCTTGGATGAGAAGCTAAACATCTTCCAAGAAAAGGAAGTCCAGTTACCTCTTGGAAAAAATGCCTCTGGGACAACCATGACCTGGATGACTGAGAATCTCCACAGACATTTAGGATGAAAAAACATCTCGAGATGATTGAGGAGGCATCTGCAAGTCCTTTTCAAGGATCTGAATGGGTATCCAAAGAAGATCTAGTCTTCTCTAGAGATTTTAGAGGACAGGAGGGCAAATTCCCATTAAAAAAAAAACATCTCAGTGGTAGCAGCAATTTGACCAAAGCATCATTCACTAATTTCTTACAAGGTCTGGTATCAGAAGACCTCCTGATCATCTGTTGGACATTTTGTGATTGGGATTTCTTATGGAGCAGGACCTGGGATTATATTTAAAGAAGCATTTTACCCGCAGCAGATCCATTTGGAGAGCCATTTAGAAATGTGGAACCCATTAATATTTTTTATGGTTCTCTTCTTGTTAAGCAACTTGGAAGTTAATAACTTGGTTAATCATTTAATTGAATAACACAACATGAATACATATAAGAGAAGTGTGGCTTTGTGTGTTAATTCTTTTCTTCTTCTTCTTCTTTTGATATAATGAATTCTCTGTTCTACGTTTTATAAAAAACAAAATAAAGAAGGTTTGGTTTGATAAAAATCCAGCGGGATCCTGGGATAATATAAGAGGGTCTCAACTTAAGGCTGGGCCATGCGTCTTATTTCCCCTTAACTTCAACACCACCTTATCCGATCACCGTCCTGATATTTCTCCTTCCTCCTCTGCTAATATCCTTGGCTTTTTCCTCTTCTTAGTCCTTCCTACAAACCCTTCTGACCAGGACAAGCATGGTTTTATCTTCATCTGCAATAAAGCAATCCTATTTCTTTCCATATCTGGGCCAGGCATGGATGTTTTGGGTTGGACGTAAACCATCTGAGAACAACTTCTTGGAACAATTTGGAGGAATAATTTTTCATGTCCTCACATCTACCTGGACAGGGAATAACTTGGACGGGAGAGTGAGAAATCATAGAATCATAAAGGCTGGGAGCAACCTTGGAGGTCTTCTAGTAGTTCAATCTCCTGCCCAAAGAAGAGACGTTATTCCATGGAGGACAAAGAGATGGAGCAGATGATCAGGGTCTTGTAGAACTTAATTGGCTGCTGGTGATCCCTCATTCCTTCCTTGGTATCCCCTTTGATCTTCCAGATAATCACGTTCAAACCTTAAATTGCCTTGGAACCACTCAAAGAACAATGGGCTGGGCCTACCCAGGATGAAGGGTACATGAGGATAGGTTGTCTGGATTAAGGAGGAAATCTGGATAGGCACTCCAATTTAGAAGCGGGCTCAGAACCTATTTGTTTACCCAGGCCTTTTAATTAGGTTTAACCGTTTTAATATGCATCGTTTTCATATAGTGTACTGTTTTTATTAAGCAATGTTTACGGTTTGCTTTAAAACACACTCTGGTTTTAATTGTATTTCTTGAGTGCTCTGAGCCATTAAGGCATCATGCAAATTCTCTAAATAAATAAAGAGTTCCTTTGGTATGCAAATGCTGACACAACCAGGAAGGAAATTAGGCATCTGCAATTACAGGTAAGGGCAGACCCATTTGTTAAGAAAGGCCCTGTGAGGATTAGAGGAGGGTAGATAATGAGGGGCTTTCTAGATCAGCATTTGAAGGTGTGGGTGGTCAACTCGCGAAGCGTCCCTGACCTGCTCTTGAGTTGCCATAGGCAAGGGGGTATGGGGAATCGAACTTTGCAGCTGCATCAAGGAGTTGGCACCTCAGTCAAAACGAAGCACATTCCAGTCGGTAACGTCAAGGTCATCTCCACAGAGATCAACAGTAGCCGGAAGGAGTGACTTCTACAACCCACAAAATTGCTTCGTTGGGGAATGTGACTGATGACACATCTTTGGGGGTGGGGGAGGAGAGAAACAAGGTCAGAGGCAAAGCGCAAATTAACTGAGGTCAGAGTTGGCTCCCCCTTGGTCCGTGCCGACATGAAGCTCCTAATAAATAACTGGATTTATTTTGAAGCTTGGCTTGAGGCTAAATGATTTAATTAGGGCATCGGTGGGAACCCTGACAGTGGGTGGATTTCAACTCCCAGAATTCCCTAGCCAGCTTTGCTACTCTAATCTACATTGGAGCTTGAAGATGGGAGGACTTCTGGCTGGAGAATTCTTGGAGTTGAAGTCCACACATCTTCAACTTGCCAAGTTAAGCCACACCATTCTAGACTACAACACCCACAATGGCCAGAGAGCACAACCAATGAAGAGAAGTACTGGCGGTTGTAGTTCAACAGGAGTAACCTCATGGTTTAACCAAAGCTGATAGAGATGACCAACTAGATGGTTACCTTGCCATGGTTTCTCCATGGAACTTAATTCTCATTGTTACTGAGATTCCAGACATTCCAACTTGAATAAATAATCAGATGTCTCTTTGAAGGTAAAGGACAGGTGAGTTGCAAGGAAAGAACTACACTAAGGATGTTCAACCTTGGCAACTTTTAAGACTAGCCATTGCGGGCGTTGTAATCTAGAGCGGCGTGGCTCAACTTGGCAACTTGGAAGATGGCTTCAATTCCCAGAATTCTCCAGCCAGCAGGGGTGGACTTCAACTCCCAGAACACCCCAGCCAAAACTCCTCATATCTACAAGCTCTGGTATAAATTAGAGTAGCAAAGCTGGTTTTGGAATTGTGGGAGTTGGAAGTCCACACATCTTCAACCCCTCCTCTAATCTTCACAGGGCCTTCCTTAACAAATGAGTCAGCCATTACCTGTAATTGCACATGTCTTATTTCCTTCCTGGTTGTGGCAGCGTTTTCATACCGAAGGAGCTCTTTATTTATGGTGGCTGGGGAAATTCTGGGAATTGAAGTCCACAAGTCTTAAAAGTTGCCAAAGTGGGACACCCCTGACCTACACAGAACGACGTTGGGCATCTGGGTTGAGGGCTTTCTCCGCGTTCCTCTGAATTCAGAAGCTTCCCTGTTTTAATTCAAACAAGCAACTGCTAAGCAATATCCAAAGAAACAAGCGACGGAAGCCTGCCTCTTTGCCACACAGTGCTATAATTTTTAATTAAATTGCCTTTATAGCGCCACTTCATCCCCCACCAGACCTTCCATTATTCCACTGGTTGCAATTCCTTAAGGGGGTTTCCAAAGTAATTTTCCTATTTCTGAAATGGATTTAGCACGTGTGCATACAAACACACACACACAAACACACACACCATCTTGAGAAAATAACTATCTCGGTTTCCTGGCTTCTTTAATGGAAACTGCGATGCTAACTAGCGCACTACGGAATTTAAGCACGGCCCCGTTTTCAAACCTACGCTCTGCGTCCGCGTTTAAGCCATGTCTGTATTCATAGATTAAAAGAAAACAAACAAACAGACCAATTAATTAGCAACGGGGAGCCACTAAGGAAGAAACAATAGATCTTGCCCAAGTTAATTCTCTTCCACATGTCGCTGTGCGTAAGAATACACAACAACAGGACACGTCCAATACTTAGAGGGCTCTGAAGGGAAAGTTATAATTACCCATTTCTGATGCGCTGGAAGGAAAGCAAATTATAGATATTAAAAAAAAACAAAAAACCACCATCTGGGCAGGCGAGCCCATGTGGACTTAGAAAAGGGTGGCCTATTCCCAGAGGTATATTTGGACTATTAAAGAGGAAGGGGTGCATTAACGACGGGGTCTTATTACTCCATCATCACTCATCACTCCACAGAGGTGGAATAATCCTTCTAGGGGGAAATCAATTTTATTTCAACCGAAGTGTCCTGCAGAAACTCTGCTGCTGCTGCTGCTGTTTTAAACCTAGCTAAGTGGAGGGCTGGATGAACAGAAGAAATTCTACTACTTATTGATTTGAAGGCCAGCAGCCCACTGTAAATAGAGGAAGGGGTGCAGGTGGGAGGGGGAAAAAAACAGGAAACGGGGAAGGTGCTAATCTTAAGGGAGTAACGATGAGTATCTAGAATTGAGGAGAAATTTCTCTGTGGCGAGAACAAGGAATCAGTTGCCTTCAGAAGTCGTCGGTGCTCCATAACCCTGGAGATTCTCAAGAAAAAATTGGATCCTCATTTGTCTGGGATGGGATAGACCAATGATGGAGAACCGTTTTTGTGGTGGTGTGCCGAAAGCGCGTGCGCGTGCCGGCACCCACAATGCAATGCATCTCGCACCCCCTGAGCATGCGCCTGTGACACCCCGCCCCCTTATCTGCCCGTTTGAGGCCGTTTTCACCCTCCTGGAGGCTCAAGGGAAGCCTCAGGAGGCTGAAAAAAATGGGCCCGTTTCGGCACATCGGGTATTTCCGGAAGTTCCCGCGCATGCAGTGCAGGTTAAATTTGGCTGGGGCTCGCTTACCCGCACAAATGGCTCTGCTGTGCCATAGGTTCGCCATCACGGGTATGTAAGATCTCCTGCCTTGAGCAGAGGGCTGGACTAGATGGCCTCTTGAAGTTTATATTGAAATCCTTTCCGGCCCCATGATTTTATGACTTCTATTTCTAAAGACAGGTTGGGTTAATGCGTGCAGTTCAGGGCTATTTTCTGGACACAAAAGCTAGGCAGAACCTGGCCAAGGGAAAACGGACAGGCTCATAAATCCTCCCTCACGGGCCGAAGCGGAGCTTCCCAGGAGATGCTGCCCTCGCCATTTGATTTATCCGAAGGTTTTCCTTGGAAAAAAAGCTAAAGAAATGGAACCGATGAGGAATGGAGGCGCAGGGAGCAACTCAAAACAGGAGGAAGGGAAGAAGCTACGGCCATTAACGACGCCAAACAATATTTTATGGTTTCAATTCGGACTGTCTAAAGGGGAAGAAGTTCAAGCCTTCGCAGAGATCTGTTTTAGGTTGATTCTTGCAAATAATTCCTTCAAATTAACTCCAATCATACTTGGCCAATAAAGAATTCTATGGTTCTATAATTCTACAATAACAGCACTGCCTAGATGCCCAGATGCCCATTTCAGCAGCATAAGGAAGAAAAACTCTACTTAAAGGGTAGTTTTACAGGCTACCTGATACTAGAGAGGACCTGTTCCAGACGGGAGGAGGGATCAAGCAGGGAATTAGCCTGGAGGCCTGAGTGGTTAAAAATGCTGAGTTTGGAGAGCTGACGGCCCAGGTTTGAGACCCAAGCTGCATGCAACAGAGTGAGCTCTTCTTGTTCCTGGTCCTGCCCCCCAAGCAGTTCGAAAGCATGCAAATGCAAGTAGATAAATAGCTACCACTATAGTGGGAAGGCAACAGCATAGAGAGAAGCGGTGTGTTGTGGTTAGCCGGCAGCAGGTTTGGAAGGTGGAGGAGAGCGAGGACTCAGGTGAGGGGCCAGGATCATTAGGGAGTGGACTGCTGTCTTCAGAGATTGTGGGGGCTGGCAGCAGCAATGAGGAGGTTCCCGAGGAGCCTGTGCCAAGTGCGCATGTGTGCAGGGCTGCTCGTAGGAAAGAGCAGCTGCAACAGCACGGGCAACTCAGGAGTAAGGCTGTAAGATAATGGCCCCTCCTTCAAGAAGATAAAAGCCAGCTGTGAATTGGACATTCTTTGCAGGAAGCAAAGACATTTTGAAACTCAGCCTCGTGGACATTGCAGTATTTTAAGTGGGTATTTGAAGACTCTTGTGTTGTGAAATATTTCTCATCTGTGATTCTTGATGGTCTCGTACAGTTTTGGCGAGGTTTGTGCTTATCAAAGTTAATTAGTTTGCAGCAGCCTTTTAACCGGGGATTCATAAGAATCATTAAAAGGTTTCTGTTCCCTTTGGTTCATGTTTGTTTTATTGGAAAAGGGTTTGGGTCAGAACACGGTGGTGCCATGGTAAGAATGCAGTATTGCAGGCAGACTCTGCCATTGCTAGGAGTTCGATTCTGACCAGCTCAAGGTTGACTCAGCCTTCCATCCTTCTGAGATCAGTAAAATGAGGACCCAGATTGTTGGGGGAGAAATAAGCTGACTCTGTAAACCACTCAGAGAGGGCGGGAAAGCATTGTGAAGCGGTATATAAGTCTGAGTACTATTGCAATTTTGTGAGCTTTTGGCATATAGCCATGCTGGCTATATGACTACGGAAAATATATCCGGACAATGCTGGCTCCCTCGGCCAAGAAATGGAGGTGAGCATCATGCCCTAGAGCTGGACTGGGAAATGTTTACCTTCTTTCACCTTACAGAAACACAAAAGGGGTGGATCTGACCCCTCCGCCCTGAATGCTTTTGAGCCTTATCTAGTTTCTTTTCCCCAGGCAAAAGTTGCCACTCTGGGAAGATTCCTGTATTAAAGGCATAAACAATAAACTAGCTTGTTTGAACTCTACGTATGTGAGTCTGGTTATTTGGGCCTGACACCAGCAGCAGATCCCACCCTGCCCAAGTCTTGGGAGTAGAGAATGAGAACATAGGGTATTTGATGAGTAGAAACTGCCAGGTTCATAACGAACCAATTAAAGAGGACGTGTGGACAGCATCAATCTCTCCCGGTAAGGAATCTGTGAACTCTGGACGGTGTCAGCATGAGTGTGTCCTACACATCTCTCTTTGTGCTCTTAAATGTTTCACACTGAGCCAAAAGCGTTGCAATGAAAGGTACATTAATGGTGCTACGTTTATTGGCGTTCACCTTCACCGAGTCTATATTTAGCATCGTCGTGGTTCTCTTAAAGCAACGGTCGTAAATTTAGATCAGAGGGTAAGCCGGGACTGCTGAGAGGCTGCTTGCAAAGAGATGACAGAAGAACGTCCAAATACACAAGACGGATTAACTACTAGGGGCCTGCCTTTAAATCCTGGTCTGTACAGTCCTCCGTCCCTACGCTGAAGGAACAAAACATCTTCAAAAGTCATTGGGATTAGCCACAGAGAGACAGGAAAGCCAACAATCACAAGTGCAATGCAATTCCTAAGCTGCATTAACAGAGGGATATAATCAAGATCAAATGAGGTACTAATACTACTCTATAAAGCCTTAGTAAGATCACACCTAGAGTACTGCATCCCGTTTTAGTCACCATACTATAAAAAAGATGTTGAGATTCTAGAAAAAGTACAGAGAAGAGCAACCAGGATGATGAGGGGACTGTAGGCTAAAACATATGAAGAACTGGGCCTGGCTAGTCTAGTAAAGAGAAGGACCAGGGGAGACAGGAGAGCAGCCTTCCAATATTTGAGCCCCAGAGAGGAGGAGGGGGTCAAGCTATTTTCCAAGGCACCTGAAGGCCGGACAAGGAACAATGGATGGAAACTGAACAAGGAGAGATTCAACCTGGAAATAAGGAGAATTTTCCTGACAGTGAGAACAATCAACCCATGGAACAGAAGGTGCCTTCAGGAGTTGTGGGAGCTTCATCCCTGGAAACTTTCAAGAGACTGGACTGCCATTTGTCAGAAATGGTGTAAGGTCTCCTGCTTGGGTGGGCAGGGGGTTTGCTCTAGATGACCTACAAGGTCCCTTCCAACCCTGTTCAGCTGTATCTGTATTTCCTAACTGCACATTGTGGCGAAGAGATACCGGGTCATCATTAGGTGTAGCTGAGAACATCAAACTGCCTGTCGGAAACAAATTAAGACATTTGGGGAATGTCTTAATTAATTCCTCTGTCTGTCCTAAGGTGCCCTTTGGAAATAGTTGGATAGGGGGGCTAAAACCCCATCCCTTAAATCAGTCTCTCTTTCTCCTTCAAAAAGCAAGAAGATAACGATGGCTTGATATTGTGCTGCTTAGCCCACAACAGCTGCTACCTGGAGCTAAATTAAAAGGGTTTTTAATTTTTTTAAAAAACTTTTTGAAATCTTTTGGAAGGATGCATTTTTTTCTATGCAAAAGAGGCCATCAACCAACCAGCCCAAAAGAGAATAAAAAGATCCCAGCGTCTCTCCACTAGCAACCGGCATCCAGATCAGCATAGATGAACTCCAAGGTGAACTTCAGACCATCCATCAAATAAGCAACACCCCAATCCAGAAACTGCCAAAGAGCCATCAGTAAACGGCCCGTCCAAAGAATCTCTAAGACTGCCCCCTCCACCCACACAGACAAGCAAGTCACCAGAATATAAGCTGACAGCAAACTGTACTCCTTACTAGCACTGATGACGTTACCTAGCTGGGTTGTAAAACATCTGCAAGAAAACAAGCAAGCTCAAAGAACAACAGTTCCTGTTCCTCCTCTCTGCAAATATATTCTCCCTTCTAGCACTGATGATGTTACTTAGTTGGGTCATGAAATGTCTACAAGAAAACAACCAAGCTCAGAGACCACCAAGAACCCCACAGTTCTTCCTCCTCCTCCTCCTCCTTTGCAAACCTCACTCCCTTCTAGCACTGATGATGTTCCCTAGTTGGGTAATGGAACTTCTGCAAGAAAACAGCCAAGCTCAGAGAAGATTAAGAACCCTAACACCATTCCTTCTCCTTCTTCCTCCTCTTTCCTCCTCCCCCTCTTCTTCCTCCTTCTCTTCCTCCTCTCCTCCTCCTTGGCAAACCCCACTCCCTTCTAGCACTGATGATGTTGCTTATTTTGGTTATGAAACGTCTGCAAGAAAACCACCAAGCTCAGAGGGCACCAAGGACCCCACAGTTCCTCCTCTTCCCTCTCACAAACTCAACTCCCTTCTAGCACGATCCTAGTTTGGTTCATGAAACCTCTGCAACATCAAATCAAATCAAATCAAACCTTTATTGTCAATGCACAACAGAGGTGTATAATGAAATTGAAAAGCCAATTCAGAGAGCACCAAGTCCTCCTCCTCTTCTTCCTTCTCCCCCACTCACAAACCCCACTCTTTTCTAGCACGGATGATGTTCACTAGCTGGGTCATGAGACGTCTGCAAGGAAACCACCAAGCTCAGAGAAGCACCAAGGGCCCCTCGTGTCAACCCCGAGCTACAAAGATTCTCCTAACGTTTTTGCCTTCCAATTACCTCCATTTCCTTGCAGTAGGCTTCCCCCTTCTTCACCAACTCCTCGGCTTCTTGCACGCGGACGTTGAGTTGCAATAAGCGCTCCGATTGGTTCATCTCGATGTCGTAGGATTGCACAATGGAATTCATTCTGTCACGGGCCTGGGAAAAAGCAGCAGGAAGGAAGAACAAACAGGGGGAAAAAACTGTTAACTTTCCTTTCATTGCAACTCGGAGGACAAGTTGAACACACAAGGGACATGTGATGACCCAAAGGGGCGTGGCACAATGGCAACACAGTTAAATAAGCAAGAGTCTCTTTATTATCTCCAACTTTGCCCTCAACGTCCAGGTTACCTTCGGGTGGAGAAAAAAGCTCTCTCAAGAACAGCCTTTAAGTGGAGGAAATTCAGTCCGAAAACAAAGTACATACAAAGTGTAACTAAAAATCCACACAAACCACGCTGCAGCAATTAATTTGACAGG
Organism: Bungarus multicinctus; assembly: GCA_023653725.1. Taxonomy (NCBI): domain Eukaryota; kingdom Metazoa; phylum Chordata; class Lepidosauria; order Squamata; family Elapidae; genus Bungarus; species Bungarus multicinctus. Next base: position 2,541,997 of record CM042842.1, read on the forward strand.
GCAGGAGAAGGAATTGCAGACTTGAAAGGCCAGCAAAACACACACAGTTGGGAAAGACGCCAGGAACCCAAATAAGCCTCCACGATACCAGATAATTCACAATTTGCTCCCAACAACTTGCTGTGTACAACTTTCCTTTTTAAACACTGTGTTCCCAGCTGCAGCTAATGAAGGGAATCAGGGCCCTTTCCTCCCCCGTAAGCTATGCAATCCACATTGCTCCCTTCTCTGTTCCTCCCTGCGTGCCCTAGGATGAAGAGTGGGTGGGCCTGGATCTTCCTCCGAATTCCCTTTCCCTTGTTCTATCTCTCTCCAGTTCTCCCCAGCCGGATTTTGCCCTTCCCCAGTTTCTTCCACAGCCAACGGAGCCACAATCCCACTCCCTGTCAGCTGCTCAGATTCCGACAGGGTCATGACACAACACTTCCGTTCCTCCACTGGACAGTTTTCCTGCTGTTTTATATTCCCAAGTCTTTCCATTTTGACCGACTGTTGACTATGATAAAAGAAACGAAAGATGCGATATGCTTATTTATTTATTTAAATTTAAGAAAATGTATATGGCTGCCCAATTCATTCTCAGTGACTTTGAATGGCTTGAAAAGATAAAAAACTTAATATCAAACAATTAAAAAAAACACAAACGAGACCCCATCCTCGTTTAAAATTTATATTAAATACAATATACTTGTACAGGTAAGTCCTCAATGTATGACCAAATTTAGGCCCAAATTTCTGTTGCTAAGTGAGACATTTTTCAAGGGAGTTTTGCTGTTTTATGACGTTTCTTGCCACAAACCCTGGACCATTTCAATCTCTTCTTGTAAATCTCCAGTGATGAAGCACCAACAATTTCTAGATTAATTCTTCTCATTGTCAGGAAATTGCTCTTTAGTTCCAGGTTGCTTCTCTCCTTGATTAGTTTCCATCCGTTGCTGCTTCTCCTGCCTTCTGGTGCTTTGGAGAATAGCTTGACTCCCTCTTCTTTGGGGCAGCCCCTGAGATATTGGAAGACTGCTATCATGTCACCCCTGGTCCTTCTTTTCATTAAATTAGACATACCCAACTCCAGCAACCGTTCTTCTTATGTTTTAGCCTCCAGTCCCTCTTTGTTGTCCTTCTCTGCACTCTTTCTACAGTCTCAACATCTTTTATGGAGCATGGGGGACCAAAACTGGATGCAGTACTCCAAGTGTGGTCTTACCAAGGACTTATAAAGCAGTACTAACACTTCATGTGATCGTGACGGTTCAAAGCAGGAAAGACAAGCTAGTGAAGAACAGGGCAAAGACGGTTTCAGAAGAGATTGGAAAACCATTTGTCTGAAATGGTAGAGGGTCTCCTGCTTGAGTAGGGGGGGTTGGACTAGAAGACCTCCAAGGTCCCTTCCAACTCTTGTTAAACAGCATTTGGGATAAAAACAGGTCCATCAATAACAATTAACACAACGCACCCAGGATAACTAATATGCGAGACTGGTGCATTAATTGCTTTGCATTTTCTATTCATTCTATTAATTGCTTTTCATTTTGTATTTTAAAAAAAGAGTACAATAGTACAATAAAAATCAGCTACAGAACTACTCTTGACTTCTTATTTCAGTGGCACTTCCAGGTTGTTTTCTCTTTGCAAAAGTGGAGCAAAAAACAGCAGAAAATGTACCCAACAAAGCCTAAATTTGCGTATTAATGGTATACTTATTCATACAGTTCATTTGGACTTTTCTAGCATATTGTCCCTTATGCTGATTTGCCTTTATAGTTTCTTCCACGATCCGGGCTATTTGACAGTGAGTGTCTAATTAGTTGTTGTCCACAAAAATCAATGGAAACAAAATTAAAGTTACAAATCTAACTAAAGTCAATCAGATATCTGTGGGGAAAACATGTTCCAGGGAGAAAGTTTATATAGTGTCATAATTTTATTGAAATCCTATATCTTCCTATTGACTTTTATTGTTTGAAGCGAGACGCTAGAATTATCATTATTAGAGTCTCGGTGTTGCTTGCAGGTCAAAAAACCCGGACCTCTTCCTTTTATAAACAAGCTGTAATTGTCTGCTTTATTGACCCATAAATCTCTAAACTGACTCCCTTCACTACAGTTGTATTATATTATGCCTTTTGCACTATTTTCTGAGTGGAAATACAGCCTCTTTCCTATTTTATTTTATTTATATATATATATATATTACAGAAATTGTTTTGTCATTAACGGCAAAAGGGAAGGAATGTAGACTGGTCTACTTTCATAATAACTTTTTAATGACAAATTTTAGCCACAGTTAAATTTGCTTTATTTCCACCCCAGTGAATTTCAGCTGTTAATTTAAAAGCAAACATACAGCTCATTTCTATTTTGACATTAAGTGAAAAAAAACAGGCTAAAAACACAACTGTGATTATATTTTCAGGCAAGTGTTGAAAGTACGGCACGGAAGCAGTTTTGCTCCTGAAAACTGAATTCATACTTTGATTAATTGGCAATGATTTAAGGAGAAGTTTTTCATATATTGTTCTTGTTATTGGAAAACTTGGGTGGGGGGGATTGCCTCTCATGGTGAATTAAGATATTTAGCTACAATAAGAAATATTTTTAGCAAAGCATCTGTATTTTTAACTTGCGGCTTGAAGGAAAATTAGTGCAATGAATCTTGATATTTCTGGATGCCAGTTGCAAAGAATGGGGGAAATTTAACTTCATCTATAAAACCGTCACTGGCTTCGAAATACACTGAATATAAACAAAAAAATGTGTTTCCTTCTGAAGAAGGCTCCATTTAATTTCGGGTCAAAATGTGTTTGGCAATTAACATTTTTACACGATTGTATTTATGACCTCCATGCATTAAAATTCCTGCAAAATTATTTGGTTTTACACAACAAAATTACGATGCTTATGTTTTTTTGTTTTGCTTTTTGCAAATGCAAAGAGGGCTCTGTGAATTTGAAAAGTCTTCAAGTATTGGTTTTATATGATCAAAGGCAGTTTTAGTCAGGATCGTTACCATCCTGCGACGAGACCTTTAATCCCGTCGAAACCTCAACATCTGCCTATCTCAGGTCCTTGGGAAGGAATCAGCTTTTGACTGCGTGACAAACCCTAACAATAGCAACTGGGCACCGTTGGCATTGACAACTTCCCCATCGGTCAATTGCAAAAGGCAGCTCGGCTTGGGAGAGCTGAAATGCTGCGATGAGACCTTTAACCCCATGAGAACATCCGTGTCATGCCTCTGTCAGAGTCTGAATCCAAGAAGGAAGCCAGACAGCTGACAGGAAATGGGAGTGTGGCTCCGTTGCTGTGGAGGAGGCTGGGGAAGGGCAAAGTCCGGCTGGGCAGAACACGGGAGAGGTAGAGCAAGGGAGAAAGAATTCAGAGGAAGACCCAGGCTCACCCTCTCCTCATCCTAGGACATGTAGGAAGGAACGGAGAAGGGAGCAACGTGGGTTGCTGGGCTTACGGGGGAGGAAAGGGCCCTGATTCCCTTCATTAGCCACAGCTGGGAAGACAAGTGATAAGAAAGGCAGGCTGCGTGTGGCAGGTTGCTGGGAGCAATCGTGACTTTATCCTGTGTTGTCATGGCTTATCTGTGCTCCTGGCGTCTTCTCAACCGTGTTGAGTTTTGCCATGCCTTCAAGTCTGAAATTCTTGCTCCTGCAATGCCAAACGAATTACTTCAGTTTGGCTTGTTTGGACTTTAAGTTACAGTTTGTATTGACCATGTTTGGGACTTGATTTTCTGCAGTCAAAGGCTGTTCCTGGGAGAGGTTTTCTCCAGCCAGAAGGTTACCTGGATATTGGGAGCAAAGTTGGAGATAATAAAGGGATTCTTATTTATTATTTGACTATTGCTTTTGTGCCACGCCCCGGGTCATCACAATCCATACCTGCCTGTCCCAAGTTCTTGGGAAGGACTCGATAGGTGGACCAAAAATGCCAAATCCAGTCTGAACATCTGGCTGGCTGACTGACCAACCATAACACCAGAGCTAGACTAACTATAACACCTGTTTCTTTCGCTATTTTACTCTCCCCTGGAGAAAACCATTCTCCGTTCCCTGATTATGACGGAGGGAAGGAATCAGAGGAGCCTGTCCAAATAAAGATAGGGAAAGTGGGAAAATAGCTGTTTCCTAGAAAAACAGGTATAAGGACAGTGGCAGGGGTGGGATTCTACCAGTTCGCACCTATTCGCTAGAACCAGTTGTTAACATTCTAAGCAGTTTGGAGAACCAGTTGTTAGAGGAAATTCCTGGCCTAATCCTGTAAGGAAGGCAGGAAGGAAACATTCTGGTGTTGCTTACATAAACTGCCTCTCCGTTAACCCTTATTACATTCTTGGCAGGACTAGACTTCCTGTCTCAGGAACTTCTCTGGAGTTTTTTCCCCTCCTTTGCTGGTACTTTGCTTGTCTGGAGGGACCATTTGAAGTTACAATGGCACTTATGACCATTTTTCACACTTACGACTGTTGCAGCATCCCCACAGACCTGAGAGGCCAGGCGAGGAGATGCGTGTCTCGATGTGAATGATGTTGAATTGGCCACGCCCAGCCAATAACATGACCACCAAGCCACGCCCACCACCTAAGTCACGCCCACAGAACCGGTTGTTAAAATTTTTGAATCCCACCCCTGGACAGGGGGAATGTCAACTTGTGGGAATGAATGCTGAAAGGAGCAAACTCTGAGGTTTTTGAAGCAAAAGAAATGATTAAATGATGAACACCTTGATTAGAAGCACCCCAAAATGGAATGACTCACGGCTCAAATCTCATTTGGGGGCGGCGGGAAGTTGCAAGGAAAGTACATTTTGTAAGAAACCGACTCTAATAACTGCTTATCTAGGCCTTTTTATAAATACATTTTAAAACTTCAGTTATAAGTGTGCTGAAGGCAACTCTTGCAAAAGTAGAAAACCAACGAGGGGAAACCAGTCTTGGGTTAGAAAATCTTCATCCGCAGATTTCGATAAACCGCGATTGGGTGATATTGCTGGCATTTTTTTTTTTGTACGTGCAGCTAGTTGTCGACTTACAACTAGTATGAAGTTACAACAGCACTGAAAAAAATGACCGTTTCTCACACTTATGACCGTTACAACCTCCCCAGGGTCACATGACCAAAATTCAAATGCTTGGCAACTGGCATATACTTATGACAGTTGCAGTGTCCCAAGGTCACGTGATTCCCCTTTTGCAACCTTCTGACCAGCCAAGTCGATGGAGTAGCCGGATTCACTTAACAACCGGGTTCCTAATTAATCCAACTGCAGGGATTCGCTTAAGAACAGTGGCAAGAAAGGTCGTAAAATGGGGCAAAACTCACTGAACAACTGTGTGATGACCTGGGGTGTGGGAAAAAAAGGCAACACAGTCAGATAAGCAAGAAGAGTCCCTTTATTATCTCCAACTTTGACCCCAGTGTCCTGGTTACCTTCTGGCTAGAGAAAAACTCTCCCAGGAATAGCCTTTGACTGTAAAAAATTCAATCCAAAACAAAGTACACACAAATTGTAACTTAAAGTCTAAACAAGCCAAACTGAAGTGACTTGTTTGGCAGGGCAAGAGCAGGAATTTCAGACTTGAAAGCATGGCAAAACTCACACAGTTGGGAACATGCCAGGAACATAGATAAGCCACGGCAATACAAGATAAGGTCATATTTGCTCCCAACAGCTTGCTGCACCCAGCCTGCCTTTTTTATACACTGTGTTCCCACCTGCAGCTAATGAAGGGAATCAGGGCTCTTTCCTTCCCCGTAAGCCATACAACCCACATTGCTCCCTTCTCCGTTCCTCCCTGCGTGCCCTAGGATGAAGAAGGGATGGGCCTGGGTCTTCATCCGAATGACCTCTCCCTTGTTCTACTTCTTCCCTGCTCTGCCCAGCTGGACTTTGCCCTTCCCCAGTTTCTTCCACAGCCAACGGAGCCACACTCCCACTCTCTTGTCAGCTGCACAGGGGCATGACAATCTGTCTCGCTTAGCAATGGAAATTTGGGAGGGGGTCCAAATGTGGTCGTAAGTTGACCACTACCTGTAGCTGGGAAAGGGGGACAAGAGAATTTTCACCTGGAAGGATTTTGCACGGCGAAATATTCTAACCCAATATATGTGTAGCAGCTGAAAACCGACCTTCATATTTATTCTTCTCTTGCAAAAAGTAAAAAAAAAAAAAAATTAAACGTACCATCTGACATTTATCCTCGCCAGCCCTCTGGATGAAGACGTGCGATTCTGGTTTATCTAACATTTCCTAAGAATAAAACGCTTGCCGTTTCTGATCTGATGTAGATTAAATGAGTTCCCTAAATGTTAAATATACCTAACAATGTTTCCCGTCCTTGAAGTTCACCGCCAACCACTTTAGAATTCTTATTTTATTTCTGAGCCCCCACCAATACCCAATGGCACGTATGACTTTTAAGGTATTGGGGTGGGCTGCAAATCCAGTGCAGTTTTTTTAAAAAATAGGAATAAAAAATGGAGGAAAGGTTGGTTAAAATCCAAGGAGACTTCGCCAGTGTCTTCTGGCTTGGTTAAGACAAGGAAAAGACTACTTTTTCCCCTCTTAAAAAATCTTCCAATGGCTGTGAAGACAACTGTGCATAGTTTTGTTCAAGCGACAAATGATGTTTTATGACAAAATCCATGCTTTCTACTTCCGATTCCCTTCTTACAATAAATAAATAGCTACTTTCAGCTACTTGTATGTAGGAGGCACAAGATTTACAATCTTTTCTGATTCCTTCACCAAAGAACGTGGCTCAAGATGTACCGATACCACACAACACGTTGAAAGAATTGGGGACAAAGGTTTGGTGGGAAAGAGGACAAAATTGTGACACTCAACTGTGGGGTATGTTTCGCAATAGACTTTCTAGAAGTAAACAAACCTAGATGTTAATGGTTAAGTTTCAGGACTCTATAGTATTATAGATACCTTCTGGTTTTTATGATTAAGGCGGGACTAGAACTCACAATCTCCAGGTGATTGGTCCAAAATCACCCAGTTGGCTTTTGTGACTAAGGCGGGACTAGAACTCATCATCTCCTGGTGATTGGTCCAAAGTCGCCCAGTTGGCTTTTGTGACTAAGGCAGGACTTGAAGTCACCATCTCCTGGTAATTGGCCCGAAGTCACAGACTGGCTTTCATGGCTAAAGAGTGACTAGAACTCACCACCTCCCACTTTCCAGCCTGCTACCTTCATCATTAGACCAAGCTGGCTTCCATCTTGGCACCTAGGTCTGACAGCCATGCATACACAACTTTGCTGATGAACATACACAACCCATGACCAAACTTGCATATGAACAGCTATCGTATCTGGAGTACAAGCAGTGCAGAGTTAGCCAGGCAGATTAAAAAAAAAAAAATTGTCTCTAATGTCCAAGTAACACTCCAATTATGCCTAGACTATACTGGACCAGTTGCCAATTGTTAGGCGAGAGAAAGAACTTCAGTAATTACAACTAATTTGTTTGGCTGCCTTGTGTGCTCCATGACAATAATGATCAGTCGAGCGTTTAGCCCCAAAAATGCTCACACGAAAAAACCAGCCAGGTAGATTACCTTTTAACTTCTAAAGGCGCGTTTTCTAACAATGGAGCCAATGGACATCGCCAGCCTGTGTTTAAAGACCGCTGAAGTGTAGCTTCATTAAGCGGTTAGCAAAACCCAGCAAAGCTGAAAAGTGAAGGAGAATCTGTTTCTATTAGAGCAATATTGGTTTGTTGGGTTTTCTTTTTTTAACCTCCCCCTTTCTTTCTTCTTGGATGGAAAATACAAAACCTTTACACAAAGCAACGGCAAAGGCTTGCTTTAATTAAAATCATAATACAAAAATCATGAATAAATGATTCGGGGGAGGGAATCTCCTCTTCTGTAGAATAATGAAAATTCTGAAAGAATCAATAGCTTTGCGGGTTTTTTTTTTTTTTCATGTTTCCAAATTCAAACGCAGGAAGGTGTTGCTGAATCACATACACATACACACACACATACACACACACACCAGCCAATGACTCTACGATACTGGCAGGTCTTACCTGATTTGCTATAAATCAGGGTGAGTGAATGAAGTATATTGTTTTTATGTGCTTATGAATATACATCCACACGGTCTCTTTTCTGCCTCCATAGTTAAAGGGGAGATTCAAGATAATTCATAGAGTTATTTGAATCAAAATCACATGAAGTATCAGTGCCACTTTATAAACCCTTAGTAAGACCACACCTGGAGTGCTGCATCCAGTTTTGGTCACCGTGTTACCAAAAAAGAGAGACTTTGGAAAAAGTGCAAAGAAGAGCAATTAAGACGATTAAAGGCCTGGAGATTAAATGTATGAAAAACGGTTGCAGGAATTGGGCATGGCCAATCTATTCTATTCTATTCTATTCTATTCTATTCTACTCTATATTCCTCTATTCTATTCTATTCTATTCTCTATTCCTCTATTCTATTCTATTCTCTATTCCTCTATTCTATTTTATTCTTTATTCCTATATTCTATGCTATTTTATTCTATTCTATTCTGCTCTACTCTACCGCTACCCCTACCTCCATTCCTCTTTCTATTCCATTCCAATTCTATTCTATTTTGCATTCTACCCTATCCTGTCCTACACACACAACCGTCGATGACTCTACGACACTTGGTGAGTCTGCCTGATTTGCTATCAAGTGAGTGAATAAAGTATATTGTGCTTCGGTGCTTATGAATATGCATCCTCACGGCCTCTTCTCGGCCTCCATAGTGAATGGGGAGGTTCAAGATAATTCACACCATCGTTTTTCGAAAAGAAGACGCCGGCGGGGCTTTTTTAGAGCCATAAAGACACTTTGTTAATGGACTCAAATACGTTCTGGATCATCCTTTGGGCTCAGAGGCTGCATAGGGACGTGGACAGTCAGCCTTAAACCTGATCAGCCAAAGGAAACTTTGGAAAATGCAGGCATTCCTCGGCTGACAGCCACAACTGAGCCAAAAATTCCTCTTTTTTTGCTAAGCGAGGGGGCTGTGTAATGAGTTTTGTCCCCTTTTACGGCCTCCCTTGCCACTGTTGTTAAGTGAAGCACTGCAGTTTGTTAAGTTAGTCACGTGGCTGTTAAGTGAAACAGGCTTCCCCATTGACTCTGCTTGCAAAAGGGGATCGCGGGACCCCGTCATAAATACGAGTCATTTATGGGGGGGGGATTGTGGGGTCCCTGGGGCTCTCTGATCTTGGTTGTTTTCTTGCAGATGTTTCATGATCCAACTAGGTAACATCATCAGTGCTAGAAGGGAGAGAGGTTTGCGAGGCGGCGGAGGAGAAGGGGGAAGGAGGGGGGTAGGAGGGGAAAGGAAAGGGGACAGGGAAGGAGAAGAGGAGGAGGAGGAAGCAATTGTGTTAGGGTTCTTAATCTTCTCTGAGCTTGGCTGTTTTCTTGCAGACGTTTCATGACCCAGCTAGTGAACATCATCAGTGCTAGAAGGGAGTGAGGTTGTGTGAGTGGGGGAGAAGGAAGAGGAGAAGGAACAACTGTGGGGTTCCTGGTGTTCTCTGAGTTTGGTTGCTTTCTTGCAGACGTTTCATGACCCAACTAAGTAACATCATCAGTGCTAGAAGGGAGAATATATTTACAGAGAGGAGGAGGAGGAGGAAAACAACTGTGGGGTCCTTGGTGCTCTCTGAGCTTGACTTCTTTCTTGCAGACGTTTCATGACTCAACTAAGTAACATCATCAGTGCTAGATGAAGAGTATATTTGCAGAAAGGAGGAGGAGGAGGAGGAGGAGGAAGGAGGAGGAACAGAATCAATTGTAGGGTCCTTGGTGCTCTCTGAGCTCGCTTGTTTTCTTGCAAACATATCATGACCCAACTAGGTAGCATCATCAGTGCTAGGAGAGTGGAGTTTGCAGGGAGGAGGGGGAGGAGGAGGAATAATTTTGATCCAATGACCCTGGGGATGCTACAACGGTCATAAGTGTGAAAAACAGGCCTACATCACTGATCAAAATTCAGGGGCTTAGCAACCGACTCACATTTATGGCGATTGCAATGTTCCCTGGATCACGGGATCCCATTTTTTTCGACCTTCGACCCTCAATGGGGAAGCCAGGTTCACTTAACAACCGTGCCACCTGCTTAACAACTGCAGTGATTCCTTGAACCCCGCTGTGGCGAGAAAGGTGGCAGAACGGAGGGGCCACCACTCACTTAGCCACCGTCTCGCTTTGCAACAAAAATGTGACGTCGCCGGGAATTAATTAAGGACGGTGGGTGCTTTAGCAGCCTGATGGATCGTGTGGTTTAAAAGCTCTTCTCCCCCCCCCCCAACAAAAAAAAAGCTGCTGCCAAGCCCAACGTCGCCGTTCTTCTACGAAATGCACTAAAGCAGGACTAAATGACCCTCCAGGGTGTCGTCCGGAGGCAGATTCGGCAACGGCTGAGCTGGGAAGGAGGCCCCGCCACACCCGTTTTCCACTCGAGCGGCCGCTCTTAATGAACTCACTCCGTAACGGTGCAACTTTTAGTTAAGGAATGAAGCAGATGGCCGGGGCCCCCATGAAAGAGGACGGGGTTTGCCGCGATGAAATAAGGCATTGCCGCCTGCAAATCCCACACTAATTACCGCCGTCACATTATGCCACTAATGATGCTGTCCCTGCACGCCCGGGACAGATGAAACAAAGAAAGAAACGGAGACGTAAAGGTGGCCTTGCAGCCATCTGGGGAGGCAGAAGCAGGGAGGAAGTTGGGGTGCGAGCAGCACCTTCCGGATGGACTGGAGGAGAGAGGGAGAAGGGAGCTGCCACGATCCATTGTAGTTTAGGGCGCTGGAATAGTCAGAAATGCGATCCAAGAATCACCTCATTCTCCTGATGATGGGCATTGATGGTGTTAGTTTGTTGGGTAATGTAACTGTCCGCCAAACTAACAGCTCAGACAGCTCCAATGACACCATAGTCCTCCCTCCACAAATCCCATTTCCTTCTAGCACTGATGATGTTACCTAGTTGGGTCATGAAACATCTGCAAGAAAACAACCAAGCTCAGAGAGCACCAAGGAGCCATAGTCCTCTTTCTCTCTTCCATCCCACAAACCCCTTTCTCTTCTAGCACTGATGATGTTATCTAGTTGGGTCATGAAACGTCTGCAAGGAAGCAACCAAGGACCCCACAGTCCTCCTTCTCCTCTTCTCTTCCATCCCACAAACACCCTTCTCTTCTAGCACTGATGATGTTACCTAGCTGGGTCACGAAACAAGAAAACAACCAAGTTCAGAGAGCACCAAGGACCTGACAATCTCCTATTATTTATCCTCCTCCTCCTCTTCTCCACAAAATCCCATTCCCTTCTAGCACTGATGATGTTCCCTAGATGGGCCATGAAACGTCCAACCAAGCTCAAAGCACCAAGGAGCCCATAGTCCTCCTCAAATCCCACTATCTTCTAGCACTGATGTTGTTATCTAGTTGGGTCATGAAACGTCTGCAAGAAAACAACCAAGCTCAAAGAGCCCCAAGGACTCCACAGTCCTCCTCCTCTTCCTCCTCCTCCTCCTCGCTACAATCCCTGCTTCCTTCTAGCACTGATGATGTTCCCTAGCTGGGTAATGAAACATCTGCAAGAAATCAAGCGCACTCAGAGCTATTGTGTATAAGCAGGGAGCAAGGCAACCTCACTAGCACTGATGATGTTTCCAAGTTGGGTCATGAAATGTCTGCAAGGAAACAATCAAGGACCCCACAGCCCTCCTCCTCCTCTCTGCAAGCCCTGCTTCCTTCTAGCACTGATGACGTTCCCTAGTTGGGTAATGAAACATCTGCGAGAAACCAAGCTCAAACAGCACCCCGGATCCCCTACTTCAACCCTGAGCTACAAATATTCCATTCTATCCATAAGCCTAAACTATTCATGGCAAATCTCTGTAATCCAGGAGGCTGTGAGTTCGATCCTGGCTAGAGGCTAATAATTGGAATAGACTCTCCTGCTCGAGCGGGGTGGGTGGGGGAGGGGGTTTGCACTAGATGACCTCCAAGGCCCCTTCCAACTCTCGTTATTCTATGGAATTTGGTTGAGGCAACAGACGAAGGAAACGAAACACGATTGGATTTGTCGGTGCCACGGACTGACTGACAAGTGCCACCTTTCTCCCAAAACTGAATCCTTTTCTTCTGACCCCTTGATCTGTGAGGGGGGGGGACGGACGGGGGGGGGGGGACGACATCTTTTGCAGCCGATCAATTCCAGGCAAAACAAACTCAAACCGCCGGTCTAGCATCGCCAGGTTGTGGGAAGCACGTTGCTAAGTCAGGGGGGCAACGAAGACGGGCCCATCCCTGCCTCCTCCATTTTCCCTCCCCACCCCTGTGCAAGAGAACTTGCTTGAAGTTAGGGTTGAACCCCTCTTCCTTACGGCACCCTCTCAGATATTAGAAGACTGCTCTCATGTCACCCGTAGTCTTTCTTTTCCTTAAGCCAGAGTTATCCAATTCCTGCAAGTTTAAGCCTCCAGTCCCTTAATCCTCTTTCTTGTTCTTCTCTGCAGTTTCCAGAATCTCAATATCTTTTTTTCTCTCATGGCGACCAAAATTGGACGCAATACTCCAAGTATGCCAAGATATTATAAAGTGGTTCTAACACTTTGCCTGATTTGATTCAGGATAGGTCACGAACCGCCCTCCAACCACCCCCAAGAACAGGTAATTCAAGTCAAACTGATTCAACTTTAACCTTAGATTGTCTCCTATTGAACTCACCCCTTTACTAAGAGGTCTGTAGGGGGCGTACATAAGCATACCAATGTGCCTACTGTCCCTGTCCTATGGTTTCTTTTTATTTATTTATTTATTTGATTTATTTACTGCCCCCTCTCCCATCGGGACTCGGGGCAGTGTACAGCCAAGTAAAAACACACACTTACAAAATACAAATTTAAAATAGAATTAAAAGTAGATTAAATTAGTGGCTGAGATACAGTGATGATAAAACTGAACAAGGTAAAAATTTAAAGAGCTAAAACCGTTAAAACCAATTTAAAAACCCTACCAGTAACTCTAGGCCAGACCAGCTTGTTGGAAAAAGTGGGTTTTCAGTGTGCCGCCGGAAGGTTTGTAGGTCAGGGATAGTTCGCATCTCCGGGGGTAGTTCATTCCAGAGGGAGGGTGCTCCCACAGAGAAGGCCTGTACCCTCGGGGTCTCCAGCCGGCATCGCCCAGCTGACGGCACCCCGAGGAGGCCCACCCTGTGGGAGCGCATATGCATCCATTTCTTATATGCATCCATTTCATGTATTCTTAACTATGTTTATACTTATACCTGTTATCTTATAATCGCTTGACAACATTAAATAAATAAATAAAAACTTTTGGTGAGCCAAAACGCCCGGCTGCCAATTTAAATGTTTTAATAAACGTTTCATCCGGCTAGGGTTTTAAAGCTTATCGCAAAAGACATATTTCAAGTGCCGGCACGGTAAGTGATTTTTGGGGGGTGGCGGGGGGGAAGAGAGGGGGCACAAATACGTACGGCTGAAAATGGGATGTTTCTGCTTGCCTGCTCCAAGATAGAGGGAGAGGTTTTCAAACCAGGACGGTGTGCCCAGGCGAGAGGGCATGCAAGCTGAGAATGATTAATTAACAGTCGCATTTGTGGCTCTGGGGCGGCTGCCAGGGATGGATCCCGCTATTGGGTGGCATCGGGTTCCTTGGATGAATGGGTGGGGCAGGCAAAGAATGGGGTGTGAGGCAGGGGGAGGGGAGGAAGCAGCTTCTCATGCTGTAGAAATGAGAGAGAAAGGTGTTGCGGTTCGCCAGCAGCAGGTGTGGAGGGCTGAGGCCTCGGAGAGCGAGGACTTGGGTGAGGGTCCTGCGTGTGATGCAGGGATGGGGCCAGGACTACCAGGGAGTGGAATGCTGCCTTAGGAGATTGTGGAGGTTGGCAGCAGTAAGGAAGAGGTTCCCGAGGAGCTTGTGCCCAGTGCGTGTGTGTGCAGGGCTGCTCGAAGGAAAGAGCAGCTGCAGCAGCACTTGGGAGTAAGGCTGCAAGGTGACAGCCCCTCCCTCAAGGGATAAAAGCCAGCTGAGAAACTGGAGCTCTTTGCAGGAAGCAAAGAAGTTTTTGCACTCTAGCCTTGTGGACGTTTGGATTCCCTTAGTTGGAGACTTTTTGTGTTTGAAATATTCCTTGGTAACTTTATCTAGTGTTCTTGGCAGCCTTGCACAACTTTGGCAAGGCTCATTCTTATAAGAGATAATTCGTTTTAATAGCCTTTTAACCGTGAATGAATGGAATTCCCAAAGAAGCATTAGAAGGTTTTGCTTTTATCTCTGTTTGGTGTTTGTTTACTTGGAACAAGGATTGGGTCAGAAGAAAAGGTCCATTTGGCTTCTCTAGTCATCCAGCTTGTCCCAAATGAACTTTTTTTCCAAGAGGCAACTGGGCTTCCTTTGTTTTTCTTGGAAGAAGTTTCGTTCTTTGCATCTTTTAGCTTCCAGCCTCGTAATCATCTTCGTGGCTCTTCTCTGCCTTCTTTCTAGAGTCACAAGTTCCCAAAATAATGAGAAAGGAAAATAAAAGAGGGGTTGAATTCCTGAGCTGAATAGGGGAAAGGGTTTAAAACTGCCAGGTATCAACAAGAGCTTGCCCAAAACCTGCTAGGACTTGCAAGAGGCTTGTAACCCATCCCAAATAATTAACTCGAAGTATGAGAACAGCAAAGGGAAAACGATGTGTTTCTGTTTCTGATACAGTTGAAAAGGCTTGGTAATTTATTATCCAGAGACTCAGTTGGTGTGTTTCATTCTAGCAGCAGTTAATTATAGGCAGAATGATTTCCTGGCATATTAAATACACAGAGTTTCTTGGGTGGTTCTGGGGGGGAGGGAAAACCCCGGTGAAGAGTCGCTTACAAGGAGAGATGGCCTAGAGGGATGAGAAAAAGTAAAATTATATCCCTTCACTTTCCTTCCCAGGCTCCCTAAGGAAAAGGCAGGGCAAGCAAGAAAACTTAGCTTTATGGACGTTTTATCATCCCTACCGATAAATAAATAAGTGTAGGAACTGCAGTGAAACGATCACATTTTGTGTGGGTCAGAGAAGGAAGGAACACTTGGAAGTTCAAGACGATTCCACTGCCGTGTTTCTCAACCTTGGGTGGAATTCAAACTCCCAGGCTGGTGGGGGGATTCTGGGAGTTGAAGTCCACCATCGTCAAGCTGCCCAGGTTAAGAAACACTGTTCTGTTGCTTTAGCTGTTGCTGTGTTTCCCGAAAATATGACTTACCCTGAAAGTAAGTCCTAGCTTGATTTTTGGATCGATCCTGAGCTCTGTTACCGGCTGCAGAGGCCTTCAGGAAAGCCTTGCCGGCCGCAGAAGAAGTTCTTGAAAATAAGGCCTGGTGCCTTTTTTTGGTTGGCAAAACAAAATATAAGAAAGGGTCTTATTTTGGGGGAAACAGCATTTATATATTTTACCTCATTCCCAAGAGGCGGCCCTGGAAGGAAAAGAGAAGACATGAAAATGAGGGAACTAATGCTTTCTCTTTCCTGATGATGTTTCAAAACAGATACATTCAGTTTTGCTGCTACCAAGATTGTTGGACGAGCAGGCACAAAAACAGCCAGGGAAGTAATTGAAGCTCGGGAAACATTACTTAGGAGTGCTGATTTACCACCAGCTTATCAAGTATTTAGGAGACAACAAGGAAATAATAGCCAATGATTTCATAGCCAGCCATCCACACCCCAATCAACAACTAAAAAGCCACACACTACCAAGATTGTTCGACGAGTAGATACAAAAACAGCCAGGGAAGTGATTGAAGCCCGGGAAACGTCATTCAGGAGTGCTGATTTACCACCAGCTTATCAAGTATTTAGGAGGCGACAAGGAAATATTAATGATTTAATAGCCAGCCGTCAACACCCCAATCAACAACTAAAAAGCCATACACAACAGGAACCGTATAAATACCACCCACAGAATAGTCCAAAGCAAAAGTCTGCTTGTCATGCCCCTGGTGGAGACTGACTCTGAGGAAGAGGAGGAACAGCCAAAAGGGAGTGGAAGTGTGGCTCCGGAGGTTGTGGAGGAGGCTGGGGAAGGGCAGAGGCTGGATGAGCAGTCAGAGGAGGATGCAGGCCCATCCCCTCTCCATCCTAGGGCACGCAAGGAAGAGAGGATCAGGGAAAAGCATGGTCTACTCGGGAGAAGAGGGCCATGATCCTCCTCATGGGTTGCAGCTGTGAGCTCGGTATAAGAGTTTGGACCTGCCTGCTAACAGACGCTGGAGACAAATTAGTGTTTTATTCCTAAAGGTGGTTTATCTTGGTTGGCGTTCTTCCCACGGACTGTCCCTGTTATCTTCCTGAAGTTGGCAATTATCTATCCTGGTCTGTCGAGGAATGGTTTGTTTTGGGTTTTTTGTTTCATTATCGGCTCTTTGAATTTGAACTGTGTTTCTTGCCTTTGAAATGTTATTTTGAAAATAGTGAACAATTAAACAGTGAAGCCAAATTGAAGGCATTAAAGGACTTTTAGTTACGTTTTGGTTTTTGTTATGGTTCTGAGATACTTTGGGTCATCACACTGCCAGAGAGAAGTTCCCTGAAGATGGGCTCCAGGACAGGTCAGAAACATCAGAAGACTAAATCTCTAATCTGGGTGACCGACTCTGATTGGAGCCTGCAACCTTATCCTGGAACACACGGATCCGCTTTCGTTCATGCGCGAAAACGTTGAAGCCAATTTGTGATGCACACTGATTTAAGTTCGTTTTTCCCATCTGCCTGAAAACTTTGTGGCTCAAACTCTGCACTTATTTATTATGGAAATCCAAGGATTCCCCCTCCTCAACACCCCCCCCCCACAGTCTCTTCAAAGTAGAATCCTGATAGTTTTAGCTCCCTGAAGGTAGATTAATGTGTTGCAACCTTAAATATTTTGACTGCGTGGACCGATTTCCCCTGGGTGCCTGACATCTGGCTGGTTGAGCCATTTCACGATTATCTCATGTTGCTTCCTCCTCCTGGGACTAAACTAAGTGACTGCAACATCTGTCATGGAATTGGGGGCATCAC